>JAVJAQ010003572.1:1365340-1929045 GCA_032362365.1 Zygogramma bicolorata
TCAAATTTTATGAATGTCTAAAATTATATTTTAAACTTTTCGAGGGGGGCGTTTCAACCCTCAAACCCCCCCCCCTCTGGCTTCGCCTGTTGGGCTTCTTTGTCCTGATCGATACAGGATTAACGATGAGTCATCGAGAAATTACAATCTGCCCTAAATGTGTTTCGAGAACATTCCATAAATACTGGATGAGAAAGTAATAACTAAGAGTTGCAATAAAAAAAATTAACTTAAAACCCGAGCGGACTTATTTTCGATCATGGCGTCCGCTTTGAACGCAGTGTTAAATGGCTCCGGCAACAATTGCAGTAAATGCAAGCAAAACATAGTGAAACAAGTATTGAAATGTGAAAATTGTGAAAACGTCTATCATCCAAGCTGTGCAAAGCAAAAACACGTGAAATTCATTACAAAAAGTGTGATAAACTGTTGTGTGAATGCAGAAGCTAACGATGCTGACGATTTTTTCGATGCAATGGATGGGCAGGACTATGAAAGGGTAGACTTTAATCTTTTCAAGTACATCATCAATCAAAAGTATGTTTTGATTCGTGAAACACGGGATAAAATCAAAATATTAAACGAAAATATTGATCTACTGAAAAATGTCAATAGGATATCAACATCAACAATTGATCAAGAAAAACAAATTTCGTGTACGATAAAAACGGCAAGGGACACAAAAACTATTGAACCCAAAAACACATGTAGAGACTCCGAACAGTCCGAACTCACTAGCAAAAAGGAGACGGAATCGACTGAAAATAGTAAACAAACATTCATTGGTCATCAGCAGGTATCGCACAGAATCTCCCAGGTGAAAGAAACGCTGAAACTTGACAAATATATAGGTTTGAACCTTGATAAAAGGGAGAGTTCCGAATTAGCGGAAACATCTAGTAAAACAAACTCACAACCAGAATGGAGAGAGGTAGTAGGAAGGAGAAAGAGACGACAAATAGTTATCGGCTGTAATCAAGACGAAACTTATGTCGTGAAAGGTGTTCCAAAACAGGTTAATCTTCACGTTTACAGGATTGATCCACAAACCACGATTGATGATCTGACACAGCTGCTGAAACCAAATTTTCCAGAAGTGAAGTGTGAAACAATCACTCCAAAATAGCCCAACATATACAGGATGTAAGTGAATAAGTGTAAAACATTTGAAGAGGTGATTCCTCATCGAAAAAAAGATGGGATCTTTCATATAAAGAAGCTTCAATGGAGCATCCCGTGTTAAGATACAGACCCTTAAAGGGGGTACATAAAATTTGTATAACAATTACAATTATTTCTTCATGTTGTGTGTTTTGTTATTAATGAATTAGTTTTGTTTATCACCCTTAAATCGTTTAATGCAGGTACTAACTACAAAATAACAATAGATCAAGTTCGCATTTATGACGATGTATCTCTGTAGATGTTCGTAATATAATTTTTTGCTGCGAACTGGTTCATTTTGGACAAACAACCCAAGAGACATTTTTTGTAAGAATGAAACAGGCTATCGGAAATAAATTATTAAATGTTGAACAAATAATAAGACAAAAAGTTACATTGGCAATAAATTTTAGCGGTTGCGTTTTCCACCCCTTACAACCATGGGGTAAATCAAATAAATTACTGGCTGAGTGTCCTTTTGGTAGTACAAAACGTCAGGTTAATTTCGATATTGTAACATTTTTCAGTGCTTGTGAAAAAAATTGCTATACAAATTTTATGTACCCCCTTTCAGGGGCTGTATCTTAACAAGGGATGTTCCAATGAAGTTTCTTTATATGAAAGATCCTATCTTTTTTCCGATGAGGAATCACCTCCTCAAATGTTTTACACTTATTCAGTTGAACCCTGTATAATTCATTCAAGGTAAAAATTTTTGAACGCAACTTCAGGAGAGCCATGAATCCCAAATTATGGCCGTTTGGAGCATGTATTCAACGTTTTTTCGAGATTCCGAGGAAGGAGGTAATCAACACATAGATAGCAATTTTCTCTCCAAATTTACTGGTATTGAACGTGGCTAGTATCAATGGACATAAAATTAATGAATTACATTGTGATACTCTTATTTTCAAAAAATTAAATTTTATCTGCCTGACAGAGATTAATGAACGACATAATTCTGTGAACAGCTTAAGTATTCAAGGGTTTAGTCTTGCTAGTTCGTTCTGTAGAACAAAGTATCGAAGAGGAGGTGTGGGAATATGGGTTAGAAACTCAGTCATTGTAAGAGATATGCAGCTTGACCACCATTGTATTGAAAAAGATATTGAAGTATGTGGTATAACTTGGAGTAGTGATCATAAGAAATACATACTTTCAAACTGTTATAGGTCACCCAATGGCGACCTTGACATATTTTGTGATGTAATGACAGAAATATTGGAATATTCATTCGAACCAAACATACGGTTTTTAGTTGTAGGAGATTTTATTTGCGGTTCGTACAGTGATTCAACAAAATTCGCTAAACTCAACAGTGCCTTTTCACGTTTCAATCTGCATCATCGGGTAAAGTGGCCTACTCGAGTTCAGGGAACCAGTCTCTCTACCATAGATAATATTTTCATGAATTTTCATAATGAAGGAGCTACTGCTGTCCTGGACAACAACATATCTGATCACAGATATATTTATCATGGAATTTTTGGAGATTCACATGCCACTCACGACTCCTCTTCCTTTCTATGCCAGAAAATAGTATACGATAGTGCAGCAATCGAAAATTTCAATACCTCTCTTGAAAAAGAAACGTGGACCGAACTTTATGATATATCCGATCCTGACGATGCTTTCAATGATTCCTTCAACATATTTTTACATTATTTCGAGTTACATTTTCCATTACGACGGGTATATAGTGAATCTAGCGATAGAAAATGGGTAGATACTGAGGTTAAAATATCTAGTACAAAATTAAAGAAATCTCTTTAAGTTGAAAAATGAATATCCAGAATTGTCAAATTTTTACAAATTATCCAAAAAGAGACATTTATATCTACTGAAAGAGAAAAAAAGCAATATTTTCAAAATTACATTGTGAACTCTGACAATCCTGGAAAAACTGCCTGAAAGGTCGTTTCTGAATTGAATAATAAAAATAGAAAACCAAATAAAAATATTGCAATTGTTCATAATAACGAGAAGGTGGAGAATCCAGACATGGTATCTACTCTTTTTGATGATTTTTTCAAAAGGGCACCTCTGGAACTGAAAAGCTTGATTCCTCAAACCACTGAAATCATTGCGCCACAGAAAATTCTTGCACGCACCATATTCCTGAAACCATATTCCACTGATGAATTACTTATTTTATTAAGAGATAAACTCAAAAATGAATCATCCGCAGGTTCTGATGATATACCTGCTTCATTCATTATTAAAAATGTTATCAATACTATTATCGAACCACTAACTTACTTGGTGAATCTTTCTTTCGTATCTGGCAAATTCCCGACTAAATTGAAAGTGGGAAAAGTAACTCCCATTTACAAAAAAAAATAACTCGGAACACCTGGAAAACTATAGACCTATAACTATCCCTAACAGTTTTTCAAAAGTATTTGAGTATGGTTACTTGAAAAGGCTGATGACTTTCTTGATTGAACAAAATATTTTTTCCAACAGCCAACATGGATTTCGTTGAGGCAGATCCACAACCACTGCTTTCCATAGTTTCTATGATAACTTAATAAACTGTTTGGACCGGAGAGATATCCCCATGGGTGTCTTCTGTGATCTGAGTCGCGCTTTCGATTGCGTGGATCATAACATTTTGTTATCAAAATTGTACAATTACGGAATCAGAGGCAATGGTCTCAATTGGATAGAATCTGTTCTTAAAAATCGTCACCAATTTGTCTGTTTGAAATACCACGAGAATAATTTGCTACGTAATGTTTCTTCCGCAGAAACGGAAATAACGTTGGGTGTATCACAGGGATCTGTCCTGGGACCTTTTATATTTATCATTTATATAAATGAAATTACCAACTATTCTCAACATGTTAAAACGACAGATGCAGATGTGTCATCTGCTCCTTACTTATATCGCACATGAATCAATCGGAGTTGAAACAACCTGGTTCAGTAGTTTAAATCTATACTTCAATGCTCAGAAAACTAATGTTATAAAATTCCACATGCCACAAAGACTACTGGAGGAAATTGATATCGTTTCAAACAACACTTCTTTATCTATGCAGGAAAGTTGCAAAATTTTTGGTGTCCATATAGATGAAAATTGGAACTGGAAGGAACATTGTACATCAATTTTCTCTAAACTCTCATCAATTTTTTATATGTTCAAAAATGGGCGGAAGGACCTCGGTCGATAGCCATTTGAGCAAAATTGCATTTTGTTCAATAAACTGCATTTATTATTCTAAGGTATAAGTTCTTACTCAACCACAAATTTTGAATTTGTACTACGCGCAGGTAAGGAGCAGATTCAGGTACGGAGTGTGTCTTTGGGGAGATTCTACGTTGGCGCATAATGTTTTCATTTCACAAAAAAAATTATACTCTGTATTGCGGGGGTCAGGAAAGATCATTCATGTAGACAGATCTTCAAAACTTTCAATATATTAACATGTCCAGGTCTATATATATTTGAAGTGTGCATTTACGTTTTCAAAAATAAAAATTTATTTCTCAATAACAGAGATTTTCATGAACATAATACCCGCCGTGCTGATGATTTACGTATGCCAATATCAAGAATTAATATCGCCTATAAAGCTCCAAGAAGAATTGGTGACAAGATTTTCAACCATTCACCTGAATCACTCAAAATCATACAACATGAAAGGGTATTTAAAAAACACTTGAAGCTGTACCTGATTAGAAAATGTTTTTACTCTCTGGATGAGTATCTTTCGACAAATCCAGTAGATTCTTCTTTTAATTTGTTGTGACGTTGTATTTATGATACATATTATGATGAGTCCGATATATGTTAATTTCAAAATTTTTAAATTTTGTACTGCAGTGTACATGTCTGCCTAAATATTGACAATTCTGATACAATGTATATTGTCTGACAGAAATAAAGCGATTTTGATTTTGATGCATATTTTACACGACTAATCGATAATAGAGTAATAAAAAACTCAAATTTACTAACAAAAATTCCAGAATACAATTCAATTCCATGCGGTCTTTTTTATGCTACAGGAAAAGTATACTTTTGTTACCGCATACACTCCAGAATCGGCTCATGGTATCTTTTTATAGAGCCATCAGAAAAAGACTAGATAGATAGATATATTGTAATATAGTATTCACTTAATTTTGGGAAATTTTGAATACTGAAGGAATCCAATTGCAACAATTACACACGAACACGATATGAACAGTTATAGATGACAGCAAAGAATCTAATGTTTACTGTAAGTCAGTCCTCCAGAATTTATAGAAAATACATCAGTGTTACCACATCATAACAGAAACGCCCCGTATACGATGGTATAAGTATACGGATTTATAATAATTCATATACCTGGGGTTCGATAGGTAGGTACTTATATACTATATCGCCTAACGAATAACAAGCAAAATTCTTCTTCTTCGTTTGTTTTTTGGCGCTGCTCACTTAACTGGTGCAATTTGCCAATCAACAAGCAAAATCAAATCCATTGTAAGTGATGACATTTTCATTTTCGGTTTTTACACCATTCTCAAGTATTCTAATACAAGTATTTCTAATACACCAGAAGATGTAAACTGCTATTTGTCTACGATAACTCAACGACTGCTCGATGAAAGAGTTATTAAAACACTCAAATTTCCTAACAAAAATTTATAATCCCAGAGAAACTCTAAATGAAAGTCAATAAAAAAATAAAATATTCGAACTTCAAAATTCTTAAAAGAGATTTACATGTGAAAATGATCGAATTAATTGTGACATTCTTGCAGAACCTTCACTTACTATATTTCTTATCATTCGACTCGCCTTCCGCGATAATATTTCTACGCGACGACAACGGTTTGAACAAACGTTTTAAACGCATTCGCGAATATTCGCATATTTGCATTCGCAAAATGTCTGCGAATGTTTTGCGTAAATGAATATCACAAATATACAATTATTAGATAATAGTAGATTCATGAAATCAAAAGTCATTCATTTCTCATGTTTTTTGAATACGAGAAAAAGTAACTCAACCTTAAAATCAGATTTTCAATTATGGATTATCATTGACTCTTGGTCGATGATGGCCACTACCTTGCACTGATGAGAGGCTAATAGCCAGAAACCAGTCTAAAATTGTGCTCGTTCCTATAATTAAAAGTCGATCCATCATTGTATCATCGAATGCATATGCAGAAAATACTTCTGTGAAGATTCTTGCACTGACGCCTGTCGGATAATATAATCCAACGTTCTTCGTGGTATCAGCCAGAGGAGTAGTTGTTTTCTGATAGGCGTCAGTCCATTTTCCTACAGTGTAGGGAGACAGAGGCTGGCTTGAACGATTAAAGTTTGTTTTACTTGATTTATTCATTTACTTCACTTTGTGCAATGAAGCTTTAACAATTAACTTTTCTTAGAACTTACAACAAGAAATATATGATGCAATGTAAACAAACGAAAAAAAAAATGTTTCTATATGTTGTGTCACAAGCTATTCAAGATCACTAACAATATTTTCTAGAGTGACAATTAAAGGTATCACAGAAGATATGGAAAGATCAGCACTTATTACACTTCATACGGATGCGTTCGTATAAACTCTTGAAACAAAATACAAACGGAACGCACTTCGTTCGAACGAAACGAAATTTTGAAACTACCTACGCCTCTGCCAACGTAGACCTGTTGATGGAACATTTGAGTCGGTTGCCAAAGCCGAGAAATTACAATTTTCAAGTAACGACATACAGTAAGATTTTACGACATTCAGTGAGAAAAGACATGCCGTGGACATGGACTCCCCAGCGCCATCTTTTGAGTGTGTCCACTTCGTCAAATGATATCTCCATAAGGTTGTCCTACTATCAAATCGTTATACAATGCTTGAGTTATACGGTTTATAATGGCAACGGTGGTCGCTTTTTTCAAGGCATAAAGTTTTATATGCTTAGTAAATAGGTTGAACACTATAGCATTTTCTTTTTTCATGCAGTATTTCATTCGTACCAAATGCTATTTCTTTCAAGTTGGGGGGTTACGTATGACATGTCAACTCATACCGTATTCAACTTACTGCACCTGATCATGCATAAAAGTGAGAGTTATGCTTATACATTTTATTCAGTGACTAGATAAACATGTATGTATACCACAGAGTATTCGTTTTTATCTGAACTATAATAATGCTCCACAAATCCCTGAAAAGAAAAAAGGAATTAGTAGTGTTGTGAAAGATTTGTTATGTTTATTACCTGTTTTCAAGATGCCATATCATCTTCTAATCACCATCTAGAGTACACAAAATTTTCATAAATGCTCTCTGCTACAGATTACATCAGTTGTAGTATTCCTGTAAATTAAAAAATATTATTTTGCTTGAAGTATATGTATAAGTGTTTATGTAATAGTGTTCTATATTGTAATATCTAGAGTACACAAAATTTTCATAAATGCTCTCTGCTACAGATTACATCAGTTGTAGTATTCCTGTAAATTAAAAAATATTATTTTGCTTGAAGTATATGTATAAGTGTTTATGTAATAGTGTTCTATATTGTAATATTTACTCACCTGTTGCTGAAGAGTATAGCTACTCTAGTTTCCATGCATTTGTAAAATCTGTAAATATTTTTACCGTTGTATTTGTATAATTTCAGACTTTGGATCGTCTATTTGCGTTGGTGGTGAACTTGAGTGTTTTCAATCTGTCATCGAAAAATAAACAATTGGATGTCGAGCTTGAATCAGCTGACGGATACTTTCTTTCATATTCCGTGAGCCGAGCTGTTAGTGTACGCTGTTCTCATCATTACTCTGAACTCGTTGTTACTCGACGTGAATTCCTAGGCATGCCATCTGGAGGTTTGGGAATAAACTATTGTATTTTCAAATATTAGTCTTTTGACATTAGGTAGACATTCTTGGCGTTGAAATGTTTTTCTTCACTTGAGAACATCTATATATACTATTTAATATTTCCTATTATAGTCTCTACCTGTTTGAACATATTTCTTTTGATGAAATTCAAACCTCTTTGTATGACGTCACCGTATCGACGTGAAAAGCAGACTCAAGATGTGTGTCAGTTAGAATGCGCTGTATGTTGATTTTTGGAGAATTTTCAAAAAAAAGTCCTTCGAGTGCCATTATGAGTTGAGGAGAAGGTTGAAACTGCCCTTTTGCCGGCGTGACTTCAGAGAGGCAAGTCATAAGCACTGAATTATTTTTTGAGAATACGTTGAAGTATCTGGTTATGTAGCTGCTCATTTTTGCTTCTGTTGAGCACAAAATTTCCGTCTAAACCCGAGAGGTATGTAAATTTAGTATTTAGATCTTGTTGGACTTTCCTTCGCCATTTTGCCTTTTTTTGTATGTCGAAATTGGTTGTAACTGAGCCTATTTCACAGGGTTTTTCCGTTGGGGCTCGATTCATCCCTTCATTTTCTTGGCGAGGAGTAGAGAGTCCTCCTTGATGAGTTTCCTTTTGAGTCTGATGTCGAGAAGTCTAACTTGGGTACCATGAGGCCGTATTCAGCAGTCACATTGTAACCGAACCGTAGCTACAGCCCTAACTCCGCCGAAGTAAGCCAGACCTGATGTAGTTCAGTTATACCGAAACGTTCAGCATGCAGGTGTCGTTGTAAAGCAGTTTTGGTTCCACTAACAGCAGCTGTCACGTTTGACTCCAGTCTAGTTTCATCTAGAAGTACATCCCTGAATATTCACCGTTTGATACATCCACTCAACAAGTTCATCACCATCACTAATGGACCATCTGAGGAAGAGCTGATTCCGAAGCTCTAGGTATCATTTTCATTTATTTCAGTCATTTGATATCGTAGAACATATTTGTTCAAATTTGTCCTGGATACCGTTCCAGATTGTACATAGCTCATTGTATATTTCCATCTTTCCGTTCAAGATACTAAAGTAATAAACTATTTTTGGGGATATTGACTTTCATTTCATAAAGCTGTCATTGTCAATATTTTCGTTTTCTGGGTTTCATAAAATCAAATTCTAGTGGCGCCTAACATTTTTTTATTTAGCTTTCAATCGATATTTATTTATACTTAACTTGAACCCATGCCCAATGCCGCCAGACGAAGAGCTGCCGTTCGCTGTGTGTAAAGTAAATTTTATGCCACAACACAACTGAAATATACGTCACTCCACCGCGACATATGACGAAAGAGCCCAGACAATCAATAGCGATCGGGTCTTTACTTGTAGCCGGCAAAATTTGTGACTGCGGGGGACAGGGTGAGGTACATATTTTTGTTTCTTTTCAAAGTTCACAAGCTTCAATATTTTCCTTTATTCGACGTTGCATGTTTGGAAAATATAATTCGTTTTTCATGGAAGCGTGAATTTTGAAAACGCCAAAGTGCCCTAACGCTGAGTGATAACTATTGATGCAATCTTTCGCAAGCGAATCGGGAATGCACAATAACGCGTTTTCATCAGGGCCGTATTTGTACAGGATGTCATGGTAGATAAAAAACCTTCGCAAAAGAACCTCGTCGCCACTCTGCAATTTTTCACGAACGTAACTTTTCGTCTGACCGTTGAAGGTATACGGGGAGAATGGAGACGACAGCTGTTGAGGTAGGCCAGAGTTTTACTGTCGGTATACAGAGTAAAAACAGTGCCAAGTAAATATAGTCTCCATTTCTGAAAAGCCCACAATGCCGCTAGAACCTCCTTCTCATTAGAATGATACCGTCGTTCAAGCAACAACCTTCCTTTCGCCTCCTACCACCTGGAAAAGTTGGGCAGCTATACCGTTGTCACAAGCATCCGTCATTACATGCCACGGTAAAGACGGGTCAGAGTGGTACAACATTGTAGCTTCCTGCAACTCTTGCTTCAGGGATTGGAATGCCTGTTCTTGGGCTGCGCCCCAAGTCCAACGATTTTTTTTTCGTAGAAGGGAGATTAATGGCTCTGAAAGTAAAGCGAGAATAACCCCCTGTCAAAATTGCAGAGCCCTAAAAACTTCTGGACTTCCTTAACATTCCTTGACCTGACATAATCCCTTATCGCCTGAATCCGGTTCGGGTCTGGACGAACTCCCCTTGGGCTGAAAATATAACCCAAAAAGTGCATCTCCTCTTTGAAAAAATCACACTTCTGAAGCTTGATGGTGAAGCCAGCTTGCTGTAAACGAGAAAAAACTTTTTCTAGGTGCAACAGGTGTTGGTCAACCGACTCCGACATGACCAAAGATCATCCACGTAGGTGACTAGGAAATCGGAAAAATCATCCCCCAAAATAGTGGACATGGCTCGAAAAAATGAAGAAACTGCTGTACAAATTCCAAATGATAAAACCTTGAACTGGTACGTTTTATTCCCAACCATATACCCTGTACATTTTTTATCTTGCTCTCGCAAGGGTTTTTGCCAGTACGACAAATTTATTTTAGAGAAAATTTTTTTTCCATGTGACCGCGCAATGATATCGTCTATGCGTAATACCGATTCAAAGTCAGGTATCATCACGGAGTTCAAGTGCTGAGCATCTAGGCAGACTCTGACAGAACTATCACGTTTAACCGCGGCCATTAGCGAAGAAATGTATGGAGTTGACGCAAGCTCAATGACTTCCCAACTCTCCACTTGTTTGAGAGTTTTTTCTACCGCTTCCCGATGCACAACCGGAATGGGATAGTTTTTTATGAAAAACTCTTCATCTGTTGATGAACGAATTTCATGGTTATGAAGGTTTATACGACCGGGAGTTTCAGAAAATATTTTTTCAAATCTGGCAAGTAACTCTCTAAACATACACTTTTTTGTTTCAGGAATATCAGATGATGAAATCACCAGATCAAGATCACCATTTTCAATAGGACACGGCTTGTTTCCTTTAGTTGAATAGTTTTTATTAATTATAGCAGTAATACTAATAGGTGGGGGATTTGCCCACTCATGGTTCAGATTCTCTTAATGTAAGGATATTATCTTATTCTCAAGGGCCAGAATTATATTTTTGATTTTTGAATCGATGGAAGCATTACATATTCTTAAAAAGTCAGTTCCAATGATTATAGGGTAGGACAGATCGGGTATTAGTAGAAATTCGTGTGGAAACATTTCTTTGTTTGCTTGGAATGTTACATAGGCCTGCAATAACACTTTCCCAAACTTCGACTTGAATGCTCCAACAATACGGATAGCATTAATTACAACGGAAATGAGGTATACTTTGTTCAACCATCCTTTGCCGTTACGTCATACGTTGTCCAACTTTATCTCTCATTCATGAAATGGATGAGACGGAATTATGACGTCATTAACGTATGTCTAATGTCGATGTGAATTTTATTTGTTATTTTTGACAGTTCAGTTGTCATAGTTTGATTTGTTCAGTATTTTTGGTCATTTTCGCCTTTTTCAGTTAATTTTTCATTGCCTTTCGGGTATAATGAGAAAGAGCAAAGCTTAATTTTGAAGTTAATTGACTACTTTGAGAGAAATATATGCTGAAGTGCCGCTTTTACCGTTAAATGCAGTCTACACCGTATCTACCTATGTTATGCAAAATGTAAGTTTTTATTGATTTCATTTTATTAAATTCTATAGCGTGTTGTTGATGCTCCAGAAATATCTATTAGAACTAATCAAAAACTAGCTACCAGTAGAATGAAAACAGATAAAGACTACAAAATCAAAGTTCATGTCGGAAATGCTTCTGCTCGAGGATCATCGATTTATATCATACATCAACATGCAATAAGAACACGAGTTTATGCGATGTATTCTGCAGGTAGGTACATATATATAATAATTTTGAGGTTGAGTGTAAAATAACATTCTGTAATGCTGAGCATTTTAAAGTGAACTCAAATATAAGTATTCGCACCCTGTATATGAAAACTTCCTATATATACAATGTATCAAAATTCATTTGAGAATTCCTCTCACGAAACACCCAATGAAAGAAGTCTTTTGTTTCAGTCTAGACGAGATATGAAATGTAGATGTGTAAGCCTCTTGATAGACAAAACATCGCCTTCGCGTGGGATCAGTCCGACGAATGGTTACTTACATTCATCCAGCGTTTGCGATTTTTGCGAAATATGCAAAAATGAGAGTGGACGAGAAAAGGTCGCTCTTAGTTAGTTGATCTAGAGACACGGTCAAGAAACAAACTCGCGAACGCGAGGGGACGGCCTATTTCAGGTTTGTCCCCTACCAAAATTATGGGGGCGCGTCTCATTACGAAATTCGAATAACGGTCGGAAAATTTGGGAAAATAAATAATGTCAAATTGATTCGTGTGCAAAGTGCCATATCTTGGAATACAAAAAACATCTATGGAATGGAATGGAAACAGCCAAGCAAGATAGACAGAAGACTTGGTATGTCAATTTTGAGATGTGTTAACGTAAATAACCATTTTATTCACTCTGGGAAGAGAAAGCCATCATTAATTTTATATCTGTTGTTTGAATCTCAAGTGAGAAATCTTTCTGACTCTCTCTGACATCGAGTAGTTATTGAGATGGGCCATAGGGCGGCCTATAATATACATTTTGCCAGTAGGGTAGATTAAGAGGAATTTATAGATAGAAGTACATCAGATTTTTTGCGTTCTGAGTACACATTTTTCTGTTTGTGGAATTTTTCATTATTCTTATTTATAGAGAAGACCATTGCCGGTCTCAGTTAATTTCTCAGTATTTTGATTAAACTAAATAGTACGGTAAATGATATTTTCTTTTGTTTTAAATTGTTTTCACTGCATATTTCTTTTTTTATATTTTTTTTGTCTAATCTATTTTGTAAGTTCCTATTTTCTTTTCGTTGCTAATATATTGCTTGAAGTTATCAGAGGATTTCATTTCCTACAAGCCGCCCTATTTTGAGATTTCAGATTATACGAGGAAGCAGAAATTAAACCCTAGGTTTCTCACTAAAGACCCTTTCTTCGTGCGAAGGGCCGAATTCATGTTCCTTTCGGAAATTGCCTTAACATCCAAAATTTGACGTCGAGAAATCTACGTCTGGTGACACGCTGCCATTAACAACAATAATACCCATTCTAGTAACAGAGCGGTGGTTTTGTAATTTGTAAAGTTGTCTATTTCTGTAAACATAAACTGATACAGATAGGTTGATATAGGGGTACAGTGTTAGAAAGAAAATACTGAAGGATATTTTGGGTACCTAGAAGAGAAATAATAAAAAAATAAAACAACAATTACAACCACTACCGCCCGTTACATCTGGTGATCTAGCGTTGGGATTATTTTTGCTGAAGTGTGAACTAGTTGAGAAGTGTTGATGAATAAATGATAATGTTAAAATAATACGAAAATAATAACCTTTTGCCATTATTACAACAAGTGACGTGCGGAGGAATTGTTATCTGTTTTGATTCGTTTTTGTGGACACGAGGTTCATGTAAAGCGAAGGAAAATAGAAGGAAGTTCATACAGAATAACAATAACTCTCGCAACCGTTACATCTGGTGACAGCGGTGGGATTTTTGTGAAAACTTAGGGTTGAAATTTCATTATTTTGAGTGAAATTTTTGTGATAATTCAAGAAGAAAAATATCACTAAATTTGGTGGAAAAATAGCTTAATATGAAGAACAAAGATATGTTTAATTTGTTTACAGAATTTTTCAGGCAGTTTGAAGTAGTATAAGTTTAAAGTGCCACTAGGAGTTTTGTTGAAAATAGATCAATATCGAATAGAGAATTTGAGTCAATAAGAAGACACGTTCAAGAGCAAGTAGCGTTCCGTCGGAACATTTTCGAGCGAATTCAGTTTGTTGAATGTTTTGAGATACACATGAAAATGGGAATTGATAATCTTTCGAATAATTCAGCGTGAAGATAGAACTATTGAGTTATTTGAAAACTAAGTTGATTCAGTAAATAGGTATTTACTAGTACAAAAGATAGGTATTTCTATTTTGAAGATCATTGTAGAGAGAAATATTGTTTACCGGAGAGTTGGGTGACACTAATAGGTTGTCAGAAATAGGGCTATTGCGAAAAATAGCGTATACAGAGGGACATTGCTTCCGGAAAGTTGTGTGACACTTAGGAGTTGTGTCAGAAATAGGGCTATTGCGAATAATAGCGTAAACCGGGATATTGTTTTTCCCGAAGAGTATGTGACACATACAGGTTGTGTTAATACTTTGCACTGGCGTCTGTTGAATGTAGTTCAATGCCCGTCGAGGTACTTGCCAGGGGAGTAGTTGTTTTTCGCCAGATGATCAGTAAATCATCCCATTTTGAAGGTTGCTGAGACTTGCTCAGAAGTATAAAGGTCAAATGTATTAATTAGAAGAATGAATCTTGAGAACCGATTTTTAAACATTTGTGATGAGGAATACTAGCGAATAAATTTACCTGTGGCATTCTAAACATTTGGTTTCGTGGTAAAGTAAAAGTAATATTGAATATTCTAGAAATTCTGAGAACACTGATTGGGAATTTCATAATTTTTCTATTTTTAATAAATGCTGGAAAAGATAATCAGAGGAATAAAACATTTTTGTTGATAAATAGAAAATAGAATTTTTATTGTTGTAAGTTTTCATTCCGTTGTAGTAAATATAATTACAGAGTGAAGTAATGATAATTTTTTTTGTGCTCATGAAGTTGATTTGAACTTTTTCATTTAGTTGGAAGTGAATATAATAGAGAGCGAAGTAACGATAATTTTTATTGTAGTGTTTATGAACTTGATTTGAAGTTGAAGCTAGTTGAAAGAATATAAAGCGATAAAAGTTATTTGAAACAAGGGTAGAGAAAAATTTATATAGTTGAAGGATTATATCACTGTTGTCAGAAGTTGAAAATTTTGAAATAATTCGTGGTCATGGAATTTCGCGATGTAATTCAATAAAAAGAATACCGCTTCAGACTGCATTTCAGGTATAGAAAAAGAAGCTGATAAAGGTAGGTGGATATGTTTTCTTTTGAGATTTTATTTTTGAAAATGGCCATCTCTTCCCAAAAAATACTAATACAATTTCGACAAGAAGATCCAGCGAGAAAGAAGACAGCAGGAGCATATTTTCGTGTATGCCTACAAATGAAGTGACAAAGCGTCCGCTTTGTATATGGAAATCGAATTCTGGGCCTGAAGTAAAAGGCCTTCCAAGAAGAAATTTGGGTAGATTTATTAATGAAATAACGGAAAAAGGTAGAGAGAGAAAAAAAATTAAAAAATTCATTTTCGCGAAGGTAGTTAGAATAAAAGGCAATTGTAGATTCAATTGCATCGGCTGAAGGTATTTTTTTTTTTGAGGCGTAACTTATGGACAATTCGAGTTTTTCCAAAACATATACAAGGTGATTGGAAACATTTTGCGAATGGAAAAAGTAACTGATATTTTTTTTGTTGGGATAAAAGGGGATTGAATAACAACGGTGGAGAGTATTTTATGTTGAGAATTAACTTATTGACAACTTGAATTTTTTTTAATATACAGGATGATTGGAATTATTTTGCGCGGGAGTAAATAGCTGGTAATCTTTTGTGTCGAGAGTTTTTACAAATATGGAAAATCATAAAAGCAGTTTGTGCAAAGGGGAAAATAATTTTTCTGAAAAGTAACAAGAAGAGAGTAGATTATTTTAAAAAAAAATGGAGTAAGGGAATTTTGTTGTGAATAAGAAACAAGTTTAAGTAAATTGAGATCCATCGAAAAAAAAAATTTTTTTTTGAGAAAGACCGTAATGAGACGTGACCATAAAAGGGTTAGAGAAAATGGGTAGGAGATTTTCTTTTAGGTTTCCGCAGCAGAGGGAGCTGTTGAGAGCACGTTAGAGCGATGGGACGTGGCTCTAAATTTTTGTTTTTCAGGAAAGCGGCCAGAGTAGAATGCCGGTAGCTGAAGTAAGCTGATATAGAGGAAGCTGTTAAGAGCACGCTAGAGCGATGGGGCGTGGCTCTGAATTATTGTTTTTCAGGAAAGCGGCCAAAGAAGAAAGCCGGTAGCTGAAGTAGGCCCATATACAGCGCGATTAGAGGAGTCGGACTCTAATTTTGCGAAGCGAATCATGTCAAGGGGTAACATGGATAATCGCCAGTCCTCCGAGTGTCACGCTAGAAAACTGCAAGACAGCCTAGGTGGCAACAGTCAGGTTTTGCCCTCAACACAGGGTGTTGGTAAGGAGCAGTTTAGTAAGCGGTTAAAAGTATTTAGTATTATGTGCTGTACTTACCGCCGAAGCCAAACCGACTAGTGAGGACCAATAGTACCAGTTTTAACTGATGAGGCCAATGCGAGAGTGATATAGGTTTTGTTTATAGGCTCCAGGAAAGCGAGAGGACAACCGCTGAGAGAAAGCGATGTGTTTTAATAACCTTGTCAGGGACAAGATAAATGGGGATGTTCAGCCGAGAGTAGTTGAATTTTTTTTTCAGAGAGCGGAGAAAAATCGCTGGAAGAAAGCGAGATGTTTAGTAGCCTTGTCGGGGACAAGATGGAAGAGCTGCAGGGAGCAGTCTAAGGAGAAGTTGGAGCCCGAAGAGAGGCCAAATTTGAAGCCGCTAGGAGGCGCAGTTATGTGAGGTTCTAGAGAGATTTTTTTATAGGAGGTTTAGTGCCCGAAGAGAGGCCAAGTTTGGAGCTGCCGAGGAGGAGCAGATTATTTTGAGGTTCTAGAGAGATTTTTTTATAGGAGGATTGGTGCCCGAAGAGAGGCCAATTTTGGAGACGCCGAGGAGGCGCAGTCTTGGAAAGACATAGAGAGAGGCATTGACAGGCGAATTTTTTTTTGCGAGTTTTCTGTTGGAGAAATGTTGTGCGAGTTGTTTTTTCTGTCGAGAGCAATATATTGTTCGACGAGTTCTAGAAAGATTTTTTTTGTCTATAAAGGAGGCACAGAATTTCTTTATTAGAATCCACTGGTGAGTGGTAGTCTCACCACCAACCAATTATCCGTGTGTGAGATATCGAAGGCAACGCCTACCAGGTATTTATACCTGACTGGGAAAATGAACATTATATTTTGTAACAGAGGTTATTGAAATAGTTTATTTTTTTTTGTAGGATAGAAGTTCTTATTTCATATAGTTAAACCTTTTTTTTTTCTCGTTATAGACTATACTCATAGATAGTAATGTTTTCATGTACATAAATCCTGCGCAGGATACGTTACGTTACTTAACTTTAGATGCCCTATCCGAGATATGATTTAGATAGGTTAAGAATTTATATAATTAATTTCGTTTTTATTTGGAAATTAGAAATAAGGAAAGACTTTTTCATAGACGCTTAGAAAAAAAAGTTTACATGATTCGCACTACGAACTACAGACTTTTATAAGAAGACGGCAGGTCAACATGGGAGACCTTGTTTGGGGGTCATCGTCATCATCACGTGAGGTAACCTTGCTCATGATCGCCGGATTTCCAATCCAGGTGAAGTTGTTCCAGTTTAACGGTGACGAGTAAAAGTATCGAAACGTCGACCAAGTGAATCGCGCAGTTCGCGAAGTGCTCGGAAACTCAGACTATGTAAAATCGAGTCGGGCAAATAAAAATATTTCAGTTTCGCAAAGTCGCGTCTGAGGTACAAACAAATATGCGGGTAATCCAGTTTAGCGTTTTCGGGGAATTTTCAATTACATACCACTTGAGATCGCAGAGTGTCATTCTGCTAACCAGTTACCAGGGGAAGGAGAGATATAGGCATTATTGGCCTACCAGTTTCAGCACCATGGAAGTAGTAACCAGTCGCAGATAGCAAATGTAAAAGGACAAGGATGTCCTAGGCATGTACCAGTAATGTCGCCTGACAGGAAGTCAGTTTGGTTTTAACCCTTAGTTGTGGGTAGCAGTATCAGCCGTGTATTGGCATGCAGATAGTCCATCGTAAGCGGATGGCAACCCAGCCGAGATGGAGGACGTTCGAGTAGCTGAGGAACCAGTATCAGGAGAGCAGGCTAGCTTTCCACAAATCCATGTTTATGTGTCCACCCTATACCCGAGGAGTGGACAATACGATTTTTCCCCACGCGACTACGCGACATATAGACAATTTAGTGCGAGTCAAAATCCCGCAATGAACAATTCTGGCCCCGTGAGCCGGACGTTGCAGAAAATTTTTGAACGTGTTCGCTCTGAAAATTCGTATACACTGATTTCCCATCATAGACTCTTTTGATTAGCGCGACTTAGTGCGTGTGAAGTCCGAATAAAATGTTTGGACTACGGAGCTCATTGTCATAGGCTCCCAAATCGACGGTAGTAACGACGGCAGCAGCAGCAGCAGCAGCAGCAGCAGCAGCAGCAGCAGCAGCAGCAGCGACGAAGTCCTGGGTTTCCCGGTATCATGAAATAGGTTACTCTCATTGTCATCATTGCCATCGACCACCTGTGATCGTGCGCGTTTAATGCGACGCGAGTGTAGTGCGGGGAACGGGCACGCGAAAATGGTTTCGCCGCGGAAAATATATGTACAGGGGTAGCCTTAAGTTGGGGTACAGTGTTCGTGTGGGAGCGCGAAATTGTTCGCCCCGGGAATTATTATACAGGGGATAGTCATAAGGTATATAATGGAAACTTATAAAAATAGTTGATGGTAATTGAAAATTTCGAATGTAATATACGGGGGAGAGTCAGAAAATATTTAGATAGAGATCACCGAGGTAGGTGATCATTTGATTTTTTTTTTTGGTTTGAGGTTGAATGTCTATTTTGTTGGAAAAGTTATGGCATTGGGTATGCACAGAACTTTTTCGTAGGGGAGAGTGATGTAATGCTGAGCATTTTAAAGTGAACTCAAATATAAGTATTCGCACCCTGTATATGAAAACTTCCTATATATACAATGTATCAAAATTCATTTGAGAATTCCTCTCACGAAACACCCAATGAAAGAAGTCTTTTGTTTCAGTCTAGACGAGATATGAAATGTAGATGTGTAAGCCTCTTGATAGACAAAACATCGCCTTCGCGTGGGATCAGTCCGACGAATGGTTACTTACATTCATCCAGCGTTTGCGATTTTTGCGAAATATGCAAAAATGAGAGTGGACGAGAAAAGGTCGCTCTTAGTTAGTTGATCTAGAGACACGGTCAAGAAACAAACTCGCGAACGCGAGGGGACGGCCTATCTCAGGTTTGTCCCCTACCAAAATTATGGGGGCGCGTCTCATTACGAAATTCGAATAACGGTCGGAAAATTTGGGAAAATAAATAATGTCAAATTGATTCGTGTGCAAAGTGCCATATCTTGGAATACAAAAAACATCTATGGAATGGAATGGAAACAGCCAAGCAAGATAGACAGAAGACTTGGTATGTCAATTTTGAGATGTGTTAACGTAAATAACCATTTTATTCACTCTGGGAAGAGAAAGCCATCATTAATTTTATATCTGTTGTTTGAATCTCAAGTGAGAAATCTTTCTGACTCTCTCTGACATCGAGTAGTTATTGAGATGGGCCATAGGGCGGCCTATAATATACATTTTGCCAGTAGGGTAGATTAAGAGGAATTTATAGATAGAAGTACATCAGATTTTTTGCGTTCTGAGTACACATTTTTCTGTTTGTGGAATTTTTCATTATTCTTATTTATAGAGAAGACCATTGCCGGTCTCAGTTAATTTCTCAGTATTTTGATTAAACTAAATAGTACGGTAAATGATATTTTCTTTTGTTTTAAATTGTTTTCACTGCATATTTCTTTTTTTATATTTTTTTTGTCTAATCTATTTTGTAAGTTCCTATTTTCTTTTCGTTGCTAATATATTGCTTGAAGTTATCAGAGGATTTCATTTCCTACAAGCCGCCCTATTTTGAGATTTCAGATTATACGAGGAAGCAGAAATTAAACCCTAGGTTTCTCACTAAAGACCCTTTCTTCGTGCGAAGGGCCGAATTCATGTTCCTTTCGGAAATTGCCTTAACATCCAAAATTTGACGTCGAGAAATCTACGTCTGGTGACACGCTGCCATTAACAACAATAATACCCATTCTAGTAACAGAGCGGTGGTTTTGTAATTTGTAAAGTTGTCTATTTCTGTAAACATAAACTGATACAGATAGGTTGATATAGGGGTACAGTGTTAGAAAGAAAATACTGAAGGATATTTTGGGTACCTAGAAGAGAAATAATAAAAAAATAAAACAACAATTACAACCACTACCGCCCGTTACATCTGGTGATCTAGCGTTGGGATTATTTTTGCTGAAGTGTGAACTAGTTGAGAAGTGTTGATGAATAAATGATAATGTTAAAATAATACGAAAATAATAACCTTTTGCCATTATTACAACAAGTGACGTGCGGAGGAATTGTTATCTGTTTTGATTCGTTTTTGTGGACACGAGGTTCATGTAAAGCGAAGGAAAATAGAAGGAAGTTCATACAGAATAACAATAACTCTCGCAACCGTTACAATTCAACTGATATAGGACAAACGTAAAACAGCAGAATACGTCACCGATTATGACGTAACGGCAAAGGATGGTTGAACAAAGTATATATTTTTGTATAAATATGATATTTGTTTCCAAACTTCAGTAGAACAGGCAGTTACTGTACAACACCATACCTGCAAATTAAAAACCATAAAGACTCAAAAAAATTTAGGGGATCGAGTATCAATCAAAGCATGCTCAAAATCACACTCCTCGAGTAAGTCTTCTTTTGGGTTATTTTTAAGAATGAATTTTGATTTTATGCTTTTTTCTGTTTTTTCACTGGGCCTGTTGAAAACCTTTCTCACTACTAGATTTCAAATGATTCGTATCATTTCGCGTAGAGGAACTAAATGTTTCAGTTTTGAAAAAATAATCAGCTTGTCTCAGCCTACTGCAAGCGGTTAACAGATTGTCTGTTCCTACTGAAGTTGCGGAAATATTAGGAGAAAAATCTTGCAATGATCGCAATCAGTTCTTGCTGTGTGTAAGGGGGCACCAAATGTCTTGCTAATGCGACTTGTGAATTGAAGTAATCAATGAACTTTCCTTCCTGATATTTTCCTGCTTCTAATTTTGGTTTTATCCACAATTGTAAAGTGGAGTCCCAATATTGCTCCAAAAATGTTTTCTTGAACTCGGCATTCGAATTAGACATGTAGCTGTAGCATTCGAACCATACTTTGGCAGACTTTGCATGAAAATTTGTCAAAGAAAATTTCATTTGCGGAAAGAGTACGTGTTCAATATCGAAATAGACTTCAATATAATTTAGGAAATCAATGGGGTGCAAATCTCCTTCATTATCGTAAATAGGTAAAACCCTCTCACATCTTTCAGATCAGGTGGAGTATAAGCATTTCTGTACAAAAATCGATATTCGGCCAAATGTTGATTTTGATAAACATTATTTCCAACATTTTTGTTATTCGAAAATTGTGTATTATTCGGGTGATTCATCATCGGAACTGTGTTTGAATTACTTTTTAATGAACAATTATTTTGAAAATTATGACTTGAATTGAAGTGAGCTAAATTTGTGACAGGCAGAGTGTCAGCTGTTGTTGGAAAAAACGAATTGGTTCTGCTCGGGTCCAACCGTTTTTATTCTGATCGCAAAAAAGTTGTTTGTGAACACTCGAGCTGGATTCTTTTGAAATATGCGGAAAACTCGAAAATATTACTTCCTGAGACAAATTTTCCAATGGATTCTGAAAATCATTTTGAAAATTCTGCACAGTTATGTTGCTTGGTAATGAAGCATTTGACGATGTTGTCGTGGTTTGGATCCCGGTGAAGGACGAATTCAGCGACGTTAGAATCTGCGTTGAAAAACTTGTATCCACAGGAAATTTAGATGTATCAACTGGGTTGCCAGTATTATTCGACGTGTCACCTTGAGTATGAGTCGGATGTTGACCTTCAGCTGTATCCCGTTGATGCTGTGGTTCTCTCGAATTTCGTCCCTCGGGATGCTGATCTGTTCGATTTCCACGAAGTCGCATGGAGTATACCGTTGCTCCTGATGGTGATTTCTCCAAAACCATGATTTACAATCAGTCCCTCGCTTGGTCGCCAAGTTGCAGCAGAGCTCAGGGTTTCTGGGTGTTGTGGGTTGTTGATTAAAAAACGGTGGTCGGTTGACACTTATGATGAACTTTCCTTAAAACCCGTAACTGCTACTACCCCACTTTTATACCACTCGTACTAATACCGGGTTCTATAGACCCATATTTCAATAATAGAAATAAATGTACAGGAACCAAATTTCATTTATTCAGGTGAGAGAATAACAGTCACAACATTTTTGAAAAATTCCAGTGAAATAAAAATTGATTCAGACAGTCTGGACATACGGTACAGCAACATTTCAGACGAATTGGTTTTTCATATGTTCTACAAACAAAGTTAGTTTTTCGGTCTTTTTTGGGGGGGCAGAGGCCACATCTTTTTTTATTTCCCTGGGTTACTTCAGCAGTCTGCCGAAGTGTAGAATGGATTTTGAAAATATCTGCTGCCCTGTTGCGTATTTGACGCGGAATAAAATTACAGTTAATTCTTGTGTAGACGTGTTGGGAGCAAAGCGCTAATCCAAGTTCCTTCAGATAATTAAATCGAGATATTTCTCTTCCTTGTCTTGCAAATTTGTATAGGTTGCGACTGTTCACTCCAGATATATTCAGAATACAATAGAATAGCGTTGTGGGCCATCTTCTAGAACGACGAGATGTAGTATAGTTGGTACACTTTTCGTCTAATGCATCCACTCCGGCTTTGGTACTATAATAAAACAGTATTATATCAGGTTTTTTTGTGACAGTATCACTTCGATTGTCATGGTGCATAGAGGATAGCAAAACGACACTTTTATTCTGTTTTGGGACGTAGCTGACAAGAGTAAGATCAGTTGTGAAACCAAAAAGAGATGAACCCACTTCTCTAGCTCTAGATGGTACAAATGCGGCAGGTATTTCTCTTTTATTTTTCTTCATAGTTCCTACATATGTCAGGCCTTTCATGTTCAACTCTCGCGCTGCTTCGATTAATGTATACCAATTATCGGCAGTGAGATTTCGTCATTCGCATAACAACTTGTTTAGTGTGAGAAAGTGATTTTTCTTTGCATTGTTTGCTACTATTCAGTGTATTTATTCCTTTTCCGGTATACACCTCAGCATTGCACATATAATGTGTTTTTGAATAAGCCAAAATCTTAATTTTAATGCCGTACTTTGCCGGTTTATTTGGGATGTACATCCTAAAAGAACATCTTCCTCTAAATGGAACCAACATTTCATATAATGTTAGGAATATTCCAGGAGTGAAGTTAGTTTTTGAGTTCTCAACAAATTTCTTGAATATATTGGATATTGGAGCAAGTTTATCTGTTTCACAAGGCTCAGCTCGCGTTTCGAAGTCATCAAATCTAATGGCAGCTAAAAGGAATAGAAATCTAGCTAACTTCATGGTACACCGAAAAATGCCTCTACCTGTTCCATCTGTTGCCCAAAGAGATTTTGAAAACTCGTGGCCGGATTTGAAAATACCTTGCAGATAAAATAAACCAATGAATGCTTCTATTTCAATTTTATTTGTGGGTTGTATGAAACAAGGATGGAATTTTTATCTTAAGTTACGTTTAATTTTGAATGAACTGTAATTCACTCTCATTAGATCAATTTTTTTGTTAGTGTTTGTGACAATCTCTGCCAAGATATCATCAGAAATAATGAATCTCCATGCTTGTAATGCGATTCAGATGAAGGTTTTTCTCGTGCAGGGTCTTTTAGACCAGGTAGAATATTGTGAATATTATCTGCTTGCTCTCGTCCTCTTACTGGAGCTTGTTCTGACCATTTCATAAAAGGTTTTCCAGTTTTCTTATTCAATCTTCCATCAAAAAATCTTTTTCTACAATTAGTTTCTTTCACTTCACCTCCACCAACATTTTGTTCATTAGTATCCTCGTTTTCACTACCGCTATACTCTGTATTCGCTCTAGAGTTTTCATAATTTTTGGGTACCCACTCATCTTCACTGTCTGTATCATGATCACTAAACAGTTCACGATCAGATTCCCCTTCCTCGCTTTTGTCCCCATCAAGAAGAATAATATTTGTTGCATCCATTTCATCATCAGCTGGGAGCTAGAAAGACCTGCCCCATCTTCTCTTGTAATTTCTTCATCGGCCCAAAAATCTTCACTTGTTAGTATATCAGCAAGTTCTTTC
Organism: Zygogramma bicolorata; assembly: GCA_032362365.1. NCBI lineage: Eukaryota > Metazoa > Arthropoda > Insecta > Coleoptera > Chrysomelidae > Zygogramma > Zygogramma bicolorata. The sequence goes on from JAVJAQ010003572.1 coordinate 1,389,622, forward strand.
TCACTTTAAAGTTTTCTGTTGTCCATATTTATCGCTATAAAAAAGAATTCTGAAATAATTGAAAATTATAACGAATCTGTTGTTTATAAGACACAAGGTTCCAACGTATCGAGGATACTCACGTTATGTTCATACAGTGAAATACTCCCGTCATTACTATCACCGGGTCTCTCAGACCCTAAGTAGCACGTACTTCGTTCAAAACAGAAAGGATCGATGCGATCTGCATAACAGTCTAAACAGTACTGAAGTAGACAAGAAGTCACGGATCACCAATTGTCTGCGCTTTTTGGCCGCTAAGGGAGGGGTATGCAACTATATCGTTGGGTCGTACAGACCCAGTAGTAGCAGTAACGGGTTTTAAAATGGTTAGTGACAGGCGATGGGATAGCAATCTACTGAAATTTATAGGTGGTAGAACAAAATATCAAAATACGAAAATCAAGTTTCACCTACTTACGAAAGTGCAGGCACAAGCTGAAGCACTGCAATGCAAAGTTCAACATTTGACAACCAATGAACACTTTGTTAATCACACCAGATTCGCGACGTGCAAAGTTGCCAAAGGGAATGATCGAATCTCAACACGAAAAACTAGTAGGCTTTTTTGCTGCTTACTGGTTGCCTAAATATTGGCGGTATTTCACCCTCGAACACAAGGACCTTTATGATTCGTTACAAGTTGTTTCTACACTTTTCGATGTGCTTGCGACAGCTTCTAGGTTTCTGTCGCCATAATTCAAGTTTTTCGAACATCTGTAGCATTTATACGAAATGGTTGAGGCTTTCGCGGCCGAGGTGTGCAGTATCACTACTATGGTTCGGGTTTGAAGGCCGTCGTTTTTTGAAATTTCTTCCTGAAGTTCTGCTGGCTAGCTTCTTCAGAGGCTCATACATCTTGAGTTAGACTCCGATGACTAAATATTACGACTTCGTGCAGTGTATTTATATGGATTCAGGTAGCCACCTTTTTCTCCAGACAGCACCGGATATTCCTAGAATTTTTCCTAAATATGCGAAAGAGGATATATATATTCCGAATATTCGTGAAATATTCCAGGAATATATACATGCCTTGAGCACATTCAAGGAATATTCAAACGGGAATATTTCAAGAATATTTCGAAATGAATATGCTATGGATATTCTTCAATGAATATCCCTGAATGAATATGCTACGAATATTCTTCAAAGAATATTCACTCCTCGGGGATCCGTCTTCAGACTGAACCAGTATGATAGGGTTATATTATCGTGATAATATCAGTAGAAGTAAAACTGTTTGATATTTGTGTTGAGTCTTCAACACAAAGAGAAACGGATTTGGGTCGGTGGTCTGTTAGGCTGGAAACATAATAGTGGAGTTTTCAGCCTTAGACTGGATTCAGACAGATGTGTGGTGTGTGGTGTTTTATCCAACGATTTTAAACTTTTTATCTTGTCAGTCTCGTTGGAAATTTCAAGGCATCATTTTGGATTTGTTTAATCAGTTGTTCTGGTACTGTGAGGTTTTTATTTGTAGAAAGGTGAGTAACAATCAATTCATTCATTATTTTTTTGTAAGTTAGGTTAAGAAAGTATCAATTTAAACAGGTATATTCAACTACTAACATCACTATTATCTGTTATCTGTACAACATCCTGTTCTAGACGACAACAAATTCAAAAAGACTTGTATCGCAATGTTAGTGAAAACGAATAAACTGCTGAGAGACTTAAAGGAAAAATTAGGACATATATCTACAGAAGTAAATGATATCTCACCGTCTCTTAAAGAAGAAGCCCAACAATCACAGGAAAATCAGGGGAAAATTATAGATTTTTTCACCGATTTCCCAATCAAAAGTGAAGAAATGCTGAATCATATAGAGAACACATTGAAAAGTGAGGCAGCATTCAAGTATCAAGTGAGGTTTTTGTTTTTTTAAATAACTCATCTATTTCTGATAAGAGTCGATAATCAATGTTTGAAATGTGTAGATCCCCAAACCGAAATTGAAGATAGATATAAGTTCCTTTTTTTTTCAGCTTGATGTTCTATGTCGAATCGGAGGCAAAGATTTTGAAGAATGTTCACGTCGATTTTTAAAAAAAGTCTAGGATGATAAAGGACCCCGCACGGTTCTTATGGAAAATGGGTCCCAGTCGAATTGGCTGAAAATTTAGGATAATGTAGTTTATGATGTCCTGATCAAATGTCTCCATGGGCACAACAAGATCTAATGTACAGTTTTTGAGATACAGGGTGTCAAACATGCAGAGAGAGGGATGTTACTTACCTTTAGAAAATCAATAATGTGGCGATTTTTTTGTTACAAAAAGTTAAGGATAATAATTACAATCTCAATATTGTCGACACGAGTTGTAATAAGAAGTTATAAGACTCCGTATACAGGGTTATTAATAATTACATAATTTTTATGTAATTCTTTAAACAAACTCAGTCAAACGCAAAAGCTCGTAGACTTGCAGAATAAGTAAAAAATATTTGATTTTAATATTGGGCGATCTGAGGTTACTATTATACGGGGTCTTCCACTTTTTTAGTTGTAGTAATTTAATTTTTTTCAGGAACATATAGAAGAATTAAACATAAAAGTAGAAAACTAAATATAATATGATCAATATTTTGTGGCTCATGCCTATTTGTTGCATCTTGTACGGATCATATAATTCGGTTAGGGGATAGGCCCAGCGAATGTTTGGGTGATGGCCTGCGAAGCATGTCCCAAAAACCATAGGACAAGACTTATTACAGAATAATAGAGCATTTTCTTTTTTTTTTCATCTTGCATACACTTCATATTATGAGAAATGTGGCTGACATTATTACAAAAAGCTATGACTATTATATATTATGTGGCCTACAAAGATGTATTTTTTGTCTGAAAACTTGAAATCATTAAGGAAACAGTAAACCTTAATACAGACAATTGGCACGTGGTCTCATCTCAAATTAACACAGTAGCTTGGAATAGGACCGGTTTCGGAGGTCTACCTCCATCATCAGTGTCGCTTTGCGTTAGCTCTGGAAGTACAAGGATCTTTGCTCAAATATATTATACACTTTGGTGTTGTATGTAGGATATACATATTTAGAAAATGTATATTTTGTATGAGAATAATGAATAACTAAGGGAACAGTAAAACTGTAACAACTCAACGCGGCCATCAGTAAACAATAACTGTAACTGACTTCATCTCAAAACAACATGGCAATTTCAGGTGCATTCAAAGCTAAAACCATCGACAGACCGGTGTTGAGGGTCTCATATTTAAAACGTAATGGGGATGTCGATACGTTTTGTATGGAAAAGTTCTAAGGCTATTTACATAGGGTGATTCTTTTTTTACGAAATCAGACTAGTATCGTACGTAGATATAAAATAAAAAACTAAACCTAACGAACAATATTATTTTGTGGTTGGGGTCTGTTTCCTGCATCGTGAACAGATCCTATCAATTGGGTTAAGGGGTAGCGAATGTTTGGTTGATGGCGTGCGTACCCCAAATACCATATTACACTAGCAATATGTGCACAGGTACCGACAGTTCGAGCACCAGATTTACAGGTGCAGTAATAACCATCTATAGATTCTTCTTCATTATTTATTTCTTCGTTATTTGTTGGTCGATATGAAATCCACAGTTGATATTTAGCTGCACTTCTAAAACGAGAAAATACTCTAACCCGTAGAAGCCCTGGCCATGGTAGTCTGTTGATATCTCTCAAAGTTTCAAACTGAAATTCTTCGTCGTCCCTCTGTAATTTGTCTTGGACATAGGACGGTGCCAACTTTACTTGATAAACTCCAATTGTTAGCGTTTTTATAAAATCAAGCGTCAGAATTGGAAAATCTTGCAACTGTTCAGCATCTAAACGTACCCATCTTTGAGCATTTCTAGTATTCAGATTCTCTTCCTCAACTAGTGCTTGAACGACATTTGGTTCACTAGCCTTTTCAAGTAATCTTTGAGCCAATTGTGCATCGGCTCCTTCCATCAGGATAGGAGGGTGATATCTATTAATAATAGCTCCAGCTATCCGAAAAAAATCCCCTAGATGGGAAAGATGTTGTATTTGAATATTTTGTTGTAGAAACTTAAACATTGATTTTATGTGGCCGTTTCGTGATTCTACTATCCACCTCGACTTTGTGATCAAACGAGAGTCGTTAGCATCTTCGGTTGAGAGTTGGTGTTGGTTAGGAAGCATAAGTGCTGGCATTTTATGCACAATGCCTAGGTGTCCAAGTATTTCAGTAGCATCACGGTACCCCCTATCCACTACTACAATATCATTTTCCTGAAACCATCTTCTCATTATATTACCGTCTAGTTCAAGTTCATTTTGCAAAATAGCAGCGTCATTATTTTTACTATCAGAGAAGTATGGCCCTTGAATGTCGACTATGTAACCGTCAGGTGCTACTATTAAAATAGGTTTTAATAAGTGTCGGCCTTTGTGTACACAATACGACTGCCGTAAAACTCTGAAATTGCTACTCTTTTGAATGTAGCTGTAAGTACCATCAATGAAAGTGATTGCTCGAGGAATTTGTGGCTCTGGATTATATAGTACATTAGCAAAGTCCGTAACATGTCTCTCAATATAATTTTCTCTAGTAATAGCATTAAAGCCTATGTTGGTAGTCACAAAACGTTGCATCAAAGATTGTCTAACAAGAGTAACGGCTAGACTTACTGCCTGTCTACTTGAATAGCCAAACATTAAACGTACAAAATCATCAGAAAGTCCATGACGCATTTTGCACAAGAACATCAAGAGATCTTTTTTATTCACATATCTGTAATAATCTTCTTGGCGTACTCCATCGCAGTAGGAAAATAGTTCTGAAAACTGCTGTTTATTAACTGGGTATAAGTATTCAAATTCACTGTCACTTAAACTATTCTCGTCGTATATTCTCGTCAGATTTTTTGCTACATGACGAACTCCTTGTAAAAATGACTGAAGAATTTCTCCTCTTATAACATAGGGTCGGTTGATGTAACGCAATCCAATTACCAAAGGTTGTAAAATATATCCTTGCTCATCTAAATGATGAGCACATGATTTAACATATTCGGGAATATAGATATCTTTCAAAATGAAAACATGAGCCCTACATTCGACAGATAACTTACGAAGATCTTCATCGCTGTTACATATCAAGCACGTACTACTTCTAGTTTGCGTTAATACATTTATCTTTAAACAAGCAGGGTCTTCTTCAATAGCAGATATTTCATTGCGGATCGACTGATTGCAATTGGTACATATTTTCGTATCAGCATTTACATTAAGAGACGGCCTGAAAAATTCTTGTCTTCTACGAATAGCTATTTCAGATTTTGCAGCATTCTCTTCCCCATTTATTCTCGTCATCAAACGTGGTTGAAATCGTCCATCACAAACAAAACAAGTTAAGAGATTTCTATTCCTTAGGGCCATCTTATTCTATATTGAAGAAGGTAGTCTGTTTTCATAAGTCTGCTGTATCAAATCAAACAATAAACTAGTTACAATCACTTACAATTAGCAGATACTAAATTAGTGTCAGAATCAACATTAACTGTCAAAACAATTATTTCCAAGGGAATCTTTGATTCAATCTTATGTAACACTGTATCCAGTAACACCGTGCGCTTCATATTTTCATTTTTTGTGCAGGGTATTGGATTAAGGTTGGACACCAGCGATACATTGATTCGTTATAATATACAGGGCGATTCATTAAATGCGACGACCGGCTTTATTATTAGCTTTAATAAAAGTTATCAATAATAGTTAAATCAAATAATCATAACATATTGACCTTCAAACTTAATATATTAAAATAATATAAGTATACAGATTACACATATAGGGGGGTTCATAATTACAAGATGAATATAATTTATTTATTATACTACAACACCCTGTTCACTTATGTTGATTTGGAATTTTGGCAATTATCTGAAACAAACTCTTGAAGCATTTAGAATAATAATAGATGCTAGGATTGAAACTGTTAAATCAGCAAAACTTGGGGTAACGGAATTGGGACAAGCATTGGTACAAAAGTAAATGCTGTACAAGATGGTGTAAATGCCCAAAATGCCGTATAATTTGTGAATCACACGGTATGAACCGGCGATGAAGATCTTCATTATCTGTCGAATATGGGGCTTTATTTCGGAAAGGATTAAATCATGTTCACATCATTTAGATAGGCAAGGGTTTTTTTAGAACCTTTCATTCAGTAATAATTATCGGATTACGTTACATTAACCGATCATAAGATGAGAGATCTTGTCATTCTTACAGAGATGTAACAAAAAAATCTGACGAGACTACCACGAAAGTAGTTTGAGTGATATTGAATTTGAATGTTTATACACACATAAAAGATAAGAGATCATTATTATTCCAATTGTAAATCAGGTGCTCGAAAGTGTCGGTACGTTCCACATAACGCTAATATCGGATGCAAGCCATCAACAAATAATAGAATCCGTACATAATCATAATTACAATGTCTTAACATACATGGTATGAACTGGTAAGAAATATTTTTAATGCACTAGTCTCCCATTTGATTGCTGCATCATCATGCGGTCGACCAGGATCCGTACAAGATGCAACAAATAGGCATGAGCCACAAAATATTGATCATATTATATTTAGTTTTCTACTTTTATGTTTAATTTTTTTATATGTTCCTGAAAAAAATTAAATTACTACAACTAAAAAAGTGGAAGACCCCGTATAATAGTAACCTCAGATCGCCCAATATTAAAATCAAATATTTTTTACTTATTCTGCAAGTCTACGAGCTTTTGCGTTTGACTGAGTTTGTTTAAAGAATTACATAAAAATTATGTAATTATTAATAACCCTGTATACGGAGTCTTATAACTTCTTATTACAACTCGTGTCGACAATATTGAGATTGTAATTATTATCCTTAACTTTTTGTAACAAAAAAATCGCCACATTATTGATTTTCTAAAGGTAAGTAACATCCCTCTCTCTGCATGTTTGACACCCTGTATCTCAAAAACTGTACATTAGATCTTGTTGTGCCCATGGAGACATTTGATCAGGACATCATAAACTACAGTATCCTAAATTTTCAGCCAATTCGACTGGGACCCATTTTCCATAAGAACCGTGCGGGGTCCTTTGCTTCCGAATATAGTTAACATGGGCACAAAAAAAAATCAAAAACACAAAACTTTGTACCTGTGTTTTGGGTAAGTTTCTTTTATATGACAGTATATAATTGGTTCAGTATAGTTTTTATGACGTGAGATAAATTAAACGCGATAATTGATTTTTTATGAAATCGACAGTTGCAATGATGGCATTTCACAAATATCATCACCATTTTGCCGTCATAGCCTAAAAATAATTAGTGCCTACATAAAAACATTTATCGGAAAATGAAGTTATATATTCTCTATATTTATTATAGATGCGATACAACGTTGCCATAAAAAATATAGGCCTGAAGGAGATTGAGGTGGTTGTTTCAGCCCACTTGGCAAAGTCCACAGAAAGAATGAAGAGACAACAGTGAGTTATCTTTATATTTTCCATCATTAACAAAAGTGAATGAAATAGATACATTTTGGAACAATTCAAATATACCAACCACCATTTCTAGAACAAAATTATCGGAAGTGAACATTCGTTGAATACAGAATTGAAATAATTTCTCAGTTGAAATTAATTTTTCATGACTAGTTGGAAGATAATCCAAATCTTTTTCTCAGTTGTTAATTGACGAAAACACTCAGTACATCGTTTTGATTGGATTATACTCTCATTCATTACTTGAATGATAAATAACCTTCGAATATAAAGCAAGTAATATACAGTTGCCTGTAAGATTTCCACATATTAAGAAATGTTCCTGTTTGAAGAAGCAATTGTATAGCGAAACACGTGTCACGATTTAGTAAGCCCCAATATGTGAAAATCTTACAGACTGGTCTCGGTAGTGAGGAGGTTAGCACGTCCGCCTTTCAAGCGGAAGACCGGGTTTCAAATCCCTGCCAGGACACCGTGCTGGGTAATCGCACGATAAAAGGTAAGGCCTCGTTAATTCATTGCTCGCTCAAGTTTCGACTTCTGAGGGTTGACGTTCGTCAGCTGGTTAACGAAAACGAACAATTTCAGAACAAACTGTATATTATTTGTTAAATATGTATTTTCATAAAGTATCGGCCACTTCCATTCAACCTTCAAGTATATTTTTTCTTTCTAGGGCTACCTCTGTGACAGAAGATTCCGTAGTGTGAAATATTAGCATGTTTTTATTGTTTGAAGTTTTTTTCGTCAAATATATACATAAATTTGAGAACATTTTGTATTGATTTTTGGTCGAGGGAGATAGTTGATTTAAATTTTGAAATATTCCCAATCATCAAAAGTTACAGACTGTTTTGAGTATCTGACAGTGATAAGTCATCTTCTGGAAAATTAGAAATTAGCAAAATCAGTCTAAAAGATGAAGAGGAAACATATCAACTGGAACATTTACTGAATTTATGAGAATGATGCCCCCTAATATTTTTGACGTTTTCAAAGATTGATTGCTCTTCATCAACACATTTGGTATTCACAACATTATTTATTTGTTTTGCAAGAACATTGCATCTGTATTACCTGTATCAATATCAGTCAACTGAAGTAAAGTAAGGAGAATGATCCGGGGGATATTCAAAATATTATAGGAATATTCGAAGGATATACTCTGAAGAATATTCATCAATTATTCCTCCTTGAAATCCCGACTATGTTCCTGGAATATTTCGAATATTCTCGTAATATTCCTTGAATATTCTTCGTGAAATATTCTAAGAATATTATTCATTCAAATTCCAAGTATATCCCTGAAATATCTGGAATAATCCGTGAATATTCGTGAAATATTGCTGTTGAATATTCTGAGAATATTCGCCATTCATATTCCAAGTATATCCCTGAAATATCTGGAATATTCTGTGAATATTCCTGGAATATCGTTAGAGAATATTCTAAGAATATCTACGTTTTTCCCCCTTTGCACATTCTGGGAATATTCCACAGAAGACGTATATATTCCCGGCATATTCACGGTATAATCAGATATTCCTAAGAGAATATCCTGGGAATATCCCTGGAATATCTAATGCTGTCTGGATGGCTTCGGAGAATTTTCATTACTATTGAATGCCATATTAACTGGATTCGGAGTAGTATCATCAGCATTGTTATTTGTTATTTTTGATCTTCTTGAAATGGAATTCCATATTCGGTTGAGGTTCACAGCTTTTTTCCTGTTGGAATTATCCGTATGTTTATGGATCTCTATTGCCTTCCGTATCAGTCGACTGTTTTATCCCTGGTTGGGGACAGTGAGTTTCGCGTTTCCAAACAGAATCCTGTGGTTTCCCTCACTGAGTGCGTGTTCCGCCACAGCTGACTTGTCAGTCAGCCCTAATCTGCAGTTTCTTTCATGCTCTTTTAGCCTAGTTTCCATAGATCTTCTGGTGGTTCCGATGTATACCTCCCCACAGGTGCACGGTATGCGATGAACCCCTGCTGCCGACAGTGGGCCTCTTTTGTCTTCTGCCGATCTGAGGCTTTGTTGTATCTTTCTAGTGGGTTTGAAAACCGTTTTCATGTTGTGTTTCCCCAAGAGTTTTCCAATTCGGTCTGTGACCCTCGGAATATATAGTAGATAAGCGTGTGCAACTATCTGAGCGTCCTCCCTGTTTTGAGTCGCGAAACTTTCTTCAAACCACCAAAAGATCTATGGGAACTAGGCTAAAAGAGCATGAAAGAAATTGCAGACTAGGGTCTGCTGATGATACTCTTCTGAACCCAGTAGATATGGCAATCAATAGTAATGAAAATTCTCCGAAACTAGAAAAACCTGGCTACCTGAATCCATATAAATACACTTTACGATGTCGTAATATCTAGTCTTCGGAGTCTAACTCAAAATGTATGAGCCTATGAAGACGCTAGCCACTCGCGCTAGCGAAACGTCAGAAAAAAGTTCCAAAAAACCCGAACCATAGTAGTGATACTGTGGCATTTAGATTTCACTACACCCCGCAATCCACATCCAAAACAGAAGAGGGATATTGGTTTCTGACATGTACTGAAAATATGACCAGCCAAACCACAATTCCAGCATTTCAGACCTTGTGTTGAAATAGAGGTATCACAAACTTTCCTAGATAAGTTGAAGGAATTTCTAGTGGAACTGTGAGAAGATCCAGCATCAAAGAAATTTGGCCAACTTAAATCAGGTTCCAACAAAGAACTTTTCTTAGGAGTGAGAGGTTTGTACCAACTCTACCACAAACTAGACTCTTCAAGCTTTTAATACAAGGCAGACAGTTCAGAAAGTGATAATTCAAGTTGAGAAACGTAAGAAAGTAGTGAGTTTTTTCAGATGTCATCAACTATAGTTTGCTCATCTAGTTTAGGTGTGAACCTATTGAATATAAGCCCTCCATTGCATTAACGAACACAGTGACTCTTTCATTTTGACCCTGGGTCCTACTGCGGATCTCATCCAACAAGTCATCACCATAATGATGAGGTAAAAAGTCTTCCTTCAACTTTATCACCAAATCATCCAAGCCACCGAATTTTGATCTATTATTTTTATGCCAGGTCCATGCCTGATATTTAAATAGGTCTCCCGCAGATGATAATTACTCATCCTTACTAACTCCTCGAGCAATTCTCAATGATTCAACTTTTTCTAAGAATGAAATAACAGATTCTATCTGAGACACAACAGTGGAGTGAAGGTTCTACTTATAAGCTGGTACAGGTTTAGCAAAAGGAAAAGATGTGAGACTAGAAGAGCTAGATTGTATGGGTGTTGAAGTTGTAGGAGCCATTTTTACGTCAAGATCTTCCTGAAGTGTCAACAGTTCCAAATGCATTTTTTCTTTGAATCATCTTCTGAAATTTCGCTAGTTTGAAGTCAATGGATGCGACCAGCTAAGTGAATTAGCTTTGATATCAGCCATCTATAGGCAGAATCAAGAGACGTTTCAACAAAATCAACGAATTGTTTAGAAATGTCAGCAAGAGATTCTGAAATACATTTATATTTCCACCAAATGAAAATGGATCCAAAATTTCAGGAAAGCTGCGACTTGCACATTCTTGACTGAGACGTCTGGCGGAAATATAACGCACTGCTATAATTTGACAAACAAACAAACGGCTTCCATTTTGTGTGTGTGAATTTATTGAGATCTTTGGTGTTGATTTAGGAAATCTCATCTGAAGTTGTAGTTTTTTCGATCAACGATAACAAACAATCATGGATGCAGATCGCTCAGTGAGTGTTTGGTGCCAAGTTGCCGCAACTCTAGGAACCGAAATCCAAAGTTGTTTTTCCACACGTTTCCAAAGAGAAATTCATCTTTGGTGGAAAACATTAAGGAGAGTGAATTTAAAGAGAGAATAGACAGGTACAAGGCTTGGAAAATTAAACTGAAACTGCATAAATCACCACCTAGAGCGGCTTCAGTGTGTTCCTTGCATTTCAAAAGAGATGATTTCTTGTTACCTGGCGAGTCTGTTTGTCTATTTTTAGGCGAAGTTATGGCGCATTTCATCATCCACGTAATAAAAGCCTCTTTGAAATACCAACACTACACGAAAACTAAAAAATGTCCTGGAACAAATATCATTAGATTTTGAAACACTTTTTCGCCTTCTGTTGTTGAATGATATCGCACATATTTTTTTTTGGATTTGTTTGTTCCAAGTGAGCTTGCAATTACTGATTCGTATATCCGGAATTTATTTTCAATAAGTTGCTTCGTTGCTGACATACAGTATACAGGGTGGTTAGAAGTTACCATAAACTTATTTTTAACCTACAGGGAAAGAGTACTCAGATATTTTGTTGTCGGTTTTGAGATATTTCCAGTTATACAGCGATCATTACACTGGAAATAAGGTGCTCTCGTTTGTTGAAATTTGAGCATTTTCTATTATACAGTGGGTCTCGAAACTGCCATTCCCGCCTCACTACCTCCTTTTTTTGACTTTGAATATTCAAAACAGCAATCATTGACTTCCGTTTTTTTTTCGCTCATACAGGGGTTCACTGAAGTATGTTCAGATGATTTTGCTCTTAGTATGAATAAGTATTCTCACGCATAGTTGTAACGATTTTCTAACCAATTGTTACTTTCATTACATCATATAATTATTTCCAATAATACAGGGATTTTCATAATTATCATTACCGTTCTCTATTTTGTATTTTTGTCCTCAGGTTAGGTTTCAAAAAAAAGCATTCACTGGCCTTATTCGCTGGAGTTTGATTGTACAAGGTTTCAAAAAAGTATCCAGGTAGTTATTCACTTTTCTTTTATCATACGAAAAAGTTTTGTTTTATTGCTATAGTATTTTGGTTTTGGTATTGTTTTTTCACCAGGAATTCGGGGGGATAACATTTGTATTTTTTTACACTTAGTAATATTGATATACGTTGAAATATGGAAATCAACAGACTTTCATCTGATGAACTTCGTATGACTTACGAGGTGCGGTAAGTGATGGTACATCGATGACAAACGGATTGAGAATAATAATAGTAATAATAATATTTATTTACATTAAAAAAATGATAAAATCATACAATATTTCAACTAAAGACGTGTAAATAAATAGTCTACTCGATAAGTGACTAAACACTTGTTTCGAGAAAATATGGAATCGAGTTTAGTTAGCGATAATTGAAAGATATTCAAAACACTACATAAAACGAGACTACTTAAATATCATCTTAAGTTACGTATAGTTATCAAAATTGATATTATACACATACCTACATAAATAAGAACATTCAGAACAACATACTACAGACAGGATTAAATTTCAATTTATATCATAGGAAAATAGTTATCATACTCACATTGTACGAATAAATATAAAGAATTGGGATGCTTACAAAAAAGTTCAATTGATTCATATATCGAGAAAGTGACGTATCATATGTCTCGAATTTCCTTGTATATATTTTTTCAATAGTTTTTTGAATATTCTCTGGTTATCAATACATTTCAACTCATCAGGGATTGTATTGTACAATTTAGGTGCTAGGTAGCTAAACATTCTTTGTGTTGTGGATTAAACCATCAAGGGTGACACATAATGATTTTTTTTTTGGTATTGTAGTTGTGGGTTGGGAGTTGATTATTATGTTTCGTTCTTTGATATTTGATGCACGTGAGGAAGAACTATAGTTGCCTGAGGTCGAAGATTTTGGATTCGGAATATACTGAATCGGATGAATATCTGTGATTTTTTGAAAGAATTAGGTTTATGAATTGTCTTTGTATTACTTCCAAAGGGTTCATATGTGTTTTCAAAGCCCCACCCCATGCTAGAATTCCATACCGTATATGGCTTTCAACTAGAGCATGATATAAAGTTTTCATTTGATTGAAAGGTAGATTATCCTTGAGTTTCCTAAACTTATACAATATACATCTCAATTTTTTTGTAACAAAATTTATATTACGATCCCATTCCAAATGGGAATCGATGATTACACCCAAGTATTTCATTTCTTTTACAGGTTCTAAAGAGAACTGTTCATTTTTCGTTGTTATGTTCAGTTTGTCAAAATTAGGCAGACCACGATTATTACAGCTGAATGGCAAATAGTTTGTTTTCTCTTTGTTGATTGTGAGCAATTTATATTAGAACCAATATTTTATTGATTAGAAATCAGTCTCTGCATTTTGCTTCAGGTTTTCCCAGTTATTAGCCCTGTGAAAGATTGCTGTATCATCTGTGAATCCGATAATTTCTCCACTAATGTTAAGTGAGAATAGACCTTTCAAGTAAATATTCTAAAAATGAACAATTTGTTCAGGCCAGCCTCAACTCACCTACACTGTAGGTTGACGGACTAACAACTATCAGAAAACAACTACTCCCCTGGCTAATACCACGAAGGGCATTGGATTACATCCAACAGGTGTTAGCGGGATTCTTCACAGAAGAGATTCCACATGAGGCTGGCCTGAACAAATTGTTCATTTTTAGAATATTTGAATTAAATCCAGTCTTCAAGCATACCCATGAATAATTATGTCTTTCAAGTAAATGTTAAATGAAATTGGCCCTAGGACTGTTCCTTGTGGTATGCCATAGTCAATTGTTTCGACACCGCTAATTACACCATCAACACTCACAGCCTGGATTCTCTCGCTCAAGTAACTCTTGAAGAGTTCTAGACCAGCGGTTCTCAAACTTTTTTGGTGGCGGAACCCTTTTGAAAAGCAAATTTTTTGACGGAACCCCAAAATAAAACAAAAAGTTAGGCGCATTCTTCATTGATAGGTACCTAATTATGTCACAATGTAAGTGTATTCTATTGAAGAAAAAAATCTAATGGGATGTATGGAACTGTTTCTTCTTTCTCATCAATCGGTTGATATTAGGTTTGGTCGAAGAGAGTTGAAGTCTTATGTCAGATTCGGCATCCAGTCTATTGCGGTATTTTGTTTTGGTAGCTGCATAGGTCGAGAAACCTGTTTCACACAAATATGTTGTTGGAAATGGAAGAAGAACATTCAACGCCATTGTGGCAAGAAGTGGATATTCATCACGAATTCTGCACCAATAATCATTGAGGGGCATTGTTTAGAACAGTAACTCCATACTGGTGTCTGATGACATTTCTAAAAACGATTCATGTATCTCATTTGACATACTTTCGGGCTTTCGCAGGTTGGGTAAAAAAGGATTTTGAATCCATGAATTAATTTTGATTTTTGTATCCTGTTCTTTCGGGAAATACGTCTCAAAAGATGCGCGCATTGCAGTGAGATATTGGACCAATTCTACAAACATATCATCTTGATATATCTACAATAAATGGGTGGGTGACTATTTTGAACCGAACTAGATGAGTATTTATTGCGAACCCAAATACGGATATCGAATGCATAAAAAACTCTGATTCGGCTTACTGATGGACAGAAGAGGTGTGTTTTTTCTCATTATTACTAGTATTCTCGCGGAGCCCCCACAAAGGCTTTGCGGAGCCCCAGGGTTCCGCGGAGCACACTTTGAGTATGGCTGTTCTAGACAAATACCTCTAACGCCAATGTCTTCCAATGACTGTGAGAGGAGTTCATGTCTAACGGTGTCAAACGCTTTTGACAAGTCTATGAATATGCATAAACATGGATTACTATCGTTTAGAGATTCTGTTATCTTTGCTGTCAAAGATAGAATTGCATCTTGGGTTGACATTTTCTCTCTGGATTCGAATTGATTTATGGAAATGAAACTGAATTTGTTCAAAAAGCAAGCTTATCTGTTTTTTAGAATTTTCTCGAATATTTTTGAGAGGTGGGCGATCAGAGATATTGGTCGGTAATTGCCTACTTTCTGGGTATTGCCTTTTTTATGGAGGGGAACTTCCATTGTATATTCGAATGCCGACGGGTACTTTCCTGTTTCTATACAAAGATTGAAAATTTCTATTAATGGTTCTTGGATATAGTCAGAAATCATCTTTATAGTTTGAGTTTTGATAATGTCTACACCTACCGCCTTTTTATTTTTTAATTGTCTGATTATCTTTTGTACCTCATTTGACTCGACTGGAGTGTGGACGAGAGAATTAGGTATGAGGGAACGATGTGGAACATAGTTGGGGTCTTTTTTTATCTCACTGCATAGTTTCCTACCCGTATCCAAGAACCTGGAATTAAATTCATCTGTAATAAGTTTCTTGTCTGTTAATATCCTGCCGTCCTCAGTTTCTGTAGAATCTATGGGGTAACGTGTCTTTTTTGTTTTACTTATTTCCTGTACTACTTCCCATAATTTTTTTGAATCGTTGTTGTTATTTTCGATTTGCGTAGTATAATAATTATGTTTCTTTTTCAATGAGTACGTTCAATCTGTTCCTGTAATTTGTATATTCTCTTCTTAGTTAATCGTTATTTGGATATTTTCGAAGTACCTTATTCATTGAATTTTTTTTGTTTATTGACTTGAGTAGGCATCCATAGTGATATCAATGAATGTGTTTGTAGCAGTGTTTGGATCTTTTGCTGAGAATAAAGCGGTCCAGGATATATTTCTAAATGTTTCATGGTGTTTTTTTGGATTGATGTAACTAGTGGTTTTGTTTTTCTCTTGATTGAGATTAATATTATTCAACACAATTTGGAGAATGGTCGTATAATGGTCAGTAATCGATGTTTTGAGTATTATTGAAATGATTCTCTCGTGAGAATCAATTGGTGATTTTATAAAGATGTGATCAATACAGGAGCGACTATTAGCATGGACTCTAGTTGGATTATTGATTGAAGAGGTATACCCGTATTCGTTCAAAACATTTAAATAATCGGAGCAAGTATTATCGCCTGGGTCTCAGAGCTGGGCAGAGTACTGCAATTAGGTACTCTTGAGTACTTCACTATGAGTAACTTCCAATAGTACTCATAAGTGTTCGAGTATGAGTACTTATATAAGAAGTACTCAAGGCAAATGAGTACTTTTACAAAATTTACAGAGTACTCGTGAGAAATGAGTAATGAGTATGAGTATTTCAAAAAAAGAACGTTGAATGTATCCTTGTCAGATACAGTCAGTATGAGATTGACAGACAGAAAATGTATCATTTGGCACTTACCATCAATATGTATGCCCAATTTTTGCATTTTAATTTTCATATAAGCTGGAAAGCATTGAAAGCAAGTAATAACGGTATTAAGGTTAGGTATTAGGTACAGAGGTACAGCCACAGGTGGAGGATGGTCAGAAGAACAGTTACGGAGTTATGCATAGGTACAGCTTATCCTATCCATCTTGGCACAGAACTGATAACATATATGCCCAGCAATCTCTGTGAAGTATACTAAGATGAAAAAATACCTATTTAGATGGATTGGATTAACCGCATATTTCAGAAATGTATATGTGTATATAATATACAATAATACAATAGGCCACTTCCAAAATAAAATAGAGAGAAAATAACAAAATATTATAACTTTCTTCCAGTAAACAAATCAACAAAACAAACATTACAAAATGGAAAACGAACACAAAATTTGGTAAGAGATTTTTGGTACTATTTCTCGCATATCAGTAAATCAGTGTCACTTGATATCAAGTGATTGATATAGATAGGAACAGGAAGGTGAATAACAAAAAATAATCAAAAGTAGGAGAACCAAGTTTTCAAAATTCTTTCGCTTAATGCATTACACTTTGGAGCATTTATTACCGTTGCATAGGAGAAGAGTCTTTCAACCGGTGCAGAAGAAGGCAATGGTGTATTTGTATCCATAAAAATTTTCTTCATTACTGGATAGTCTTCCAGCATTGAAAATGTGTTCCTTGGATCATCAAGATATCGCAGGAACTCAAGTTCTATTCTGTTTTTCTCTTTCATGTTCGTCCCCACCCCACATTCACAACAACAGAGTTCAAAGGCTGAAACTGAGACTGCTGAGAGTGACTTGGGCTCACACTTTCTACACTATCAGAATAAAAAAAATCATCGCAGTGGAAACTGTTGTCAGAAAACTTTCGGATGGAATTTTTTACCTTCATCAATAACTATCTTTTGAATGTGATTGATGTCTATGCAAGTTTTCTTAGCGGTATCACTTACGGTTCTGTGCGGGTTTGCGCGCGTCCGTACTCGTACTCGTTACTCGTCAGATGCATGAATCAGAAGTACTCAGTACTCTTAAATGTAAGGTACTCAAAATTTTTCGAGTACTGATTACGTTAGAATAGAGATACTCACAAGTACCAATTACTGAGTACTTTGAGTACTCGAGTACAATTTTGAGTACAATTTACTCGAGTACTGCCCAGCTCGTCTAATATATCAATATATAATATCTAATATATCAAATCTCCTGTGAATAGACATATTTCCTCAAAATTGTCTTTTTTCGTTTCTAAGAACTGGTTCATGCCATTTATGAATTCTTTAGGGTCCGAGTCAGGGGATCTATAGACCCCTGTGACGAGTATACTTCTTCCTTCATTTGATTGAATTTTTATTTGTATGGCTTTGATTGCTTGGCAGATTCCAGTTATCATATGAGTACATTTCAATGATGATTTCATGTACGCTACAACGCCATCGTTTTGATTGAAGTTACTCTCATTATAAATCATGTTGTACCCATCAATATGAAATAAGTTCTGGTCTTTAATATTCCAAGTTTCTGTAAGGATCAGACAGTCAATATTCGCATTCAAATCCTGTAAAACTATCTTGAACTCATCTGAATTTTTGTTTATACTGCGAATATTTATATTTAGAATTTTGAAATTACTGTTGAGGCTATTAACATTCAATATTTCGGTGCATTCTGAATTGTGCTCGAGAGAGAAGGTTTCGATATTATTGACTTCAAAGTCCCGTATGTATTGATCCATTTTGTGATCAGTATGAAAGCATTCGACAAAATAGGAAAGGAATCACATTATAATACGGGTGATTACTCTAGAAGAAAATTGAATTGTGTAATTAGGTAATTCTTATCGATATATAAGTGTTTAGGAAGTGCTAGTTTTTTTGTTTCTCAGTGTTCTGATTTCCTTTTCATTGGTCTTCAGTGGGGGGTTCGCATTCGCTTCTTTGGTATGTTTTTTATCTGTTGTTGTTTTTTTATCAGTTGAACTATTTCTGGTTGTCAAAGATGTTAAAAAAAATTATGGTGCAGTTGTCCTCTAGACTCCGATAAATCTTCTGCTGTCTCTACTGAATAATGTGGTCTGACGGTTGGGGTAGCTGGAGCACTATTATTTTCCGGATCAGGGATATAATCGAATTCTCCATCCGAATCAGTCTCAATTGGTGGATTCTCTAGTTCTTCGTCTGTATAAGGTACCGAATCCACATATAATTTGAAGTTCTTGATTTTTGCTATACGGTTTTTGGATCGAGCTTCCTTCAAATGTTTCACAAGTGTTTTATTGGTTTTCTGATCCTCTGGGAGTAGGTCATTTGAAATGGAGATGCCGGTTCCTTTCAGCTTATGTAGTTGCTGAAAATGTTCCTTTTTTGGAGGTATAAGACAAACTCTAGAATGATTGTATTATTCTTGCCGATGCTGTATATATTGTTTATATCTTTCTCTATAAGGTTATTTCTGAAAATTTTATTGAGTTGTGTGAGTGTGGTTTCTAAGAGATTTTTTTTCTGTTCGTATCCCGAAAATAACTATATTATTCCTTTTGTTTGCTCGTTCAATGACAGTTATTCTTTCTTCAATCTTCTGATATTCTTCCTTAATATTCTTCAGTTTCTGATCTATACTTTCGTGTATTGATTTGATTTCTGTCTTTATCTCTGTTGTGTTTTTATTTATGAACTCTTTCAGTTTATTGAAAAGTTCTAGATTAGTAAGTTGGTTCATGTTTTGATACCCAACACCCGAACTATTATTGTTTCGAATGTAGGCTATCTGGATTCACCTTTTTTCCCCTATTTTTGTATTATAAAAAGATTGTTCCACTCGGTGCAGCGACAATTTACGAATTGATTGATGTAAAATTCACATTTACCGTTGCACTTTTAACCACTCAAATTGAATTTATTTGTAATATGGATGAACTGTGTACATGATATGATGTTGATATTGTTGAGGTTAGAGAAGTCAGGTAATTTTTTGCCCACTCCAGTAGTAGAATTAGATCCAAACGATGAAATTCGAATTTGTGAATCTAAAATAGAAGATTTGATTAGTGCAGTAAACATTTTTGACTATAATAATGCGGCGAATGAATATGCAAGAGTACGATCTCGGATTTTCCATGTAATAGGGCGTTTGAATCGGATGATCCGACAGAATTTTCTGATTTGAAATGTCGAATGATAACAAGTGCTGCGGAACTCCTTGATCAATTAGAAGGGATGATGAGACAGAACTGTTCATCAGAAGTTCATCGAAGTGATTTACTTAATACGTCAAAATAATAATTCACTCCTGAACTCCAGAAACCAAGTTTCAATTCTAAATCAACCTAATCCTATACTTCCGGTAATAGAACCGACTTCCAATAGCGAAATGTTGTCACAGCTATCAGATGCTCCACTCGCTGGTTCATTGGGAGCAGGTAAAGAAAATTCTGATCCCACTGTACCACCATGTCCAGTCGAGCAGTTAGTACCAGGTGTTCAGTCCGATGTGAATATACTGGATGTCCCCCAAGGTGAGATACAGGGTGTCCCTATTTCTAATGCAGGCCAAGCCACTCCTTTCAGGGAGACGGAACATAACTTGCATTCTACTTTAGGAATTGAGCCTAGATTTCGGCAAATGGGGTTGCAAGATTTTGCCATGCCACCCTTTGGGAATCATCCCAATATGACACATCCGGTCTCGTTGAATTTTTCACAAAATTTCATTACGATTTCGAAATGGAATGTTCGATTTAATGGACAGGGTAGCGTAACGAATTTTATTGAACGGATTGAAAAGCTCAGTTATGCTTGCGGAATAACAGAAGAAGAACTTCCTCATAGTGCTGTCATTTTTTCCTCAGGAACGGCATTGTCGTGGTATCGTGCAATTCGAGATAGCCTTGATTCTTGGAGTATACTTAAAGCAAAACTCCGCTCAGCTTATTTGTCCTCCGAGTATGAAGAGGATATCTGGGTTGATATTCGAAATCGAACTCAAGGGGCTGAAGAGAAAACTGTTATTTTCAGTGCTCGAATGAAAAATTTGTTCAGAAAGCTTTCTCAACTTCCGAGTAAAGAAACTCAGCTGAGAATTATCAGACGTTACCAGCTATTCAGAATCAATTGGCCCTATACCCTATAGGGAGACAGGCCATCGTAAACGAGTTTGCACTAAACCCTTCAAGAAGCATTGTTTTCGATGTGGGAAGGCGAATGTTACAACTCGTACATGTAATGATTGTGTTCGTTCGGGAAACGCTACTCCGAACCATCCGCGGGTCGATGGATGAGTCCGGAGAAATTCTACCCAAAATTATGTAATGATAGTGTAGTATATATTAAACCTGTTCTTGATTATATTTTCGCGAAGTGTGAGGGCGATAACCGTCCCTATTTAGATTCAACCATTTCTGGTATACGCTTCATGGGTCTTTTGGATTCAGGAGCCAATTTTAGTTTTATGAATATGAAAGGTTGGAATATTTTGAAGAACTTAGGACTAAAATTATCATCTTCCCGCGTTGAGAATTGTACCGTTGCAAACAGACAATCCTGTTCAGTTTTAGGGTCAGTTAGTGTTCCTATTCAATTGCAAGATAAAGTTGTTGTAACGAGATTGTTGATTATTCAAAATTTGTCCCATTCCTTGATTCTAGGCAAAGATTTTTGGCTTCAAATAAGGATAATCCCAGACTTACGGATAAATTGTTGGTCATTTCAAAGTTCTCCCCCAGATTTTGCTCGTGTCAATTCTTTAGTGGCTCTGGATGTCCTGACAACGAAAAATTCTGAAGGGGTTAACTGACAAGTATTTTGGATTAATGGGTAATAAGATTGGTGGTACCAATCTGATAGAACACAAAATCATTACAGAAGGAGAACCAATCAGACTTAGGCCCTATTGTTATTCACCAGCGGTACAGAAACGTATCGATGAGGAAATTGAAATTATGCTCAAAAATTATATTATTCAGCTTGGTTTTCGCCGTATCTTTCGGTGCCCAGAGGTGGTGATGAATGGAGATTTTGCGTGGATTATCGGACATTGAATCGTGTCACGAAAAAATTCTGTACATTGCTACTATCCTGGATGAGATACGCAAAATACTTGAGTTCACTCGATATTCACTCGGCATATTGGCAAGTTCCAGTAGCTTTGAACTCGAGGGATAAAACGGCCTTCGCAGTACACGGTCGTGGTCTATATCAATCTAAGAAAATGCCGTTCGAGTTGACAAACGCCCTTGCTACTTGGGAGCATCTTGGTGCAGGAATTGAACCGTATTCTTTCGTTTACTTGGACGACATTATCGTCTTCACAGGAACGTTCGATAAACATATGGAGGTGTAAGATAAATCATTGGGATGGAATCATGGTATCGCCGGTTCTTGCCGCAATTTTTCACAACAATTGCCCGTCTTACAGCTTCATTATGCAAACATAAAAAATGGCATTGGTCTGAAGATTGTGAACGATCCTTCCAGTTTATCAAAAATTCCTTGGCATCCGCCCCAGTTCTCACTTGTCCAGACTTCACCAAACCTTTCATTGTTCAAATTGATGCTTCCGCTTATGGAATTGGAGCGGTTCTTTCGCAGGAGCATGATGATGGAGAACATGTTATTTGTTATATATCTCGATATCTTTCTAGAACTGAGAGAAACTACTCCACCATAGAGCGAGAATCACTTGTCAATTACCGTCATTTACGCCTGTGAAAAGTTACGACCATATCTTGAGGGATATAAGTTTAAGGTCATTACCGACCATCATAGTCTGGTGTGGCCGCATAATCTTAGAGAACCCACAGACCGCTTGACTCGTTAGACTCTTCGATTACAACAATTTAATTTCGAGGTTGTCCACAGGAAAGGACGCGAGCATATCGTACCCGATGTGCTGGGTCGATCAGTCCCTGAAATTACCAGTGTCAATCCCCTCTCTACCCACCAAGGTTCATCCACGAATCGAGAAGATAGTTGGTATAATTCTCTACGAGAAAAAGTTTCAGCACACCCCTTACATTGTCCTGCTTGGCAATGTCAGAACAATTCACTTTTCTAGTATGTGAAATGTTCATATTCAAACCTGAGTGACTTTTGTGAATTGTGGCCATATTGAAAGAAAATCATGATCAAATATCTTCAGGACATGGAGATATTTTTGAAACCTATGAGCGCGTAAAACGACGCTATTACTGGTCGAAGATGCGGTCTGATATTGCGCGATATGTTGGTAATTGTAAGGTTTGCTTATGAAATAAACCTGTTTTGCGTTCTCCAGCAGGCTTTTTAGGTAAACCCCAAGAAGTTAAGAAACCATGGGAAACAATAAGTGTCGATCTTTTTGGGCCTTTGCCACTTTCCTCGAAAGGATATACATTTGTTCTAGTCATAATGGATATATTCGGAAAATTCTCACTTTTTTTTCCGATTCGTACAGCTACTGCGTCTGCAGTGACAAAGATTGTCGAAGAGCAAATTTTTCTTGTCTTTGGATGCCCTTAGTATTCACAATGTGACAACGGAGTTCAGTTCCGTATTACCGCATTTTCAAATTTGTCTGAATCCTACAAAGTGAAAGTAGTAGAAGTATTTCACACTTCCAATTATCACCTCCAAAAAAATCATGTAGAGCAAGTGAATGGAGTACTCGAAACTATGTTACGTTGTTATATAATGGATATAAAAAAACTGGGATGCTCTTCTCCCTGAAGTTGGCTGTGCAATCCGATCTTTGGCCCATGAAACTACTGGACTAACGCAATATTTTATAAATTTTTCTAGGGAGCATGTTGGCTCTGGCGACCTCCATACATCTCCAGATTTTGCGACCAGTACACCACAGGATATACAAAAACGAATTGCCAAGGCCCATAATGATTCGATGAATCGTTACAATCTGAGGCACCGTCCAGTTACTTATATAGTCTGCGGAAAGAATTTTGTTCTGTCGGATGCCACTAAAAACTTCACTGCGAAGCTCGCACTAAAGAGGCTATCTGCGTGTGGAGACGCAAGCAGCTCTAGCTTGTTGTAGGTTCGGCGAGTTGAGACCCACCCTAGCCGGGTGTGAATCACCAAGGCCCAAGATGGAGTCGTCCATCGATGAATCCGGGCAATTTTCGAATATTTTTACTAACCCACGCCGAATGCTATATGGCGCTAGCCATCGTGGGGCCTCGGAAAATGCTACGTCCCTTAATCAATCTGGAAATCTGGATTTATTCAGCTAGGAGAATAAATTTCATAATTATCCGAACTATAGCGATACCGCGTTAGAGAGCATGTCTCTCTTGGGTCCTACAGGAGAATCGCTATCACTTATAAGCGATACAGCCCAATCTCCAATTTCCCTGCCGACAACGGCTACACTTCCACAAAGAAATTCGTCCCCAAGAATGAACCCTTTTGATAGTCAAACAGAATTTCACTCGCCGGTTTTGGACCCGGAGCAAGGAACAAATACCAAGCCAATTGCGCCCTGAAAATAACCCTCGTGAGAGAAAAGTCACGTTTCACGATAACCTTGCAGAACCGGTTTATTCGGTAGACAAGTTCGCAAGAATTCTTGTAAATGCCCTGGGGGATCGGAACTCTAAGAAATTATTTGATCGACAACGATTGCCAACTTTCTCCGGATCTGAGGTAGAGAGTCCCAGGTTATTCATTCAAGAATTAGAAGATAATTTTATAGAGTGTGGCACTCCAGCCGAAGAGTGGCTATCTATCACAATCAGCCAACTGAGAGGCGATGCTTCGAAGTGGGCTGCGATATTCCTTCAATGCCAACTCACATACGATTCATTTATCAGTAGGTTTATGCAGAAATATGCAAATCCCGAATTGTGTGCTAGGCTGAACGCGAAATTCTATGGGGAGCTTCAAGACAAAAATGCAAAGGTCGAAGTCTTTATACTACCAAAAGTTGGACTAGCCAAAATATTGTTCCCAATGGCCCCTGAGGCACACTTAATGAATACGATCGTGCAATTGCTCAACCCAGAAATTCGTTGTGTTTTTAGAGGGAAGGAATTTAATTCTCTAGATGAATTCATTCAGGAATTTGTGATGATAGAGGAGGACTTATTTAATGTTCAGAGAACTAATAGAAATTTAAATAATTTTTCAAACCGAAATGAGGGGAGTAGGAACTTTCCCCAACATCAAGGTTCTTATACTGATAGCAACCGAAACACTGCAGAATCGAATTCCTATACTTCTGGGAATCGTAATCTCAATGAGAATAATCCTTTTGTAAATAATAGGAATTTTTCAAATCGGGACGGGAACTTTCAAGATACGAATTTTCAAGATAGGAACTCTAACCAAAGTTTAAATAGGAGTGTAAACGACAGGCCGAACGATAGGGATCGAACCCAGGACCGAGCAGTTCCAATAGTAATGCAGCACCTTATCCTTATCCGCCTTCGAGGCAGGTGAACAACAATATAACAACCGAATCCCGCTTGAACGAATCATCCGTAGGAGATGAGGAGTTTTCAGAGGAAAACTGTTAAGGGGGCCTTTCCAAGTGTCGAAATGAAGGTCGCTTGCCCCAGACGACATAGTCAATAGTGATTTAGGAAGTAATTATAAATCTAGTAATGAAAGATTGGAAAAAAACCTGAATGCTACTCTTCTGTAGGAGAGGGGTACGCAACTGGGAGTCGTGCTCTGCCGCGGCTCGGTATCAAGATCGGAGGCCGATCTTATTACGCCCTGATAGACATCGGAGTGTCGAGCAATTTCGTTAGGCCTGACGTCCCACCCGACGCTGCTCTGACGAATGTGCCAAACCCGAGTACGGTCTATTTTGGATGTCAGAATCAGACTAGAGATAGTCTAGGGCATAAGATGATTTAGTCGATCATCGAGGACCGAGTTGTGAAATTCAAAGACACTTTTCTTAGCGGATTACAGGAACAAAGTATTTTAGGAATGCCATGGTTACGAGAACAGGAAGCGACCATGGACCTGGTCCGTAATTGCATATATTTCGGGAAGACTGCCCGCTCAACCGTATATTTAGATAGACCCTTGCCCTCTCGTAATGGGAAAAATCCGTGCGTACAAATGTTAAATTTGAACCTGAACAGTTTCACCAGAATAGTAAAAAGCTCATCCATTATCTCCGAATTTCCCGATGTATTAAGAGTCTGTCAGGCAGCCTCAAACGAATGCCATTGTGCATCAGATTAAGGTAAAAGAGGAACGTACTTTCAGGCAATTAAGGTATAATAACATGTCGGAAGACAGGAAACGTATTGTATACGAGGAAATGAACAAACTCTTGGAGGCAGGAGTAACAGCTCGGAGTTAATCTCCTTATTGCTCTCCTGTAGTCCTGGTCCCGGAGAAGTCAGGCCAATCGAGATTTTGTGTCGACTACAGAGATATGAATATGTTGATTGTCTCCGAAGCTCCGAACCTTCCTCCAATCCAGGAGACAGTCCGTGAAATGGGTGATGCTTGTATCTTCTCAACTCTGGATCTAAAAAATGGCGTTTGGAAGGCGCCCCTGTCGAAAGATAGCCAGAAGTACGCGGCTTTTGGGGGCACCTGACGGTTTAGTTTATGAATTTAAAGTTTTGAGTTCCGATCTCAAGAACGGGCCGGCGGTGTTCCAAAGTTTATGTCAGGGGTACTCTCTGGCTATGTCGATATCTTTTGTAAGATATACCTCGATGATATTATCGTATACTCCCGTACCCTTGAAGAGCACGCCCGGCATTTGAAACTTATCGTTGAACGCTTGAGAACGCACAAATTGTGACTGTCCCCGCAAAAGTGTAAGTTTGGCACCCCTGAATTGGAGTATTCAGGTAGGGTCATCTCCGCCACTGGTAACCGCCCCCAGGCTACCCATAATCTGAATGTTAAGGAAATCACTACCCCCAAAACCCTGAAACAAGTAAGGGCTTGTCTCGGTACAGCCGGATGGCTGCGAGAATTCATCCCGCATTTTGCGGAAGTTTCAGTCCCCCTATCAGAGTTACTCGATCGAAAGAAAAGGTTTTTAATGGACCAAAGAAGCTGACGATAGCTTCCAGGAAATGAAAAACCTGGTTCCCCAACCGTTAGAGTTGGTGAGGCCCAATGATAAGCTTCCCTATTTCCCGCAAACCGATGCAAGCTATATCGGCATGGGAGCCGTATTGTTTCAGGAGAAAGATGACGGCGGTAGGAATATTATCGCCTACGGAAGCGCAAAACTGAATTCGACGGAAAGAAAATACCACATAAATGAAATTGAGTGCCTAGCGGTGATTTGGTCTATCCGGAAGTATAGACACTTCCTGCAAGATGGAAAATTCACCCTCTTGACCGACAGTTCTGCACTCACTTGGCTCGGTCGGATGGAGGACGACCGGGCGGAGTTGACGAGGTGGGCGCTACTCCTCCAGGAGTATGATTTCAATGTGGTGCACGTCCCGGGAAGGCTCAATGAGCTCAAAGATCGACATCTCGGAGGACGTGGAGAAAATTTGTTTCCCCTACGTACAGCGCGACCGCCACGACGACGACGCCGAGGAAGCCCCCAACGAAGCTACTGAGCATCTAGTGGAACTCTCCGCTGAGTTTGACTACGTACAGTGTCGCCCTGTGGAGGGTGTGTTGAATCAGATTCAAACATTTCACGACGACATTGTCCAAGCTCAGCGTGAGAGCGATAGTGTTAGACGGTTCATCGGGAGGGTTGAACGAGCCCGGAATGATCCGGAACCGTCCGATTATGGAAGACGGATTATCGCTGATTTCTTCATCGGAGATGATGTTCTTTATTATTGTGGTCCGCAGCAGGACAACAAGCGTTTGCTCGTTCCACGTAGAAGCTGGGGCCGAATAATAAAGAAATTCCAAGACGAAACAGGACATCCTGGAGTTGATGAGACCCTAACGCAAATCCAGAGAAATTTCTACTGGTCGAATATGAGGAAACTAGTGACCGAATCCGTGGGGACCTGGCTCACGTATGCCACCAAGAAGGCGGCAAAGAGGCAACCCCCGGCAAATCTCCGTCCTAATGGCAGATAGTTTCTGTGGACGTGTTAGGACCGTATCCTGTAAGTCCGAACGGTAATAGGTATATGATCGTCGCCACGGATTGTTTTAGTGAGTGGGTCGAGGCGAAGTGCTTCCCTACTGTGCAAGCTGAAACGGCTGTCGATTATCTACTTAGTGACGTCTTTAATCGATGGGGCTTTCCGGAGTCCATAATCTCAGACAGCGCGCGCATGTTCAATGGTAATATTTGGAAGCGGTTTTGTGAAGACCATCACATTGAAATCCGCCTTAGCCCGTCACACCACCAGCAAGCGAATCCCGTCGAACGACGTGTTCAGGAAATTAAAAAGATGCTCCGTGCCGCACTTCTTACAGAAGCCGAGAATCAGTGGGAGTCGTGTATCCCTGAAATACTATTTAATCTTCGTACCCGAGTTAACGCCTCGACGCAGATGACGCCGAGCCACCTACTATTAGGCTACGATCTCCCCAGGCTCGGGGAATGGTCCATGCCATCCCAACGTAGGAAACGTAACCGTGTTATAAACCGTGCCGGACGCATTGAGCAAGCCAATAATACGGCTGAAGCGTATCAGAATAAAATTTTCCCTAACAGTGATATTTTTCCCATTTCTTTTCAACCCGATCAGAGTCTATGTAGGAATTCCGAGCACCTTCGCCGAAATTTTGGCCCGACATGGTCCGAACCTGTTGGGTAGTTCGCCGTCTCGGTGAGACTACATACCTCGTCAATCGCGGAGGACTGGAGAGAGTGATTTGTGTTGACCGCCTGCGCCCTGCGCCTGCTCCGCGAGCTGGACAAGATCACTTGGATGTGTGTCGTATAGATAGGGCTCGTAGGGAACCTCCAGCTCCGGCCCTTGTGCCAACGTGGTGGGCTAGTTGTACGCGGCTAGCTTAGCTACCTCCTAGGGCGTTGCAGTTGACTTCCGAGATTTTTTTGTTTATACTTTGTACAGGTCGTGGAGCGCGTATTCGCGTGGTTTTTCACACCTCACTCTTTCCACCTTGGCAATAGCGTTTCTGCGCGTCGAGGAAGAGGCTATCTGCGTTTGGAGACGCAGGCAGCTCTAGCCTATTGTAGGTTCAGCGAGTTGAGACCCACCCTTGCCGGGTGTAAATCACCAAGGCCCAAGATGGAGTCGTCAGTCGACGAATCCGGTCAATTTTCGAATATTTTTACTTACCCACGCCGAATGCTATACTTTCTCATTTCCACTATTATAAACAATTCTTCTGGTATTTTGATAACATGAATTGTCTCGAATACAATGTCATTTTGGATATGATAGTGATTGTCGTTAGTTTAGACAAAACTTCTCTGGAAGCATCAGTTCTTTTAATCAAAAAATCATAGAATTGGATAATTTACTCACATCTAGGAAAATTTCCCTAAATAGCAATGAACATAAATTGGTTGATGCCAAACTACAACACATATATAGCTAGGTTAGCTATAGAGGATGATGACGATGATAAGGACTCTCTGCAATCTTCATTGTCCAATCTTTATGATCACTTGGGAGAAATTGAAAAGAAGTTGGACATTCATGTCACGGGACTTGATCTTTCGAATGTAACCAAAATGGAACCTCTAATTGAAGGTACCTCTTCGGTCACACCTTCTAATGCTACCTCTTTTACCGATTCTTAATGTTGTACGAAAAATAAAATTTTTGTACCGGTTCATAAATGGGGAATATTTTTCTCGGGAGAAACTGATAAAATGAGTGTAATGTTTTTTCTTGAATTAGTCGAGAAGTATAGAATTGCTCGAGGGTGTTCGGAATCCGATATGATGAATTCTATTATAGATTTGGTAAAAGGTTCTGCTAAAGTTTGGTACTGGAACGTTTGGTCTGAAATCAACTCGTGGGCTGATTTTAAACGCCTTATGAAAGAAGAATATTTACCCTTCGGTTATGAGAAGCAACTCTAAAGAGAAATTGAACCGAGTATCATGGGAGCGAATGAAAGAGTGGGAGATTATTTTCCGCGAATGTCGAGTTATTTTCAGCGATTATCTGTTCCCCTCTCCGAATCCGATGAATTATAAATTTTGCACAGTAATTTGAATTCATATTACATTCATGGGTTGGGTCTTTCGAAGCCAAATAGTGTGGACGATCTAGAGAAGTCATGTCGTCATCTTGAAGAAAACAAATACTCAGCCTCTCTTCACAAACCTACGAGTCATATGGTTAATTTATCAAAACCTGATTTGGCAGGGCCTTCGAATTCTAATGTATCTAATGGCGAATCATCTACAAATTCGAGACGTTCCTACAGTAGAACAAGCTCTAGGCAAGATATTGCTACGTTGACCTGTTGGAACTGTGAAAATGTGGGTTAAAGCTTTTTAACTTGTACTCAGCCGCGAAATGAAAAGTTCTGTTATCGATGTGGAAAGGCAGATGTCACGAAATATTCCTGTACGTGTCGGGAAAACGGTTCGCGAGGTCATCGGGCAACCGAACATTAAAACCGGTTGATGAATGTTGGAGGGCGTGGTTGAATTTTGTTGCAACTTTAATGAAACGTCAAAAATTTAATGCATTTTTTTCTAACAAGAAAAATGATCCACATCCATACCTAGAGGTAAGCATCAAATGGTAATGAATCTAACGTGCTTGGGTCAACTTACCTACCAATACATTAATCAGGAATAGTTGAAGTATTGAAAGCTTTGATAGTTTCAGATATAGATGTAGATATTATTTTTGGTATAGACTTTCGGAGAGATATGATTATTGTGTCTAGTTTTTCAGACAATACCTGGGTTTTTGGAGAAAAGGTACTCAATTCCGAAGTTGGGCTTATTTCTGTCAATCTGAATGAACGAGAACAGTTAGATGATTCATTATAAAATTCATTCTCACGTATGGGTAGTACTTTGGATTGTGCCAAGGGAGTGTAGACAAGATCGATACCGGTAATCACGTACCCATCAAACAAATATATTATCAAGTTTCATCGTATCTTTTGAATATTATTCACCAGGAAGTTGATAGAATATAGGAATCAGGTATTTTTGAACTTTCCAAATCAGTTTAGTCATCAATTTTTTTTTTCGAAGTGAGGGGGGAGTTGTGACGTGATTTCTGGCAGTGTAATTATATTTGGATTTCAAGTCCATTCAATTCATTCATAAATTTTTCATTACCCTGTATGTTCCGGTACCCAGGTATAATTTCTTTGAGCGCGTACAAAGCCTCAACACGACCCGGCCGATGTTTTAAAACACTGAAATGAAATGAGGAATTGATAAAATTATCGTTTTATGGATTCTTTCTCATTTTCACTATTAGAAACAATTCTTCTGGTATCACTACTTTTGTTCGGGTTTGAAGGCCGTCGTTTTTTGGAATTTCTTCCTGACGTTTCGCTGGCTCGAGTGGCTAGCTTCTTCAGAGGTTCATTCATCTTGGAATTCACTCCGATGACTGGAGATTGTTTCTTCGCAAGTTGTATTTATGCCGATTCAGGTAGTTTGCGGTGCTAATTATTCCATTCGGATTCGGGGAATTGTCATTAATATTGATTACCTTGTTTACCTCATGTGGGTTCGGAGAATAATCATCATTATTATCTGAAGAACTACCTGCAGTTATTATCGATTTTCTTAAAAATGGGATTCCATATTCGGTTGAGGTTGACAGCTTCTTCTTTTCTGTTGAAATTATCCGTGTATTTGTGGATTTCTATTGCCTCCCGTACCAGTCGGCTATGGTATCCCTGGTTGGGTGCAATCAGTTTTGCATTTTCAAACAGGATCCTGTGGTTCCCCTCACTAAGTGCGTGTTCCGCCACAGCCGACTTGTCAATTTGCCCTAGTCTGCAGTTTCTCTCATGTTCCTTTAGCCTAGTTCCCATGGATCTTTTGGTGGTACCGATCTATACCTTCCCACAGGTGCACGGTATGCGATAAACCCCTGCTGCAGACAGTGGATCTCTTTTGTCTTTAGCCGATCTGAGGCTCTGTTAAATCTTCTTTGTGGGTTTAAATACAGTTTTTATGTTGTATTTACTCAGGAGTTTTCCAATTCTGTCTGTGACCCTCGGGATGTATGGCAAATATGCATGTGCAACTATCTGAACGTCCTCCTTGTTTCGAACAGTGGAATTCTTCAGTTTCATGGCCCTGTTGATCTCGGGTACACTGTATCCATTCGACCTCAAGGTCACTTGAAGATGTTCCAGTTCTTCCCCCAGATGTTCTGGTTCGCATATTCTTCGAGCACGTTCCGTTAGAGTAGAAATGACTCCTCTCTTTTGGCTGGGATGGTGATTCGAATCGTGAATACCAAGGTTAACGACAACCGTGCAACAATGTCGAGACCAGAAGGAGAATCAGGAAGCACCTTCTCCGACGAAGAAGATTTGAAGGATTTGAACTTAGGACCAGAACCGAGTGATGTTCGAGTTAGTTGGGTTTACCGACTACAGAAAGAAGATCTGGAGGCCTAGTTGGCAAAATTCCGACTGGAAACTCCTGGAACCGTAGAGGTGCAGAGAAAACGATTGGTGGAGTTCCTGCGCGGGGGTCGATAATCACCGTTACCTGTGATGACGTCATCATACATATATCCGACAGGAAATGTAATTGTCCAAACAACTGCCACGACAACTACCCCCACCACGACTATATCATCCACCCATCTCACCACGAGTCTCAGCCAGAAAATCAATGGACCACTCCCAGGGCAGTCGACATATTTGACTGGTGGAATTCACCCGGGAGTACCGTATTCGTTTCCATTCTCGATATCGTACTCATTTCCACAATCACTGCCGCTTTCCTCGCCTTCTGCAGTACCGTCATCCGTACCGTCATCAGTTCCATTGTTTCCAGTACCGTCGTTACTATCATCATTTCAACAGTTTTTCGTACCGTCATCGCTTCCATCGTCACAACCTTATGCAGTACCGTCCCCTCGACAGTTATAAGTACCGTCGTCACTTCCGTTTCCTCAGGCCATGTCGAACAGCCATACGTCACCCTTGAAAGTACAAGATCGGGAGCTGACATTTAATGGACAAGGAGATCCGGCAGCCTTCCTTGAAAGACTTGAATAAATTTGTGCTTCCCAAGGAATAAACCCATACCGACTTCTCCCAGTTATGCCAGAGCTATCAAACTAGCTGCCAGCCTTGTGGTTCCGCAATAACCATTTCCACTGGGCAAACTGGACTGGTTTTTGCACCGTCTTCAAGCACTTTTTCTTCCCTGTCAACTATCAAGAGGACTTAGGAGCTGCTTATACCCGTCGATAGCAGACCCTGGGGGAGAGCACTTCCAATTATGTCACAGAACTACAGGCGTTTATACGTCGACATAAAGGGAAAAATGCAGAACAAGAGCTCAACTGGCTATACCGTAACCTGCATCCAGAGTACCGTCAGAGGATACGACAAAGCGACTCCACAGACATTCCGACCCTAGTGCGAGTCATTCGGGAATATGAGCTTCTTCGCTTGGAACTAACCCAAGTACACCGGCCCACTAAAGCTCACCACCGCTCACACCCTCCGAGACCTGCTCCTCCGAATCCTGCTCTTCCGAGGCCTGTACCCCCACCGACGCCCAGACCCACCGTTAACAATCCGCCCAAGACATCTAATAATAGGAATACTATTGAACCCCCTAGACCTCCTCCACAAAACATGGATTGCTGGAAATGTGGACAATTCGGACACTATAGGAGTCAGTGTCGTGCACCCCCTCGACTGTTCTGTTCTAGATGTAAGAGGGAGGGGGTTATGTCCAGGGAATGTCCGTGTTCCCGTTCGGGAAACTGAATAGGTGTTGTACCGGAATGAGGCCCGTTCAACAACGTCCACCGGATGCCTCACCTGTACCCAGCTCTAGCGGAACCGACGATAGACCACACATTACCGTACTCACCCTAGGATGCCCTGTAATAGCCCTACTACATAGATACAGGTGCTGCCTTATTCTACATCAGAGATCGGGTGGCCGAACAATGAGAGGGATCATACCAAGGCAGGATGCCAAAAGCTCGGCGCGATTGGCCAACGGGGAGGTAGTAGCAGTTACCACAATGTATACAGTGAATGTCATTCTAGGAAATCACAATTTTTACGAAACTTTTGGTCACATAACAGGGCTGTCTGCTGATATGGTCATTGGTATGGACATCCTGCGTAGGAGGCAATTGAGTTTGCATCTACGGACCGGCGAAATATGCATAGAGAATAATACTATTTAAAAAAAAATGGTACCATGTTCTCCGCTACGAACCGTCAAAGAGAGATCGTGTAACCTCGATAGAGAATCCTCGTGTACCATTGACAAGGGCTTACCGCTTACACTCACCGTCGAGGAAGAGAACCGTTTACAAGTATTTCTGAACCAGCAACTGCCGTCGTTCGAGGAAATTCATGGGGTCACGCCGCTTCTTGAATACCATATCCGTCTGTCGAATCCCTAACCCATTAAACAGCGTTACCGACCTCAGAACCCCAGTATGCAAGACGTCATCAACACCGAAGTTGATAGGATGTTGCAAGAGGATATCATCGAGCCGTCCGACAGCCCCTGGAGCTCACCCGTTGTCATTGTCCGGAAAAAGGATGGCAAACCCCGATTTTGCATTGATTCCCAAAAAGTGAATTCCGTCTTTATCAAGGATGCGTACCCACTGCCATTTATCAATGAGCTCCGACAGGCGCAATATATCTCCAGTATTGATTTGCGACAAGGATATTGGCAAGTCCCCTTATCGGAGGACAGTAAACCCATCACGGCTTTCATCGTACCGGGCCGAGGACTGTTTCAGTTCCGAGTTATGCCGTTCGGCCTTCATGCCGCTCCCGTTACGTTCCAACGCCTGATGGACAAGATAATTGGACCAGAAATGGACCCATATAGTTTTGAATACTTGGATGATATTATCGTCTTGGGAAGTTCGTTTGAGGAGCATCTCGCAAACTCACAGGAAGTGTTTCGACGTCTCCGAGCCGCCAATCTACGGGTCAACCCGGAGAAGTGTCGATTTGGCAGAAGATCTCTCCGATATCTCGGCCACCTGGTTACTGCAGAAGGATCCGCACCGACCCCGAGAAAGTATCATCCATCGTGGAGTTATCTGCTCCCCACAACGTGTGAGGGCTGAGACGATTCCTGGGAATGGCTTCGTGGTACAGGCGGTTCGTACCATCATTTTCCGAAGTGGCTGCACCGTTACATCATCTGCTAAAGAAGAACCGTCGCTGGAAGTGGGGACCCGAGCAAGAGGAAGCTTTTCAGAAGCTCAAAACATGTCTGACAGAAGCACCAGTCCTCGCTTGTCCTGATTTCGGTGAACCTTTCACACTGCAGACCGATGCGTCGGATCAAGAGCTAGGTGCAGTCCTGACACAACCAACGGATGGAGGAGAACATGTAATAGCCTATGCCAGCAGATCCCTGACAGCCACTGAAAGAGCCTATTCCGTGACAGAAAAAGACCGTTACAAATTTGTAACGGTCTTTATGCGATACGTGTCACTTTGGAGCCGAGTCCAGGTCACGGGTTGCCTCGGGCGCCAACTCTGTTTACCGTGTGAAGGTCCACTTGCTCCGGACAGCTTCAGTGAAGAAAGAAATACTCCAAGGTTACGCATTCATCATTCCAAGCTCAATGATTCTTAAGGGATCTACTACGGGGCAGGCGGCAAACGGTACGCAAGCACAGGCATTCGATCAAAACTCTAAATATGTGGTTCTCAGTTCGAACGTTTACGGTAGTATCGATATGAGGGGGTGTTCGACACACGGCGCCTGACGAGTATTAACAGTGGTACAACCAGTATAATGAATCACAAATGTGGGGTGTTTATCACACGGCCCACTTCAAATAATTATACGGAAACTTCGGTATATGCCAATAAGGGTGTTTAGCACACGGCCTTTAACAGCAAGGGTGTTTGACACACGACCTTTTATATCGAACTTCCAGAATGATCTACTAGGTATACTGTGATAATAAGGGTGTTTGCACACGTCCTTTTATCAGGAAGATTGTTCAACACACGGCCTTCTATATCGGTAAGGGTGCTTAACACACGGCCTTTTATATCGGTAAGGGTATTTAGCACACGGCCTTATATATGTTATATGAAAAAGTACAATGGCTCTTTATCCAGAAGTACGTCGTAGGAATTGCGAAGTAATACCGCATTTCCCACTTTCAACCTTGGATTCAGCATATCCAGAGCTTGGTCTACCATTCCAAGAACTCAGAACAAAGGAGTCTAAGTGGGGAAAACCTATGAAAGAAGAGGATTTCAGAGTTCCGGTGTTCATTTGATTTTGTCAGACTCAAATGTATCCATTAAAGTTCATTTGTCGTTCATCAAATACAAATGTATCCAATTTTGAAAATGAATGTATTGACCATTTTTTATTTTTTTTTAATATCTCACAGTTAACTGAGATATAACAATTGGCGCAATCGTGCGGATTTCTGAAACGTAGAAGTCAACCGGATTCCTCAAAGTAGTGCTCCTACGGTGATCTCCAGATCCTGAAGAAAAAAGAACCACGAGCAAACCCAGTGAGCGGACGGTCTCTTCAACGCTGAGGGAACACGTGTAAGTCGTCAACCGCTACTCACCCCAGTGGAGCAACGCTTATGAAGTAGGATTTCATCCGTCGCAAAGGGAACGACTCGAAAAGCAACGTAGAATTAAGAAGAAAGAAAGGCAACGTAGAATCAAGAAGAAAAAACTCCACACCGGCCTTGAATTCCTGTGGATAAGGAATACCTAGTGAAGCCCCTATCAGCAATTCAAGAGACCCATCGTCAATCACTCCGTTGAATCTCCCTGTGGATAGGAACACCTAGAGAAGCCCCTGGCAGTGACATAAAACAAACAAGCATCAAACGTAAGTGACTTTGATTGATCATCTTTCCATTGATTGTATTTTCCAAAGTTTTTTTATTCATCCCCATTGTCACCCATTCCACCCAATTATTTATTTTCTCCATACAACGAGTGAACCTGATTTCGATGGCGACACTATTCTTCTAAATACATTTTTCTGAATGCATGCGACCAAGTTTACCATTTGGCAACGAATGATCAAAAATGTCTATTCATTACTTGTTTCAAAAATCTATTGAAAGGAAAAGCAGCAATACTAGTGAATTCTGAAAACACTATAACGTATACTGCTATAAAATAACTATTGAACACTTATTTTGGCAATACCCGACACTTGAATTCTCTTATCCAGGATCTCCAAAGAATGCGACAATCGAATGGCGGGACAGGTATAGCTTTCCATTCACGACTTCAAACCCATAACGCGAAAATGGTAGCCTGCGTAAATAAATCTGGTCCAACTGTAGATCAGGAAGATGCGCAAATATCCCTGATAAATAATATGACTCTCAATACATTATTAACCGGATTAGAACCACGGATGGGACAAATAATAAGAGCCAGCAATCCACAAACAATGGCAGATACAGCTCAAAGAATTAAACGAGAAATTCAACTTTCGTATTTCAAATCACAGAAAATCCAAAAATCACATCCCAGTTTCAATCAAAAACCAAAACCAAATGTAAATCAATCATACCAACAACAATCTCTTCGACCCAGTCCTCCAATGAATTTTCAACAACGACCCAACTTCCAAATTCAACCAAATCTCCAACAACGACCCAATTTCTCAAGTCAATATCGACCAAATTTTCAAAATCAATCTCGACCTCAATTTGATCCCAATGAACCTGGTCCATCTTAACATATAAGACAACAAGCAAGACCTTCAACAAATTTTCAACCACGCAATACGGTAATTCAACCCAATCCGAATTATCAGAAAGGCCAGCTTCAGAAAACGCATATCTTGAATAATGAAAGTCAATATTACGACGACAATTACGAGTATTCCGAACAATGCTTCGATTATACTGATAATCAAGACGAATACTATGATGACGCTTATTATAACCCAATTAATTATGATCCATACAATAAACAATACCAGGATTTTCAAACAGACCACTTGTCAATCGCTCCTCCTATCAACAATACTCCGACAAACAACCATAGTATCGAGACACCTTCATCCGACCAGAACGAAACTATGCACAATTTCAACAAAACAATGAAAGGAAACCTTCGCATTTGAACGCGAGAGTTAATAGCGTTAGTCCAGAAAATTTATACTATATTTACGACACAACAAGAACTTATCGACTACTCATTGACACGGGTGCCGGAATTTCTGTTTTATTTGGAAACGAAAACCGTGTGAAACTCTCCCGATTCGAATACCAGAATATTTAAGAATCTCAGATATAAGAAACAACTCGATTATTGTGACAGAATCAACCCTCGTACCATTTGTAGACAATGATCCCCATAGAATTTTTATTTACGATTCAGACATCGCTTTTGACGGAATTTTAGGAATTGATTTCTTGGAACATTCCCAAGGAATCGTTGATATAAAAAACAAACAACTGATTTTGAATTACAAAACCGTTCTTCTAATAAAAGCCGAGAAATACTTTCTAGAAAGTTATTTTCCAATAACGAATGATCCTCTTTTAAGCCAACCGAGTCAATCGTATACAAAACAAAAAATATTTCACCTACCACAACTATTTGTACAACCACCTGTACAATCACAAACAATATTTTACCCTCCAGAACCACTACCACTAAGTCAACTACTAGATCCAACCCTTGACGATAATTTCGAATATGACCCAGATAACTATTTTTTCGAAAACAGAAATGATTTCGAAACTTACTTGAAAGACGGAATACCTAACGAATGTCATCTCAAAAAATTAAACATCATTGAAATTGAACATGAGAGTAGAGAAAGTTTTTAAACTCAACTCGAATCTGAAAAATTGCGAAGCAATACTGAATGCTTGTGAAAAAGAAAAAGTAAGACTACCCAACGCCTTGATAAAAACAAATGAAAAAGGAAAATTTTTCACAATAATATTAAATTTTAATGATTGCAAAAAAACAATTGATTTTTCCGACATAACTTTAGAATCAGTTCCACAAACTGAAAACATTTTGAACTTTACCTACTGAAACAGATCCTGAAATTTTTTCAAATTATGATCGTAGAGATGAAATAAGAAAGAATTTGAGGCTTGAACATTCGAATGAAGAAGAACAAGAAATGCTAGAAAACTTGTGCTTAAAATTTTTTGATATATTCTATCTAGAAGGTGATGCACTTACTTTCACGATTGAAATTAAACACAAAATTGATACAAAAGACGCGAAACCAATTTTTACAGAACCTATCGTTATCCACAAATACATAAAAATGAAGTGAAAACACAAGTATCCAGTATGAGTTGTACCCAAAAAACTTGACGCCTCCGGAAAACAGAAAGGGAGAATTATCATAGACTATAGAAAACTCAATCAAGTAACTGTTGATGATAAATATCCACTTCCTAATATCACGGAAATACTTGATCAACTCGGACAATGTGAATACTTTTCCACATTGTACTCAGCATCAGGTTTTCATCAAATTGAAGTAGATGAAAAAATTATTGAAAAAACTGCTTTTTCAATTGACAACGGTCACTACGAATTCCTTCGTATGCCCATTGGAACAGCCCTTTTACTTGCCAAAGAGTAGTAGACAACATTTTGACTGGTATACAAAACGAACGATGTTTGATCTACATGGACGACATCATAATTCATTCTGCAACATTACATGATCACATATCTCGATTGAATGGAGTATTCAAACGATTGAGGAATGCTAATATCAAAATTCAACCCGACAAATGTCAATTTCTAAAAAAAGAAGTTACTCATCTCACACATATCATATCCGAAGAAGGAGTAAAACCAAATCCTGAAAAAACTGAAGCCGTAATAAAATATCCTGAACCAAAAAATCCAAAAGACATCAATTCATTGTTTGAACTAGCAGGTTATTATCGTAGATTTATTCCAAATTTTGCTAAAATATCCAAACCTATGACACTCTTATCACAAAAAGATGTCCCATTTTTCTTCAATGAAGAATGTAAAGAATCTTTCGACCAACGGAAGGAAATTCTTTCCGAAACTCCTATTTCAATATATCCTAATTTCAATGAGACATTCATTCTAACTAAGGACGCATCTTCTTACGCAATTGGTGCTGTTCTATCACAAGGACGCTTCGGACAAGATTTGCCCATTGCATATGCTTCAAGAACCCTTTGCCCTGCTGAAACAAAGAAACTCAACCAACTACACGAAGCAATCATAGAAGACATATTTGAAGAACAATATGACCTCGTAGATGAAAAACTAAATATTCTCTCAAGTGAAAGTGTCAGAAATCGGAAATAATACATCATTGCAACTCCGTTTCATCCAGAAGAAGCACTTGTACATATGTTCATTTCGCTTCATAAAGACCAACATGAATTAAAAGCCAATGAAACGTATTACATCGAAAACAATCCCGAACTACCACTCCAAGAATCATATTCGTATCTTTCAGATGAAGAAGACATTAAACTAATCATATGTCAAAACATAACTTAAACGTCAGATCGTGACCAAATCCCAATAATACTTGATCAATATCATAACGGTAAATCAAATCTACACCGAGGTATTATCGAAACACTTCGAAGAATCGAAGAAAAATATGTCTGGCAAGGTATAACCCAAGATGCTAAAAACTTCATTAACAAATGTGAAATTTGTCAAAAGACAAAAATTTGTAGGAAAAACCTACAAAAACCTTTCGTGATAACGGAAACACCTTTCGAACGAATCAATATTGACATATTACAAATCCCAAGTGACAATTATATCTTGACTATCCGAGATAAACTCACAAAATTCACTCAAGCCTACCCACTAGGAAACAAGTCAGCCAAATCAGTCATACACACCCTTAAGATTTTCTTCCAACATTATGGAACACCACTTCGGATCCACTGTGATTCAGGAAGAGAATTTAATGCTACTCTGATGAAAGACCTCTGTCAACTTTATGACATGAAATTGACATTTTTAGGTACTGATCATCCCCAATTAAATGGATCCCTCGAACGTTCCCATGCAACTCTGACTGAAATGATCGGAGCATATCTTCCAGAATACCCCAATGAACACCCTTTGAATATATTACCATATCCAGTAATATGCTATAATAACTGTACTAACAAATCGTATGATCTCACACCATACGAATTGATTTTTGGTCATACTCCAAGTAGACCATCAGAAAAAACTTATAACCAAGAACAATTC
The DNA here is from genome assembly GCA_032362365.1 of Zygogramma bicolorata. Taxonomy (NCBI): domain Eukaryota; kingdom Metazoa; phylum Arthropoda; class Insecta; order Coleoptera; family Chrysomelidae; genus Zygogramma; species Zygogramma bicolorata. The sequence continues at coordinate 1,430,616 of JAVJAQ010003572.1, forward strand.
ATTAGTAAATATGTAAGAGATTTAAATAATCGAATAGGTATCGTGCTATTATAAAATACCTAGAGAACGTATAAATCGCAGCAAAGAAAAAGCAAAGGTTTGCTTTGATGAACGCTTATAACAAAAAATATACGAGTTTAAAATTGGAGACAAAGTATATGTAAAAGAAAGTCAAATAGGCTCTAAGTTACAAAACAAATTCAATGGTCCCTTCGAAAGTATTGAAGTGTATAAATATTCAGCTCTTGTTGAAAATCTCACTACTTAAAAACGAAGTAAATTTAATTTCGATAAATTAACACCTTATCATGAATAATTTCTTATCAGATGATACTACTCATCCTTTTGCCCCTGTGCGCAGCACAATACATACTTCGAGCCATAAATAATACAATTGGAATATACTACAACGAAGAAGGCTATTCCAAAATCTCCAACGACCACTGGACATTATTAGTGTATAAAGATCTAAGCCCCGTAAGACGTACATTAGATCATAACCAAGACATTTTGAATGATTTAATCCTTTTGTTCGAAACCGACAACCCTAGAATGAACCATTTCACGCTGATATTAAACCACATCTTACTATGTTGATTCAAATAGTAAACTCAATCGAATCATAATATTATCAAAAAAAATATGATACTGAAGAATACTCGGGAAAAACGCGGATTAATAGATGGTTTCGGAAGCGTTTGGAAAGCAATATCTGGCAACCTTGACGCTTCAGATGGAGAATATTCCACTAACTCTATCAACCAACTATATAGAGACGAACATCAAATTGAAAATTTACTGGAAATCGAATTTCAGTAACCACTTCGGTAATCAGAAATTTCACTGAAACGATACAAAAATTACAAGTCGATGAAGCAACATTCAAGGAAGATATCAAAAATAATGAAAAATCAATATATAAACTCTCTGGCGAATTTGCACTAGTTGAAGCTATGTTCAAAACTCTAGACATTTGTGAGTCTCTCATGGAAAGTTATGTCTATTTAGAAGATTACGTGGATGATATCTTGCAATCAATTACTTTTGCTATTATTAAACCATCAGACTCACTGTCATACGTCATTATAGCAAAATTCGAAAATTGTAAAACCCTTTATGATCGTATAAAATTCGTGAAAAAGTTTTACGTTATCCTATTGACAATCATGCCATCTGTGAGGCTCAAATATTCAGACATCTGATGGAACTACCGAAAGCTTGCAAACCGAATTTGTTCTTTGCAGAAGATTATAACGTATATGAAATTTATTTCAATACATGGCTTATAATTCTTTCAGATCCCTTACCTGGAACTATGAATTGTAACAAGGAAGCAAAAACCAAAATCATTGAAAGAAATACTATTTTGAAAATGAATGGAAATTTTAATGCATTCATTGGAAGTACAAGAGTCTAACATACAAAATTCATGAAATCTTGATACCCTTCCACTGTTGTCTAGGACTTCCTGAAAAAAATTTCCAAAACTGAAACCTCTGAAATTGAACAAAATTGATGATGATGATTTAAATACAGCCCAAAACAAATTGAATGAATATTCAGATCAACTTGATAATTAAAGAACCTTTCTTTACAAAACATATGTCATGGTTTCTTCATTGTACTATTGGTGTTCTTTAGGGCAATACCCGGTTGATTCATGTACCACGGAAATGAGAAATTCTGCCAAATTGGGTAGCTCACACGCCCATTTGCTCTGTTGGTCATGACAAAATGTACGAAGTAGCCGTCCTAATTCACGCATTACTCGCTCTGAAGGGTTAGCTTGAGATCTACGAACAGAAGAGTGAACAACTTTAATGTTCAATTATTCCAGAGTGGATTTCCATTTTGCAGCAGTAAACTGAGTTCCATGATCCCAAGAACCTATTCGAGGTAGATATTCTCAAAAATTCCAATTCCAAATGGCTCGAGTTGTAGCCTTTTTCAACGAGTACAATGATATACTTTGTTCAACCATCCTTTGCCGTTACGTCATAATCGGTGACGTATTCTGCTGTTTTACGTTTGTCTTATATTAGTTAACTGTTATTTTACACTCAACCTCAAAATTATTATTAGTATGTACCTACCTGCAGAATACATCGCATACACTCGTGTTCTTATTGCATGTTGATGTATGATATAAATCGATGATCCTCGAGCAGAAACATGTCCGGCATGAACTTTGATTTTGTAGTCTTTATCTGTTTCAATTCCACTGGTAGCTACTTTTTGATTAGTTCTAATAGATATTTCTGGAGCATCAGCAACACGCAATAGAATTCAATGAAATCAAATCAATAAAAACTTACATTTTGCCTAACATAGGTAGATACAAACGTTGTAGACTGCATTTACGGTAACAGCGGCACTCCAGCATCTCTTTCTCTTAAGTAGTCAATTAACTTCAAATTTAGCTTTGCTCTTTCTCATTATACCGGAAAGGCATTTTGCCAATGAAAAATTAACTGAAAAAGGCGAAAATGACCAGAAATAGTGAGCAAATCAAGCTATGACAACTGAACTGTCAAAAATAACAAATAAAATTCACATCGACATTAGACATACGTTAATGACGTCATAATTCCGTCTCATCCATTTCATGAATGAGAGATAAGGTTAGACAACGTATGACGTAACGGCAAAGGATGGTTGAACAAAGTATACATACTTCGTGAACACATCAATAAAAAGTAGTATTGATTTTACACCTCCTCGGCTAATTGGGAGTGGACCATATATCTAAAGCCACTAATTCATTTTTTGTACATCGCATAAAATGTAAGTTTGAAGAATTGAATATTATAATCTTGATAATCTTGACACCTGATAGTAACCTGAATATTTTCATTATAAAGTTAGAGGAAACTGTTTCTCAAAAAATGTTGTCAATACAAAGTAATCCTTTGCGGTGACTTCAATGTAGACTTTCTTGTAGACTCATCAAATCTGAAGAACCTGAGTGATCTACTTGCATCGTATGGTATATTTCCGACTGTTTATGAAAAAAGCAGGTCTAGATAATATATGTGTTAACATTGAAAAGAGCAGTTTTGATACCAAAGTGATCAATTATTATTTCAGTGTCTATTTCGCTCGAATTATATCTATCAAGTTTGCAAATAAAGAAAATAAGAAGCTCGAAACTTACAGGGATCTATAAAACGAAAGTATTATAACTCGTTTTAGGTCACTATCAGACAATGAAAATTGGCAAAATATTCATACTGTAAATTCGACAAATTTGCACAAATACTTGATTACTATTTTGGAATAGCTTTCCCCACAAAAACAATATCAAATAGACCTCAAAGGAATGAAAGGAAACCTTGGTTAACTGGGGGCTCAATCAAATCGGGAAACAACCTAAAAAATTTGTATAAAATGACACTTACTGGAAATGCAAATGCTATTTCATCCTAAAAACAATATAAAAAAATATATACCAACTATTGGAGACAGCTAAACGAATGCACAATAACAATATTCTAAGAAACTCTGAAAATAAATCAAATACCGCCTGGAACATGATTGAGGAAAAAAAGAAATCAAAAATGAAACAAAAATTTTCACTAATATAGATAGCCAAGTGATAGATGATTCAGAATTAATTTCAAACCACTTTGTCATTTATTTTAGCAATATACCTAACATACTACTTAAAAAACAAAGATGTTGGGAGGATAGAAAATACAACTATGACTACATCAAAGAACCACACATTTTTCCTTAAACCTGCTACAGAACCAGAAATCGAAAACATTATTCTTAATCTGAAAAATACTAACTCCCAAGGACATGATAAGATTTCTACAATATTGTTGAAAAAATGTGCTGCAATGATCACAGAGCCCCTAACTTATTTGATAAACTGCTCTATCGAGGAAGGATCCAAAGTAGCCAAAATTACACCTATTCATAAATCAGGTAGTACCAGTGGAGTAGAAAATTTCAGAACAGTAACAATACTCAGCCCTATTTCGAAAATTTATGAAAAATATGTTGCGAATGAAGAGCTCAATTTTATGAATACATTCAACCTACTAAACGTTGACCAGCATGGCTTTCAAAAAGGCAAATCTACAGTCAGTACAATGATCAAACTTCTGAACACAATTTAAAAAGAACTGGATAAAGGCAAAAAAGTACTGGGTATCTTTCTGGATTTGAGTAAAGCCTTTGACCTTGTCAATCACAGTATATTGCTCGATAAGTTAGAAAATTATGGTTTCAGAGGAATATCTTATAAGTGGTTAAATAGTTATCTTGAGCATAGGATACAGTATGTTCAAATAGATGACTCCAGGTTGAAAAGAGTAAAAAGCGCCGTAGGTGTTCCTCAGGGTTCCGTACTAGGACCTCTGTTATACATGATTTACGTGAAATATTATGGAAGCCAGCGTTGTGTAATGTATGCGGATAATACATCCATTCTGATCTCTGAGAATGACTTATTGAAATCAGTTGCAGTGGCAAATACCGAGATTGAAATGCAAATGATTGGTTCTTGGCAAATAGATCAGTGCTCAATACAAAGAAAACCCACTTCACTAGATTTAGTCACACAAAGAAACATTTCGATCGAAGTATGCTAATAAAACCAAATAATTACAACTCCATACATCAAGTAAGTTCGACAACATTCCTTGGCATACAAATAACCGAGAACTGTTTATGGTCAAGCCACATTAATGAAACCCGCAAAAAACTTAGTCCACAATGTTACTTACTATACAAACTAAGTAAAACAGTTGATGTATCTATTCTGCTGGCATTGTACTTCGATTTCAGGCAATAATATCATATGGTATTATAACTTGGGGCGCATCTCATGAAACCAATAGAATATTAAAAATTCAAAAAAAAACAATAAGAAATATTGTCAAATGCGGAAGGAGGATGAGTTGCAGAGAACATGTACGGACAAACGTATTATTCTCAACTCTCAGGTGAGGTTTTTGATCACATTTGTTTTCCAGATAAAATGTCTAGTCGGATACAAACAATATTCAAGGCTCTGGAAAAATCCAAGGTGAAATCTACCTACCTATTCTGCTATAGATTCGCAAACATCTTTAGAAAAAAATAGTGAAAATTGTGAAAGATTTAATCAATCTCAGAATATTCAGGTAGAATTGAACGAAAATAATTCCGCAATGGATCAGTATGAATTCAATAATGAAACAAGAACTCATCAAATAGTTTTAAATAGCATTGTTATGGATGCAATATTAACTATTCAACAAGCTAAAGTAGTATTCATAAACAACAATGGTGAGTAACATCATGAAGTTGAAAATTAGTCTTAACCAAATAAATTTTTCTAGATGAAATGATAAAAGTACCAGAAAATGGGAATTTCACACTGGAAGACATTCGAGTAGATCCGAATGAGCCTATCTTTCATGAGATGCGTCCTTACAATGACACGAAGAATACTTCAATAGGACAATGTGATGTTATGGAAATGAGGACTGCATTGAACTCAGAAGAAAATAATGAATTGAACCTGTCAACAGAACTGGACGTAGATGATGCAGCTTCTGATCCAGATTTTGGACCTGATTTACACGAAATGGAAAGATCTGATTAAACTGAATGCATTATGAGTCACCGAAACCAAGAAGAAGATGTTGAAAATCTGGAAAATAAAAATCTCGAAGATGAACGTCTGGAAGATGAGATCCCGAAACAATAACGTTCTGAAAAATACGCCTCAGGTAAAAAGAAATGGTCTGAGGATAGAAATCGTTTGGATAGAGAGAAAGAAAAATCATATCTGGGAAGAAAACGACAAAATGGAAACTGGAATTATACATTATTGAAAGAGCCAAGATCTATGAAACCTTCGTGTAATTGTCAACAGAGTGGAAGAAAAAAATTCATTATTGCAATGTAGATGTTTACAAGATGAAGAAAGACGAAAAATATTCGAACAATTTTGGGAGTATATATGGAAAAAAAGTGTTCGTTAAAAATCATGTTTCTGTTGATGAAGTAGCAAGGAAACGGGAAGAAAATGTGAACTCCAGAAGAACTTACTCAAACAAGTTTTATCTGGGTCATGGTAGACTCAGAGTTTGTAAATCAATGTTCTTGAATACACTGGGTGTGAAAGAATGGGTCATTAAAAAATGGGCGAAACTCTTTATAGAAAATTGTCAACCATGCAAACTATCAACTACAGAGTCCAAGGAAACCATTCGTGATACAAATGTCAAATTGCTGCATAAGTTTTTTGATCATTTGCCAAAATTGGAATCGCATTACTGCAGAGCTTCCACTTCCAAATTATATTTGGAGGCAAATTGGCATTCTAAAGCCCATTTATATAATGTGTATAAATCAGATTTTTGTCTAAATCATAATGCAACACCCGTATCAATTGTTACCTTTGCCTGTCATTATATAAATCTGAAAAAGATTCATGTGACACATGTGTCGCATTTGAGACAGGAAATTTAACAGAGGAAAAATACAATGAACATGTCCAACTCAAAAATGAAGCTAGATTGGAAAAAGCCAAAGACAAAGATTCGAATAACGAAGAATTCACAATGGATTTACAGTCTGTGCTACTTTGTCCCGAATCGAATGTATCATCACTATACTATAACTATATATAACTAAATTGATAGTACATAATTTTACGATTTTTGATATAAAACGACAGCAAGGCTATTGTTTTCTGTGGAATGAGTCCGAAGGAGGTTTGAGCAGTAACAAGTTTTCAAGCATTATTGTATCGTTCTTGGAAAAACATCTTGAATTATATCCATTGGAGGATCACAGAGAAATAATCATATACGGTGATGGCTGTGGGTACCAGAACCGCAATACAACATTATCAAATGCCTTATTCAATTTTGCAATCAGGAAAGGTATAATTGTGATTCAAAAATACTTGCAAAAAGGCCATATTCAAATGGAAGTTGACAGTGTACATTCTGTTATCGAAAGAAAAATTCGAAGTGAAAAAATCAATGTCTCAGCAGACTACGTATGAATTTGCAGAACAGCATGCTAGAAGACACCTTACAAAGTACAGTGTCTGCTCCATGATTTTTAAAAAAAATTTGAAGAATTGAAGTTCGTCAAATCTATTAGACCTGGAAAAGTATGTGGTGCCCCAACAGTTGAAGATTTGAAAGCATTGAAATATTCCAAAAATAGTGTTTTTTATAAGCTTCGACATACAGAGTGTTGGAAAACATTACCATTGAGATTGAATTTTGATAAAGTTGAGGCAGTTGATGTTGATGCTTTGCCTCGGCCCCGTAAGAGGAGACTGATAATGAAAGCAGAAAAATATCAACATCTGCAACAATTGAACCTCAGTATGGAGGGTGATTATCATGAATTTTACGATCTGTTACCACATGACTGAATACATCATTCTTGACTGACATTTCCACAACTACTTCAATTATGTTTGTACTTGTTTTCATAATACCTATTCTTTTTTATGTTCAGAAAATAAATTTGTTTAATATTTGTTTCCATATCCTTACCTGTTCAATTGTATACCAGATGACCATCGACATTCTTTTTCCAAAATTGATTTCAGTAAAGTGCATAACTCCAATATCGTTTGAAGAATTTCGAATATTTGAATTGAATTGTGTAATGTTTTACTTTAATGATTGTAACTACATATTATTCAATTGGTTCCATCAGTTGGCTATATTGATTTTGCGTTATAACTACTTTTGTGATATTTGTTCAGTTATTTGTCTCTCCTGAACATTTCTCCTGAATCGCAACTGAAATCACAGGACGACATAAATCGTGCATTCTTCATAGAATAATGAATCTCGTCAATGAGTTTTGGAGTATCATGTTCCTTTTCCATAACTGTATTCAAGTGCCGAGCATCGAGACAAATTCTAACTTAATTATCTTTCATAAGGGTAGCTAACATTGGCGAAACATAGGGTGTAGCCATAGGTTTGATTACTCCCCACTCAACCATTTTTTCAAATGTGCTTTTATAGCAGGTTCATAGGCCAAGGGCACTAGTTAGTTATCGTTCTATCTGTAAGTTTTATTTCAAGTTCATAATCTTTAGTTCTACCTGGTATATTTGAGAACGAACTTCGAAATTGTATCAGTTATTCTTGAAAAATTAGTTTCTGATCAAAAGTCAAAGCACATCCCGAAACCATCGTTTCTATTTCATCAATCGAAATACAATTATTTTTTGCAGCACCGATACTCATTTCATAGTTTTTTCGGCAAATTCCTTTTATTTGTAAAGACTCTATTTTTGGAAATTCCGGAACAGTAACAAGTTTCGATAACTGAATCCAATCATATGCAAACTTGAAATAAAAGTAACTTTTCCGAAGACTAGTCTTACTTTGTTTCTACGTAAAAAATCAATTCCAATTATTAACGGAACTACTAAATCGGGAATCATAAGAAATTCGTAACAAAATTCCTGCTTTGCTATGGAAAATGTGATCAAAGATTGCCGTCTTTTGCGCCGTTGCTCAGATTTGAATGCAGTCCCTACCTTAACACCTGTGCATAAGAAAGTTGGTATAATTTTTCGAAATGATTCTAATTGGTTTCAAACATCTTCATTGACACAAAGATTATTTCTACGTGTGTTTATCAATGCAACGAAACTGAACCCATACATTTGAATTTCCATTGTTGGAGCCTTTATAATTTCATTTTCTGAATCTGAATCACTACTATTAATCAGATCATCTCGCGGATAGTTTAGTATTGTGTATTTCTCAAACACCCCACAGCAGGACCTAGAAATCTTGAGGCTGTGGTTCGTTTCCCGATAAACGAATCTCATCTGAACATCCCTCAATTTTTTCGATATTATCTAGATGAACTCCAGAAACTATTGGATGGCCAGTATCCATTCTGTTGTTGAAACGTTTTTCAAGATTAGTATGATTTCTCTGATCATTTCTTCGAAATAATTGTGTACGGCTATGAATGACGTCTGAGGACGGTTTGAGAAAAATCAGAAACTTTCGTATCAAAACGTTATCAAAAAAGGAATCCGCGTGTCTAAGACGTTCGAGAGCATTGGAACATGTTCATGAATTTAGGGTGCTAGAGATATTTGGTGGAAATAATCTCGCGATTTCTTTAATCAGTTCATTTTCAGCAATAGGAGGATTCAAATGTCTAACTATGGTCATCCATTTTAGGAAAGGTTGGACAAATGAACCGTTTTCATAACGGAATTTTCTGAGTTTTTCTTGTATCTCAGCCGCTATATCATCATAGCAAAATTGATCAAAAAATGTTTGTTTGAATTCGTAAAAGGTATTGAATTCATCTAGGAATGATTGGCTCCATAAGTATGCATCACCTTTCAATCGATTCGAAATGATTATTTCGAAATATTTGAAAGGAACTCTATCCATTCGAAATGCATATTCCAACTGATTCAAAAAGTCTACCCTGGATGAATGTTGTTCTTACTATTGTTGTGTACCAGGGAGAATTCCAAATAACTTCACTTGACCTTACTATTTTACTTTATTAGCTCAGAAATATCATTCCCACACAAAAGCAAAGAAGGAATATTTTTATAATTGTTGCATAGCAGAGTTGGGAATCGAATCTCATCTGCACATTTCATTTCGTTTTGAAACAAAGGATTATTAATGTCATTTCAGCAAAATGCACTTCTACTAAGAAACACGTATATGGGCGTAAGAATGTCTATTTATCATATACGTGAATGCTACTCTAATTCGCTCGAAAAGATTTCCTTTGAAATAACATTGCAGAATAATAATTATTTATATATACTGAATGTTCGTAATTCTAATGTCCTTTAATAGGGTACATAACATCTCCGCGAACAAGAGTTTTGATAGAGTTTTTTAATGAATTTATCGAAACTCTAAATGCGTAACACTTCGCTTAAACTTTTAGTGATTTTCTTGAACTCGTCAAGGTGTTGCGGGATCTTGGAAACAGGTTTGGCTCTGGTTCGTCTTGGTACGGTGTTGCTGAAATGTCTTCGAGGGTGTCGTTTCTCTTCAGATTCGACAACTGCAATGATGTTGGAAATATTTGACTATTGGAGACTGTATTATGGCTATTGATACAAATCTCTGCCAATTTGACTGGTTTTGGGCAAAATCTTCCTACGATAGGTAGCCATCGAAAATCACAGCAGCGACAGCAGCAGTATGCAAATACTAGAATTGCAATTGTAGTTACAACTCCAAATAAAATATTGTACCACTTTGCATACTGGATGATGAACGGTTTGTTAAGGTTCTGTTGAAGAATTTCATCAAATTGGTTTAATTTGAGTTGGGCATGGCGTAACTCGTCCAAATCAAGATTACCCAATTTCAATGGTTCCATTTCCTCGTTCCTGAGGAAATCTAATTTTCCAATGCAGCAATGATCTTGGTTTATGTTAATTTCCGGGATGAAATTTGTGTAGTTTGAAGATTGGTTAGAAGTGGCTACTAGGAGTGTCGAGAAGGTATAACACTTGCAATTTGGTTTCAATGAAAATATCCCTGCGCCTTCCAGGTCGACATCAATGATCTGTTCGTTGGATGCTTGACAAGTAATTGAACCTGTGGTGCGTTTCGTCATTACGAAAAGTCATTGATTTTGACTGAGGGGATGCCAAATTTCCATATCAGATTTTATTGATCTGGTAGGACAATCAGAAGGGATTCCTTTTGTTGGTTGGACTCTCATGGAAACTTCGCAGACTGGTTGTTCAACGGTTATAGGATCTTTACAAATGAAATCAATTTCAAGTAATTCCTGACAAGATGTTAAATCTTTTAGCCTTGAATAATGAGTTCTGGTTGTACTCAACAGTAAGTAGGGATAGGTAGGGTCAATATATGAGTAAATATTGCTTCCATTGAACTGTGCTGGTAATGGTATTAATTTATACAGATTGTAAGTTTGCTCATGTACTAAAGGTATTTTAATGGCAGAAAATAAAATTTCGCTGTTATAAACTACTGATAATGAACAAATTGAAAGGAAAATTGTAATCATTAATCGGATGGTAATCGTACTTTTTGCATTTCAATGCTAAAATGTTTCGGAGTGATTACTGAACGATGTAAAATATTTTGTTTTGAAAATAGAATAGATTGAATGACTACATCATATTCTTCATTCGATTCAGTTATCATCTGATTAAGCAAATCAATGTGATCGGTTATTGATTGGGTTCGAGAAATGAAGTGAAGAGAGCTGACAGTGTTTTTCGAAAATTTATTGAACGCTTCAATATTGTTGTTCAATTTTTCTTCGTTAATTTTCAGCGTTAATGCTGAACGATTTTAACTGGAAATCGCTTCTGTCATTATATGAATTTGTTAATTCATTAGCATTTCGGTATCGTGATTTTGTTCTATAACAGAATTGATAGCATCTGTGTAAAATTGTGCATCGTCTGCATCTGATATTCCAAACAACCATTTAAATGCGTATGAGACACCGTTTATGAGACCTCGTCTCCTTCGGTTATCTTTTTTCTGGAAAGAGTGTCCAGTCAAGTGACTAATTGATTCGAATTTATCTTTCAATTTTGAAATTTGGGTTTTCAACAATTTGAGAGATTCGGTACAATGAAATAAGTGAACATAGATTTTGTCTGTATCGTGAATGTTTGAACACAGATTTACTGATTTTTCATAGCTATTTCCTATGAAGTGTAATTTTTTTTGGTAAAAGGATATATTGATATAAGTTAATAAAGTAAATTTGTCATTGAAAATCAAAGCTGACCCTAAATTATGGTAAAATATACCTGCCTCATTATTAATATTTTCTATTTTATAGGAATTATTTCCTTTGGAAAAGGTTAAAGGAAGGAAACTAATAAGAAGTACTAGGACTATTTTCGTTGGTTTCGTGTCCATCTTCGTCTGAAAAGAAAGGTTTCAATAAGTTTTCATGGTATGTGGCTATTTTGTTCGGTTTTATCTGCACATCTACAGTTTTGTTATCATTCATTCTTATTATTTTATAAGGACCTTTATAATTCGTAGATAATTTTTTACTCAAACCGGGTTTGGTACTTTTGTCGAGTATGGTAACTAAATCGTTCGGTTTATAGTTTGTTTCACGAACATTACGATCGTAATACTTCTTTGACTTTTCTTTGGATTGTTGTAAATTTTCTCTTGCGAGTTCGTAAAACTTATTAAATTTGAGTTTTAGATTTGATAAAAAATCATCGTATGTATATCGGAATTCGGGTTTGGCTGTCAAAGAATTAGGTACTGAAACTTTATGACCGAATATCAATTCATATGGTGTGAATTTCGTACTAGCGTGAATATGTCCATTATATGTGAACATTGCTAAAGATACATATTCATCCCAATCGGACTGTGTACGATTAATATAGTGTTTTAAATACTCTTTCAGAGTTAAATGGCTTCTTTCCGATGCTCCGTTTGTCTGAGGATGATAAGGACTTGAGATTATATGTTTGATTTTGAATAGTTTGTTCAGTTCTTTCATCAGGTCGGAGGTAAAGTCACTCCCTTGATCAGAAAGAATGCTTTCGGGGATTCCGAAAATTGTTATAAACTCGAGTAAGCTATTCGCTACAGTTTCCGCTTCGTGATTCGGGGTGGCTTTTGCAAATGAGAATTTTGTCAAATCATCTTGCATGGTGATGATGAATTTATTACCGTTGAATGTCATGGGTAGAGGACCCACTACATCGATAGCTAATCTTTCAAAAGGTTTTTCCGAAGTTGTTGTGATTTCCATAGCTGCTTTTCCTGATTTATGATTTGTTTTATTCATTTGACAGGATTGACATGTTTTCACTAATTTTTTTATGTCTTTTTTCATGCCTGGCCATTTTTAATTTTCTTTTATTCGTTTATATGTTCTTAGATAGCCTGAATGTCCTGATACATATGATACATGACTTTCGTCGAAAATTTTTCTTATTTCAGACTTGGTTTCTGGTTGTAATTTTGGTTTATTCACAAAAATTACTTCTATATCAAATTTTGAAAATAGGAATTCTAGCATTTCATTCATTAAATCTTGTTTCAAATTTATGTTATTTTCTGTGGGGTTTTTCATATATATTTTATAGATTTTATTTTCTAATAGGTGTTTTCTAATATTTTTCAATGAGATAAAAATATCTTCATTTGTAAGTTTTTCGAAATGATATAGTTTTGCGATCAATAAATATGTTATCTGATTCTTGGGGTTTGTTAATTTCACGAAATCATGAAGTGTGATATCTTCTGGTAATTCACTGAAATCGAATAGATCTGTTAAGTTTTCATAGTTATCATTATTTTCATCAAGATTCTTGGAAAAAATAATCATATTTGGAGAACATTTCAGAATATTTTCATTGATACTTTTTATATTAGGGAGTTTGGTATTAGTATAATGAAATTTTATGAAGTCGTCATAAGTTTCTGATTCTGTTGGTTCAATGAGGTATACGGGGTTTCGGGAAAGTGCGTCGACGTTTGAGTTTACTCTACCTGGTTTATATTTCATTTCATATTGATATTCATCTAATTTCAATCTCCATCTTATCAGACGAGAACTAGGATCTTTACAATTGAATAGATAAGTCAGGGGTCTGTGATCGCTATATATGGTGAACTTACGTCCATATAAATAAGGTCGAAAATGATTGGTAGCCCATAAAATGGCAAGAAGTTCCTTTTCAGTGGTAGAATAATTTATTTCGGCTTGATTTAAAGTCCTGGACGCGTATGCAATTGGGAGATCTTTATTCACTTCGCCTTGTGAGAGAATCGCTCCCAAAGCGAAATTTGAAGAATCTGTGGTTAATATGAATTCCTTAGAGGAATCTGGAAATTGTAGTATGGGATGAGTCGTTAGAATTGTTTTAAAATATTCAAACGCCAATTTATGTTCTGTGCTCCATACGAATGGCATGTCTTTTTTCAGAAGAATTGTGAGTGGTTTTGCGTGTTTTGCAAAATCTTTAATGAACCGTCTGTAATATCCTATAAGACCCAAAAACTGTTTGATGTTCTTAGGGTTCTTAGGAGTAGGATAGTCAGATATCGCCCTTACTTTATCGGGATTTGGTGATACTCCGGTTCCATTGATAATGTGACCTAGATATGCTACCTCACGACGCATAAATTTGCATTTATTCGGCTGAAGTAAGAGGGTGTTCTGTCGTAATCTATCGAATACTGAGGTCAATTTCAAAGTGTGTTCTTGGATTGAACTAGCATGTATCACGATGTCGTCAAGGTAAACAAAACATTGTAAACCTTGGAGTCCTGTTATGATAGTATTAAGGAGCCTCTGAAAAACCTGAGGAGCCGCTTTTATCCCGAATGGTATTCTCGTCCATTCGTAGTGACCTGTTGGTGTCGAAAAAGCTGTTTTGGGAATATCTGATTCTTTTATTTTCACCTGGTGGAAACCCGATGCAAGGTCGAGTGTTGTGAAATATTTTGCATGACCCAATTGATCCAATATTTCTTCAATATTTGGTAATGAGTATGATTCGCCAATAGTTACATTATTCAATTTGCGGTAATCGACTACGATTCGCCATTTTTTCTCATTCGGGGCATCGGTTTTTTTTTGAACAATCCAAAGTGGACTGTTATAAGGTGAAACTGAGGGACGAATTATCCCTTGTTTCAACATTTTATCGATTTGTTTATCTAGTTCTTTTTTGTGAACTTCAGGAAAACGATAGATTTTTGTAGAAATTGGTGTTGGATCAGAGGTATTAATCTCAAATTCTATAGCATCTGTACAAGAAAGAGTATCATTCGGTAAATAAAATATGTCATTATATTTTTTACATAATTCTAATACTGATTCTTTTTTTTCGGAGTTGAGATGGTCGAGTCTCAAATTTTCCTGTAATATTTTAAGTCTATCATGGGACTCTGTCGATTCTGTGACGTTAAAAATAAAAGATTCCGTTTCATAAAATGGTTCTAAGTATATCTTAGTATCGCACACTACCATAGATTTATCTAAAGTATTTAAGATAGTTGTGAAATCTTTTTTATTTTCTACCTTAACGATGGATTTTGCTAGATATACACCATCATAAAGTTTTAATTCTGGACAAATACCTTCAGTGATATTTTCATTCATTATATCAATTTATATCAAGGTTTCTGAACGGGGGGGTAAAATCAAAGGAATCTGTTCGTTCTCAGATTTTTCGTTTACTTCAACATGCATTCGAATTGGAGAAGGTACTGATTTTATTTTCAATTGGAGGTTTGCTAAATTTATTTCAGCTGATTCCTGGAGAAGAAAATCATTTCCAATAATTCCATCAAATGGAATGTTTGAATCTTGTTCAATAATATGAAATTTTATAGGAAGATTGTATTCATTTACTTGAAATTCGAGTTTGACAGTTCCTTCTGTTGAAATAGGGGAATTTGTGTTAAGACCACTTAATTGCAATTTTTCGTTGGGGTTGAAGGAGTATTCAATTCGCCTCAACCCATCGCTTTCCAGCAAGAACACATTAGCACCAGTATCAATAAGAAATTCAAACTGTATATTTTGACATCTGATTTTTATATATGAGTTGTTACTGTTTGTTACCAATACACTAACAGGGTTTTTTATTGGAACTGGAATGGATTCGAAGTTTGTTATTGGGTTACGGATTTGATCTTGATTCGAGTCTGAGGTATGGTTAGGATTCATTGTTGAGTTTGTATCTTGATTTGTTTCAGAGTTGGACTCGGTACCTTTCACGTCGGTTTGATTTAGGAGTCCGCAGGAACGACGCTGATCTGGGACAGATTCGAGTTTAAATGGATCTGATTTGATTCAATCTTATTGGAGTTATTTACATTTTGATCTCGATTCCTATTATTGAATGCTCGTTTTCGACATTCTTGTATTAAATGTCCGTTTTTATTGCAATAACGGCAAAACTTTTGAGAAAATGTTGAATTCTGCGGATTGCTATGAGTTGGACTTGCATATTGAACATTATTCTGAGTGGGGGTGATGTTTTTTTTCTTTTTACAATCCCGAGTTGAATGATTATCACGCTTACAAAGTGTGCAAAATTTTGGAGCAAAAGGTTTCATCAATCGATTATTCATTTGAAGTGCTTTTTCTTCTTCTAGAGCGACATTTAATAGTTCACTTAAGTCATCACTACCTCGTGAGCGTAAAAACCTAGAAATATCTGGAAGAGAATGGTAAATGAATCGATTTAAAGCGATTTCTCGGACTGTTTCGATACGTCCTGTTTTTTCATTATGATTTTGACCATTTTTTACATTTATTATTCGCGTTACAAGTTTATCTAGTCTCGCATGAAAACTAACGACTGATTCATTGAAATTTTGCCTTGTCGTATTCAATTCTTCCATCAATTGGCTGTAATGTTTTTTATCAGCGTAAAACTTGTTCAAAATATCTTTCAACTCTCCCCAATTCTTATATTCTTTGCCTGAAAGTTGAGCTTTAGCACTACCCGTGAGTTTTGAAATTATGAAAGCTAAGAGAGCAGATTTCTGAGGATCACTTGCAAATGAACTAGCGTTGTCGCAGTTACTGATGAATTCGTGTAGTTCTATTCTATTTCCATCAAATGATCGTGGAATTAATGAGCATAAAAAAGACATCTTGTAATCCATAGAATAAGGAGGGTTTGTTGTTGTGGTTGGATTTTGAGTTGCCATTGTGGCTTGATTGTAGCACAGAGAAAAAGCTTAATTGAATGTGAGGGACTGACTGAGCACAACAAAAACTGAGTTTTTGAACAGAAGTAATTTTTCTTATCAAGTGATTGACCAGTTGACCAGAGAACTAACCTGTTTGCCAGCTGTTCGCCAGTATCTGGAACTTCCGTTGCTCGTTTTCGTCCAAGAAGTTGGTACTTGCCGAATGTCGTTAGAAGAACCGCTTTCAATCGTGACGAAAAATCCTACTGACTGGGCCAAATTGATGTTGTGTACCAGGGAGGATTCCAAATAACTTCACTTGACCTTACTATTACCTTACTGTCTATTTATCATATATGTGAATGCTACTCTTATTCGCTCGAAAAGATTTCCTTTGAAATAACATTGCAGAATAATTATTTATATATACTGAATGTTCGTAATTCTAATGCCCTTTAAAGAGTACATAACACTATAAAAGACTGGTAACCGTTTACAAGCCTCCATATTTTTCGGATTTTGAATCAAATCAAAAGTGTCATTGGTTTGTACAAAATTCGTAGTAGACATATTCCTACTTCTCATTCGTGATAATACTTCCGCTACAATTGAAGGTACATCATGATTACGTTTTAATCGTGGCATAGTTCGATCATGATTACAGGAATTATAACTCTGAGATGAGAATGGAGAATTCCCATCATTCATGCCATTTGCTAAGTGCCTATAGCCGGTTCTTGTATTCATGTTATGAACTTCATGAAAACTAGAAAAAATTATGAGTTGATTTCGGTACGCTATCAGCAGTATGAAAATTAGCATTTAAATTACTTGTATTCAATTCAGAATCACAAGAAAAATGACTAGGTGCTGAAGGCTTGAGAAATACAGTATTTCTCATGGTGTTATTGATTTCAGAACCTTCAACTACATTTTTAACTTGATTTTTATTTGACGTTGTATATCTGTCAGATTTTAATATCTGCTCCGACGGCATAATTTGCAGTCCTGAAGGATAACTTGGTATATTCGATAGTGATGTAGTAGAGTACCCAATGAAACAATTCCTCTGGTTATCGATTGCATTTGATGAACTGGGAATCCTAGGCATTGGATACATCGTATACCCCTGCCGTCGACTATTTACTGTGTTAGAATGCACTACAAATCTCATACCTTGATTCATCTGTGTTGTTTCACTCTCCTACTGGGGCTGAGGGCTGGGGTCTTAATATATGATAATTGGTAATACCGTTGAATGATAACAATTTTCTACCTGAAACCAGGGACACTTTCAGTCTTAGTCGAACAAAGATTAAAGATTCCCCACCAGGCTTTCAGCCACCTAACCTTTCAAAATTAAAGCAAAACTTCAAAAATTTTTATATATATTTCAAAGGCAATGACAACTATAAATGACCAACATAACATCAACAGGGTGTGTTTTACATCATTTTTGGTACTGATACACCCTCGATATATCATCACAGTATTCCAAACAGGCCGTGTGGACAACTTGCATAAAGATTACACATTCTTTGATAAAATTGATATAATGGACATCAGATTGACTTTGAACAGTGACATCTACCCGCACGAGCGAATGAGATTGGATTTTGAAAAAAGCGATTTCGTTGAGGCATATCGCACCTAAACCCCTAAACCGACTTCTAATCCAGCTACATGAATACTTCGAGAAAACAACCACTACTCGATTGTATAACATTCAAAAATCGAGCCCTTTTTGTGATATATGTTTCCAAAAGAGCTGAATTCATGAAGTCGAGCACCGTGGATGTAAAGCTCGATATTGAAGCTAAAGATGGGTTCCCAGCTAACACGCGTGCCCACTGTGTCATCATTCACGATTGTGACATTTATCTTGAGATCTGAGTGGGACAATCAGTTGTATGAAAGACTCTGAAGATGAAGGTTGTAGCAGTAGACATTCAAAGATTTGATTTGAGTGGTGTGTTTCACCCAAAAGTAATTGCCATAACCAATGGGACGCAAACGAATTATTTTTTGCTGAATCCTCCGAAGCCGTATAGTTCACTTTCTGCTTCAGAGAAACGACAAGTGAGAGCAGAAAGTGCACGGCTTGCGATATTCCGATGGTTTCGTCGACTACTCTGATTTGTATAGTATTTGGTAGACGTTGGAAGATACTGATGTGATATATGTGAAGGGACTTCAAACATTCGACATTTTCCAAAAATACTTTGCTGAATACACATCACCACCACACATTGTTGATTTGGAAAAATTTCATACTGAGCAAGCTACTACAACAACCAATCAGCCACCAGTTTTTTCCTTTGAGAAACCTCTGTGTATGAATCATAGAGGTAAAAAGTGCGCTGTAGTCTGAACCAGTGTTTTGCAATATGGAAATGGATGGTCCAGCAAATGGTGGGATAGACAACTCTGAGCACTTGGAGAAGCAAAGATGTTCAACAGCGTTGGCAGCAGCATGATATGATCTATTTTTCAATTCAAATAGATGTGAATTCAACTTACACGTAGAATAACACCTGTACCCATTTCCAAATAAATATGTGAGTCATAGAGTTGTATAAATGTATGTGTGAGTTGATTGAGTCCTCAGTTGTTTGTATGCAATGGCCGTGTTGGGATCAAGGTAGCGAATGAAGTGTTTGTTACCTTTGAAAATGCGAACGGATATAGAAATGAAACGTGGCCTTCAAATTGGATGCCAACCGACTGAAAAGAATGAAGGTCATTTTCACGTATTGAGTGCCGAAATACCTGCCCATTCCAATTCTTGAAAGCTTAGACTTGTTGTTGAAGACCATATTGAAGGGAAACTGGGCAGCAACTATAACCTGTCAAGCTCGAGTCCGATATGAAAACAATTTTGGGTCTGATATACTTCATCACAAGCTCATCGCTGTTGCAAATTTTCAAATCTCTGCTCAAATATCTATTCAAATTCAAAGTGCCGCAATATGAAGAAGGTGAGATTCAACGAAGATAATTAAGTGCACCACTTGTATGTGTGGCAATTTGCATTCAGACAATCAAGAAGAAAAATTTGGAGTATTTTTCGATCGACCGAATTCGTTTCCAGAGACGCATCGCAGAATCATCCCGATCGATATAACCGATTTTAGATCAATCACATCGAACAACCATATTTGATGCAAGATTTGCTTTAATTGAATTCTTTCAATGGATATATTATAATGTTAATGTTGTCGTAATTGAAATATTTTTTGTTCATGTACTTGTTTCATTTACATAGTGCCTCTTCGAAAGAATTTTGGTCGATGCTGTAGTTTATGTTCCAGGCTGGATTTTTTCGTAGGTAATGCGAATAATATCTCCATCAGAGCTGCAGACTGTGAATTCCATTAGATCATATGGGAAAATTTTGTTATCGATGAAGACAGACCATTACATATAAATAATTGCGAAACCCCAGACTGGAAAAACAAGCTGATACCAATAATCAAATTTCCTGCCACAGTGGTTGCATAAATTGATAGATATTATCAATTTCCAAACTTCCTTTCATAGTGGTTGCATAGGATATATCAATTCTCGAATTTTCTGTTGTTGTAGTCAACTTCAACATTTGCACCTCGAGGTTCGGCCCACGTAGGTCTGTCCCCGAGATACGGCCCACGTAGGTCTGTCCCCAAGGTACGGCCCACGTCGGTCGCGCTCCGTCGGCGCCCCAAGGGGTCCACGACCACTGCACGCCCCAGAGACCTCCAGCCCCCCCGTGAAGACATGAGACGCCTTCAAATGACCAATGGCAGAGCCTCAGCAGTGGTGCAATTTGGGGATATGTTGCTTTGTTAGCTTACCGTACTACACCGCTCGAATGTCGGTATAGTCTTGCGGATTTACTGATGGATGGAAAATTAGGATCACTTCTTCCAATAATACCCAGTGAGTTGAATAAAAATGTCGATTCTAAGCTTGTTTTGCAAAGACAGTGTGTGGCCAAAGAAAAATCTGCTCTCCAATTTAATAAAAGACACAAGGCTAGAAAATTACCAGAACTGTCAATAGGAGACGATGTTAGGGTAATAGATCTTAGACAATATGGCAAAATTATGTCTATTTCAGATGAACCTAGGTCATATAAGAATGAGACTAACTTTGATATATATCGAAGAAACCGTTGGCATATAATTCCAACCCCTTGTTATATTCAACCCAAGTTTACTCCAACATTGCCCACTATACCACAAAGGACAATCTGTATATACGTTCAATCAGTTCCACTATCTCAGCGCGCACGTATATAAAAACAGGGTTAAACTGGGGATACGAGGTTCGAGTGAGCGGATGAGGAGCTGATATGTAGTCAATGCCATTTTGAGTTAGATCCTTCGTGTACCTTTTGTGATGGAAAAAGCCTAATAAAACCTAAGGCGAATAGGGATAAGTGAATTTCTCGAGAAACGTGTCCCGTAGACCTACAGTGCTATTGCTCTTTTTGAACTATCATCACATCGAAAAGGCCTAGTTTTCCTAGTTTCGTTCACCGCCTGTTCCCTACAGTCAGATAATTACGCAAGCCCTCCGGAGCTGCGCCTTAGTAGTCGCTTAAGCTGCTAAACAGGGACCCGACACTTCCTCTTCTTATAGCTCGGTTTTACGGTAGAAAACGATAGTCATGTCTGCAATTTTTGAGAGGACTTCGGAAATTTCTACCTATTCCGCGCGATATTCTCACCCTTTTTGGCGTAAGTAAGCAGAAGAACCATTCTGAGTGAGTTCAACTCCAATTCTATTCCAACTTCCCTGAGTGCCTGCATACTAAAGGAGATACCCTGTGTTCAACTTAGTGTTAGTTCATTTATGTTATTATTCATTGCTGTCGAGATGTATGTTTTTTTTTCGCTATTTCGTATTTTTATTTCTTTGTGATTTAATCAGCAGCTGCCGATTGAACTAAAGTACACGAAACTGAATACTCAACTAAATGTTAAATGTATTATTTTTTGCATGCGTGATTTTATTTAGTCTACTCGATATCGCCTGACGAAACCTATCTTTCCACATATTCAATTTTAATCATTTTCTCCTATATATAATTTTTATGCAACGGTTCCGTTTGCATATTATCGTGTACTTTGAATTCAATAAGTTACATTTATTTTGTTTGATTCCCATTCCTCGTCGATATATATAATTATATCAGTTGGCTGGCGCTCCAGTTTAAATTGAATTCGATAAAATGATATTTTTTATAAATCGATTCGAGAATGCGAACCCACGCCTTGAAGTAATTTGTTATAAGACTTTTGTGTTGATCTTTCATTCTATCAACTATACGCTACAAAGTGTGTCCAATTCTTCTCATAGAAGGTCTAGGAGAGATATTAAGAAACCAAGCGATTTGAAGGACTATGTGCTTTTTTGATTGTCTATATTTATTCTTCATGAAAAAGGGGGGGATGTTCTGTCAGTTGTTGATGTTAGCAAGTTGACAACGCTGTTCGATCAGCGTTCCCAGCAGGTTGTTGTGTGTCGAGCTAATGAAATATCTTGGTAAATCATCGTCTCTTGTACCTCATTGAATAATAACAAGAAACCCAGTAGTAAAAAACATAACAGAATCGAGGATAGATGCCAGATCGACGACGTACTGTTACAAAAATATGTATGTACCTATGTGTGTTTTAAAATGAGTGAAGATGAAAAGTCGGACTTGATATTGACTGTTGTTGCGGAAAGATGGTATTTTTTGACAGCACAAAAGACAATCAGTTGGGAAGAGTATTTTTCTTCAAGATAAAGTTCCTTTTCAAGATAAAATACGCGTTCTATCATACAAAAAGTAGGTATCATTGAACCGCTTTTTGAAAATGGCGAAAAACTTTCATCAGGTAATTATAGACCAATTTCAGTGATATCCAATTCATCTAAAGTAATTGAAAAACTAATGTAATCCAGAATTGTTCAATTTCTTGACAAACGCGGAATTATGTCGATCAATCAGTATGGATTCAGAAAGAAGAAATGAACGGAAGAATAAATATGTAAATTGATGACATACATACAATCTCCCTTGGACAAAAAACCTGGGTATATTTGTGGATTTATCGAAGGCCTTTGACACTGTTAGTCATGCGTTTCTATCGAAGCTAGATTGTTGTAGGAACTGAGAAAGGGTCTATGAACTATAGAAAAATTATCAATCTTCCGTAAAGTTAGTTAAATGTGGTATTCCTCAAACACCTTGCAGTGACCGGAGGTCAATAATCCAAAAACCGGTCTGTTAGTATGCCAGTATCAATAATTGAAAATCACTTGTATCACCGAAAGAATATTTGGTGGGTCCTGCACTAGAGTCTGTCGGAGAAAATTCAACGCCGTACTATGCAGGCAGAGTAGGGAATGTAATGAAAAACATTTTAGATCAGAATTCAGATGTCAGAAAAATATTACATTCGCAAATCCAATGCCAGACAGCTGTTTCGACCCCACTGGTCACCTCAGCGACACTCGGCTGGCACTGCGAATGCAATATTTTCTGGTGAATATCGTGCAGTCGAGTCCTGATGGTTTGGTCTCATTATCGAGGAGAAAAAATGTTCCGAAAAATAATCTCTCAATTTGTTTTTAGTCTTCCATTTGTTGAGTAAATATCCGAATCTATTTTTCGAATCACTCTTGCAAGAAAAGTGAACACCTGATAGCTGGAGCTACTGTATTATATTTTTATCCTGACAAAAATGATTACTGAGAATAGAAACAGTATAAAACCATGTAGACAACCCGTCAAAATCCATGAAGGACAATCGAACAACCAGTACATGACAGGAAATTGCAAGTAGAAACAATGATATCGGACCCCTCTTCTACAACTGGAAGATGAAAAAAGGAGGTTGCGTTGGGTTGGATAGACCTTCCACGTCGACGTTTTTAAGGGTTGCAGTCCTAACAAATAACACCTCTCCTGTGTAGATTTCCATCGTGGTGGTTGGGTATGTGAGCGACGCCTGCGTCTTAGCGTCGGAACGTCTGCGAGAGCAGCAGCCGCGCCGCTGGACTTGTAGATATTCTCCGGTCGTTTGAGAGACTAACTAGTATTGTAGTGAAATTGTTTTTGCGTGAATCTGACAGCGGTTCGTGTATTTTGATTTCAAGTAGTTGTAGGAGGTGTTTTTAGTTTTTCCTCTCGAGAGCGTGTTCGTGTTTTAAGTTTGTGACAGTTGTAGCGAAGTGAGTATAAATGATAACTACAGAATGATATAACTAATTATTATCACAAGGGATTGTTTTACCGCCCACTGGTTACTCCTTTCCTCTGAGAGATCTCAGCGGCGTATTCGTGTGAGGTTCACATGTATTTACTTCAGTAGGTAGTTCATATTAGGAGAGAAAATATTTGATTTCATTCGAGAAATCCCAATCGATTGTCGAAATGTTTCTCATATATGAAAATCTGTCATATTCCAAGATATGATTCAGGAGATTAGATCTGTCATATTTCAAGAGATCATTAAGGAGATCAGAGGCCTTTTCTCTCAATTTTAATTATAGGAATATTCATTTTGTGGATAAGTTCATGTGATAGAGGTGAAATTCATTTTCACAAACGAATTGGTTGAGAATTATTGAATCTTTTTAGTCAACTTATGCGTCAATTTTTCTATTTCACTGTTAATTTGTGTGAAAATCCACAATATCAGATACTATTGTCTATTAAGATATTATAATTGTTATGAACATTCAGCTTCCATGGGAATCTTGATGAGGTGAAGGTGTGGAGTTATCGAAAAATATGTCTTTGAAAGATTTAGGTATTAGTCGCATTTAGCCATTTTTTCACCATGCGTGGCGTATATCCAAGCAATGTTTTTTCAAATGGAATTTTATACATAGGTATCTCTTCTCATTCAATTTTTCTTGAAAACTAATTAGGAAAAATGTATGTATGAGTAGATAGATATTGATACTGGGTCCCTATTTTCAATGAAAATTCAAGTGAAGAGTTAATTTTTACTAAATGATATCGATGAAATGTAGTTGGTGTCGAATACTAACTTGACAAGAAACCTTTCTCCAATACTGGGTGATTCCAAACTCAAAAACAGTTTCTTCTGAATTTTTTCGAATGAAGAACTCCCTAAGATATTCGATAATTCCATCAGAAATAGTAAAAAACAATCAGAGATTGAAGTTTGAACTCCAATCGACATCGATCCAGATCAGAAAAAAATTGTGAAAAACTGCAGGCTGTTAACTTATTGATATGAAGTGAAAATACTCAACCATTTTTCAAAGCACCAATAACATTGCCTATTAAAAATTAAAAGAAACATTGTTTTCGGTAACTTGGGCCTATTGTTTTGAATATTTTTTTCTGGGAAATCAAGATCCTCTTGGGTTCTCAATGAGTAACTTACCTATTCACTGAAGTTCATACGTTCATCAGGTTTTTCTAAATGAATGCACAATTTGAAATTTATAAAAATTCCATTGGTAATACTTCTTGGAAATACTGAGAATGAAAGTTGTCAATTAATTCAGTCAAACTGAATAAATTCAAACAGGAAAATGAAAATAAATTTCGGTCAAAAAAATGAATTCAAGAAATTCAAATAGTCAGGAAGTAAATGATCATAAAAATCATATTGTGGTAAAATAAAAATGTCAGATGTAAAATAGTATAGTCACATACAAAACATAAAAATGAAGAAATTCAAGGCAATATGAAAAACCAAGTTTCGAGTTCAGATTATCCGTGCTGGTATTCGTGAATGTCTTTTTTACATATATAGAATATTTTTATTTCATGGCAATATTACTATTTTGATCATATATATTTCTGAACATGTGACTTTTTTGAATTTTATTCTTTGACCATAATACATTTCAATTTTCTCAAGGAGACAGCAAATAAAATAAAATAATAATAAAATAAGGAACTGATTGAAAAACATTAAGAATAAGGGCAGAAAATATGTGTTTATACAGATAACTGAAACAAAATAAGAAATGAGAATGAACCAATCAAGTTGCAGCTTTTCTGACGATGACTTTTGTGTTCTGTGAATATTCCATTTTCGTTTTGACAGTCGAAACAGTAAGTAAACTCCTAATTTTTGAGTTTTTGATATTTCATTATCAGTAAATTATATTTTAGGTTGTTATTGTAATGTGAGAAGTTTGAATAATTTGAAACTGGGACCGTTAGGAACAGAAAATATTTCGGTAATGCGCATTATCAGTTTTCATACAAAATAAAACAAAATAGTGAAAGACGACATCTTTTGTTGTTATTCTCATTTCTTATTTTCCACTACTTTTTGTATGAACGCTTTCATGAAGATCTAGATGTTTAACTTTCTTGTTTTGTTATATTTTGTTCCTCATCTATTTCATTTGCTGTTTAAACCTTCCTTCATTTGATTCAGTTGTTTGAGCCAATTTTTTAGGTTATTTTTTTTACTACTTCTCGAGTATTACTTCTCATTGAAAATACAATATATATTTAAGCATTATCATTCGTTAATTGAGGAAAGTATAGTGGGATGCCAAAAGGTTGATAACTTTGGATTTTTCATGCGTTGAATTGTAGTCTTCACATTATATTGGAGTAGCTTCTTTCCATATTCAAGTGGTTCCGGTAGTCCGAAGTCATAGAAATTTGCCTCCATATCAATCGGAAAGTTTGAGTTCATTACTTTTTTTTTGCATCGTTTAGCTTGGTTTATGCCCCATGAAACCCTATATTTTCAGAAGGTACTCTTAAATATAAATAAACTAATAAAATATAATGTATATTTGACGAAAATTTGTATTTGATTTCTGATACACTCAGTGAAAAAAAAAAAACTGGTAAAATTCGATACTGTTCCACAACAAGAACCTCACATTTTGAAGCTTCGTCATAACAAAATGTAGCCTATATACTGAGTTTCGGTTGAAAGTGGGCACTTTTGAACAGGTTTGTTTGTTTACGTTATTTTGAGCATAACTCCTTAATAGTTCGTTATATATAGTCATACAATCTCATAATTTCACAAATTATTATCCAGGAAATATTCGAGTTAGTAGAGAAATATAGTGTGGTCCATTGGGTGTGAAAAATTTATTTTTATTAGTTGCACAATCGAAATTTGCTATACGCCATAAGCGAGTGCATTTAATATAAAATAATTAGGTTTATGCCTGCTGAACATAAATATTAAAGTCATTCGAAAATATGTACCATTATTTCCAATAATGCAACAAACTCGAATAAAATGCAATTCAGAAAAAATGAAGGTGAAGAATTGAAGGTAATACTCGAATCCTGAGTGATTGCCTTCTATTAAAACTTTCATAATTATTTGGAAAAATTTTGAGATACTTCTGTTCAAAATAATTTTTCAGTTTCCTCATTCAATGAATAATTCGAAGCAGCAGTTACCGAATTATTTGTTTTTTTTCTTCAACCATTTTGTAATTTTTCGGATAATCCAAAGTTTCATGTTATTTGCAACATTTTTCAACAGGATTCTGAAATGTTGATATCTGCTCCAACTAGGCATGATATTCATATGACTGATGGAATTGATCTTGAAAAGGTGTTCAGTAGTTCCATTACACCTCTGACGGAGCTATAATACACTGTTCTTCTTTAATGTCGCCCCTCCTTTTTTTTGAATGGGTCATTAAAAAAATTTATACTTGGTATAGTGAAATTGATGCATGAATTCTATATTTTATAGTGAAATTGATAGCTGAAAAATGCAAGATGGCGACTGGGGGCTATCTGAAAAAAAAATTTAATAGAAAGGGGGTTTCATTAGTTTTTCTCTGCAATATGGCAATCACAACGACCCGATAAAGTTTGATAGGTTTTTTGTTGTTTCAATAAAAGACAAAAATTATTCAGTTCAAATATTCTCATTTACAAAAGTAGGTAGGTACCACGTGAACTATCTTCAAAATGGTCAATTGAACATCAACAGGGGAACTGCATTTGAATAGGCTAGAAACAACTGTTGATCCTCTAATCATCGGAATCGTCGAAGTGAATCGTAATGAATTCGATATGGATATTATAATTCAAACAAGATGGAGCACTACCACATTACTCCAGACAAGTAAGAAACTATTTGGATAGTACTTTGGATAGTTTTCGCATTGATTATGGAGGCCCTACGGAATGGACAGCCGCTTGGCAGATTCGACTTTTATGCTCGCTTTCATGATGGGGCTATTTGAGGCAAAAGGTGTACGAAACTGAACCTGCTTCAATATCGAATACTAGTATATTATGCAACGACCATGTATTAATAACCATTACATGAGAGTTGCATACGCTATTTTATCTACACCCGATGAATAGTGAAGAAATATAAATATTATATTTATATTTGTATTGCACACGCGTTTCAAAAATTTGAAGAAAAAATTGAAAAACAAAGATTACTCGAGGCCGGAATCGAACCCATATCTCTTTCAACTAGCTAATATAATCTCAGCACCTTAGACCGCTTGCCTACGGAGAGCTCAAAAAATTTTATTTATTTATTTATTTATTCACGACATTGTCAATTCAACAAAATATTACAATTATAGTCACAGTACAAATCGTCCTACTCAATTGTACACAACAAAGATATAAATATTATAGAAAGAATAAGGTAAAATGTATTATAATGTTTTCACAACTTTTTTGAAGGAGGTTATTGTAATATCAAAGAAATCTATTCTGGAACTGTGCTTATTGGCATGATTCAGCATTTTAACAATCGACTCATTTTGTCCATAATTAGTGTGATGAAAGGGAATATTAAATATTTCCGCATTTCGTGTCCTTCTCTCATTGACAATAAATGTTACAAGCTCTAAGATTTCTGTCGAGTTTATATTTCCACTGATGATTTTATGTAAATATGCATTTTTTAATTAAATAGAGAGGGATTCCATCTGGACCAGATGTTAATTTCCAAGGCAGTGACAGAGTAAGATCAATTATTTCTTTGACATCCACCGCATAGGAACCAACATCAACAGTCTTGCTGAATCTATAGTTAGGTATTTGATTGACTGATTCTCTACTGTAAACAGTTGAAATATAGGTGGCGAAAAAGTTTACTATGTCTGAATTATTATCTACAACAGAATCCTCATAGAACATTTGTGCAGGTAACGTATATGATTTTTTCTTATCATTTATGAATTTCCAAAAGTTTAGTGGTTCGTTTACGATGTTATTCTCAATTTTTTGGGTGTAGGCCTGGAGACATTCCTCTCTTAATGTTTTACATTTGGCTCTGAGACTACAAAATTCTTCAAACATTTGATGATTACCTTTTTTATATTCTTTAAGGGCATTTTTTTTTAATAATCAATTTCCTTAGCTCCGTGTTATACCAGACTGGAAAAGAGGACGTTCGAAATTTCTTGATTGGAACATATAATTCAAGGTCTGTATAAATGTTATCATAAAAATGTGAAAGTTGCATATTAATGTCATTTTCAAAGATATCCCAATTGGTGCTTGCAAAAAAGTTGTTCATACCTATGTAGTCACCATTTTTGAAATCATAATAGTATTCAGTATAAGACGAAACGGGCTCTAATTCATTCCGAATATCAAATGTGACAGCAGTATGGTGTATGGAATTATGAAATAAAACATCTATTGCCTCTCTCACAATTATAGGAGAATAACAAAATATCAAATCCAAAAATACATTTTCAGAGTTGGGAATATCATTTACCTGAAACAAGTTATGATAGCTGAAAGCATTCAGTAATGCCAGGGCTGGGGAATTTTCAGGACAGTTAACATTCTCACCAAAATTATCATTATCCCATGTTGCTTCAGGAATGTTAAAAATCTCCACAGAGAATCAATTTGTGATCAGGGTACTCTTCTAAAATTCCATCAACAACATTTGAATAGTCCAAGTGAACATCCAATCCAGATGAGGGTGGAATGTATACCCCTCCAATTATGTACTTATCTTCACCTAAAGATATGCTGATAAAAAGTTGTTCTACATTTCCTAAAAGGACTCGAATTATCCTTGAAGAAAAACAATTTCCGACAGCTGTCAATATTCCACCACCTCGGGTTTTTACAGAACCGGTTTCGTCTCTACCTAGTCTAAATATCTCAAAGCCTTTTAATCCCAGTTCTATACTAGAAAAACCTTTATCGACCCATGTTCCCACTAAAATGAAAACATCATAAAGTGAACATAAAATAGCTTGTAATTCTAGTACTTCAGTTCGCATTCCCCCCACATTTTGATAATAACAAGACATTTCATTGTTTTTTACTTTTTTGGAGATTGCTTTACTATCTGAGGCATCCCATTTTTTATCTAATAACCAATTCATCTTCACCGTTCCGTTTCCTTTCTTCAATTTCTTCCTTCATTCCATTTCAGTTATTCATTTGGCGAGGTGTTAAATCAGCTTTAACAAATATACTTTTGTTTTTCAAAGCAACCTTCTTTGATCTAATAACTTTGCTAGCATCTTCTGGACGTGCAAAGATTACCTTTAAAGCACGGACTCCATTTTTATTAGGTTTTCCCATTCTTAAAACCTTACTGATGTTTAGGTCTTCGTTGGTAACCTGTTTTGTTAAGTCCTTCACTGCATTTAGATCTGACGAACCACCTTCAGGGAGATTTAAGATCATTACATTATTAGATCTTTTTTGCCTTTCATAAATTTCATCAATGATCACGTCCTCGTTTATGGAAGAACAAGGGTTAGCTTCTACCTTCCCTTTGATTACATCTAATTCCTTATGTAGATCATCTATTTGTTTTATTAACTGTGGAAGTAACTTTACACCGGTTAAACAGTCATCACAGTAGAATTTGAGCAAACGTTTTCCTTTTTAAGCCATCAAGTCAAGCTCAGATGCATTTAAATCCGAGCAATCTGTATGCACATATC
Source organism: Zygogramma bicolorata (assembly GCA_032362365.1). Classification (NCBI taxonomy): domain Eukaryota; kingdom Metazoa; phylum Arthropoda; class Insecta; order Coleoptera; family Chrysomelidae; genus Zygogramma; species Zygogramma bicolorata. The sequence goes on from JAVJAQ010003572.1 coordinate 1,461,173, forward strand.
TTTTGCAGCCATCACAGTTCAAACATGACTCATTATTGGTGATCTTACATATACTGCATTCCATATTTTATACTCCCGAGTCCTGACCTGCGTCTTTTTCTTTCGTGTTTATTGTTTACTTATCAGTTCTCTTTTTTGCAGAGTTTGAAATGGTACCGTTTTATAGGATTTTAATATTTCTTATTCATCACTGCGATGATAATAGACTGCTAATTATTTAATTAATTCTTTAAGTAACAACCAAAACCAACAAATATTGTTTGAATGTATTCACTTCGAGTTGAGGATTCTTCCAATATCAGTTTCGGATTTCAAAACAAGTTTGAACCAACTGAAATAGCAGACTTTCTGAGAGAGCACAAAACACAACCTACACTGTGACTGTTCACACATTGGATTTATTGAAAAAATAAAGAAATTAACCATGCATTTGTCAAATGAGAAGTTTAATCATTCTAACTGTATTTCTGCCGGTGAAGGTGCTTCTCCCATATCGCTGGTATCAGATATTTTGTTATGATTATCGAAGTTGGGCTATATTCTTCAAAAATTCGATACCTATACCGACTTTGACTTGACAAACGTCAAATGCAGAACATGCACATCAAGCTTGATTGAAAAATAATGGGTTTCTATTGGTTGAAAACCTGTATCGTAATGAAAAATCTGTATCGTAATGGATTTCATTATAAAACGGGTTGAGGGCATATAAGTGTATTATTAGAGTACGGGTGTAGATAATAGTATATTATGCAACGATCGTGTAATGATGGTTATCAATACATAAGCATAAACCGGGATACGAAACGAGCCGAAGGTGAGTTCCGTATGGTTTATACGAGTGTATTAATAACCATTATATGAGAGTTGCATACGCTATTTTATCTACACCCAATAAATAATGAAGAATTAAAAATATTATATTATTAGGTATTTATATTGAACACAATAATAGTAGGTAATCAATCGTATTTCTTTGAAAAATTCCACAAAATTATAATTAATGATATAACCCCAGAAAACACAACAATGAGAGATGAGAAGAAAATAAAATGACAGAAAACCTCTACCGAGGTCAGGATTTGAATCCGGACAATTCTGTTCACTGCCCATGCCATTGACCACTCGGCCATGATAGCTCATTCGATTTGGTCGAAAATAAAAACATATGTGTTACATATGTCAAATGAAAAATATAATCTTTCGATTTTATTTTTTTCTTGGCTAAGACATCTGTGGAGGAGTCGCTGGTAATTCTTCTATATCACCGCTAAAAGAAATTTCCATTCGATTATCGAAAATTGACTAAATTCTTCAAATAGTACATTATGCAACGATCGTGTAATGATGGTTATTAATACTAAACCGGGATACGAAACGAGCCGAAGGTGAGTTTCGTATGGTTTATGCGAGTGTAATAATTACCATTACATGAGAGTTGCTACGCTATTCTATCTACACCCAATAAATAATGAAGAACTAAAACTATTACATTATTAGGTATTTATATTGAACACAATAATAGCAGGTAATCAATCGTATTTCTTTGAAAAATTCTACAAAATTATAATCAATGGTAAAACCACGGAAAATACAAAAATGAGAAATGAAAAGAAGAAAAAAATGAAAAAAAACTTCTGCCGAGGTCAGGAATTGAACCCGGACGTAACTGTCCACTGCCGGCGCCATTGACCATTCGGACACGAGAGCTCATATATTTGGTTGAAAATAAAAACATATGAGTTGCATTTGTCAAATGAAAAATATAATCCTTTCGATTGTATTTTTTTCTTGTCTGAGACATCTGTGGAGGGTCGCTGGTAATTCTTCTATATCACTGCTATAAGACATTTTCATACGATTATCGAAAATTGACTAAATTCTTCAAAAATTCAATACCTACTGATTTTGAGTTGACAAACGTCAAAATGCAAAGCTTGCACATCATGCAAAATAATGGGTTTCTATTGGTTGAAAATCTGTATCGTAATGAAAATCTGTATCATAATGGATTTCATTATAAAACGGGTTGTGGGCATATAAGTGTATTATTAGAGTACGGGTGTAGATAAAGAATATTTGTAGAAATATAGACGTTGCTGTGTTCTTATGTCAAGACGTTTAGGGGAACCATTTCGAGCATCTTCTGAACTGAACTCAGCGTATTTCCGACCAGTCGCCATCGTGAAATTTTCATCTGTCGATTCTACTCCAAAATATGGTATTTATGCATCAATTTCATTATCCTGAGTTCAAATTTTTTGAGTTGACTCGTTCAAATGATAAAAGAGGGGAATATCAAAGAAAAGCACTGTATAGTGGAACGCGTGTAGCGGTTTCATGAATTGTCGAATAGAAATCACACAATGAAGTGTTTCTCGATTATGTTCCTATGAAATATCTCTGAAGTAATGTAGAGAATTTGTACTCAAGATATACCTGAAAATGCTACATATTAGAACAGAAATCAATAAACATACTAAAATTGATGCTTATAACCGAGAAAAAATTACAATTGACCGCATGGATGGGCACAATGCAAAATTTTAGAATTCTATTGAGTATCCTTGCATGATTATTATCTAAAAAAAAATTACCTGAGTAGGGTTTGCAAATTCGTTTCAACTCGGAAAAATGAGGCTATATCCATTGTGAATGATAGGTGCATGAAAGATAATAAAAGTCAAACTTGTATAGGAAATAATTTTCGATGACGTCACTCCACCACCTATAAGTTTTAATGGAAGATCTCACACCATTCATTCAGACGATTCCGAATATCTACCAACTTCTGCATGGAATCTTGGAGACTTTGGTATATTTTTAGTTTTTCTTGTATCATATATTTTCGAAATATTTGTGTAGTGCAGAGTGTGCCACAGAAATATTTCGAGGTTCATCAAATCTATCGATCATAAATCAGTGAACAGTGAACACTCTTCTGATGCAGTCGATCAACAGAATACTCCAATATTTAAGAAAGGCTCAACATTGATTTGAATCATTTAGTATGTCATTCTGTTTGTACAAGAATCAAGGGAGGGAGATGTTTACCCCTCGAGATGTGCCGCTTCTATTCTCGGTACGATTAGTTGAAAAATAAATTGCATCATCTACATACGGCAGCTATTAATTAATTACCCAAATATTTGCCAAACTTGTTTGTTCCTCTAGGCTCGAATTTGGGGCGTTATTATTTTTTATTTTTATGAATGATTTGGCAATGGAATTGTTTTGTCATAATTCACTTTTTGCCGATGATCTCAAAATTCAAAACCGAATTGACTCAATACGAGATTGTTTGTTCGTTTCTTCAGAATAACATAAATAAGTCAAGTAAATAAAGTGTGAATTGAATTATTTCGAGCTGAAAATATTCAAATGTAAAACTCTGTCTTGTCACAGGATACGATATCCGATTGTTCTCAACTATTTTATTAATAATTCAATACTTCAGGGATCTCGAGGTGGTATTCGATAGTGGAATGACTTTCTCCGATCACGTTACCAAATTAGTTGAATCCTCCACAAAATTTTTTGGGTATTGGGTACGAAACGGGTCTTGCTTTGGAGATTCAAAAACCTTTAGAATTATGTATTTTACTTTCGATAGAAGCAAGCAGGAATATGCGACGTTGGTTTGGTCTACTGGTAATAATACATAGATGGATATTTATTCAACTACGTTATGTAAAAAAAAACCTTTGTAGCAAGTCATGGCACTCACTTAACAGTGTAAAACATTGTAAACTGAGTCAGCTTATAGCATAAAACTATTTCAGAATATAAACTGTATTAACAAGCCATACATACAGTGTGGACACACACAGAAATGAATAAAATACGCAAAAAAGCAAATTGATCGTGAAGTGTTGTTAATTATATATATATATATATATATATATATATATATATATATATATATATATATATATATATATATAATAGCAGTAATGATCTTGAAAATGCGACCTGAGATGTTGGCGAAACGTCGAAACTCAATTCCGACAAACCAACGGATTAAATTCCAGGTAAACAACTTCGCATACTCAACCATCCGTGAGAACCTCCACTGTATTAACCATAAATTGTTTTTATTTACCAGCAAAAATTCCACTTCCGACACCACTGTTACGATATATCCCTGGGTTCGTCGATTAAAACACCAAACAACACTAAACTACTTTTATTATAACTCTCTATCACAAAACAATACAACACAATCACTTAAATCGCTCCGATAACTTTCCAATGCTCGCTCGCTACTAAAACTCTCTGTACTAACAATTCTGCTCTCGGCGTGCGCGGCTTCCGGTTATATAGGTGCTCATATAGTGAAGAATCATCTAGACAAATCTTCACAGTCGAATCTTCTGGATGAGCCGCGATCACGCGAGTATAATCGTTCCCGGAATCTCGCGCTAATTCGCATCGATAGGCGGCAGGGCCGGCCCTAGCACATTTCGTTACAATATATAAATTTTCAACACACCAGAAATTTTCTTGCCAAATTCCATCATAGCCAAATATTCTGGTCGCTACTCGTTGATTTTAGTAAGTTTTTATGTTGCAGAAAGTTGAAATAGCATCATGTTCGACATTACATTCGGTCATTTTCAGATCAAAAATTCGTCCCAAGGCAATGTTTAATCAATTTGTGTTAACTGGACACATTAGGAAATATTCAGATCAATTTTCAAATCTACCGACGCCACTGACCGTTTGGCTGCTGGTCGTAAAATGGCTGCTGAAAATTGGCTGCCAAGTTCACACCGGTTCCCAGGGAAGCATGTTGGGACCTTTGCTATTTGTAATATATGAAAATGATATATTTCATTTTAGGTCTTCTACCGGATGCATCTGTTTTGCGGATGATACAACTCTATTACAATCACATCCAAGTACAAAAACTTTAAACAACTTGGCACAGAAAGCTGAAGAAAAAGCTATGACATGGTTTTCTACGAACAACCTCAAACTTTATCAAGAAAAAACTCAAGAAATTATTTTCTCCTCTAACAACAATTTGACATCAGGTAATACAGCAACTTTACTTGGTATAGTACTGGACGATAGATTGAAATAGAATGCACATGTGGATCAACTTTGTGAAATATTATCTACACAACTCTTCCTGTTGAGACAATTGAAAAGAGTATTGTGTCCACAAACACTGCTTTGCTCTTATCATTCGATTTTTCACTCGCATCTCAGTTACGGCACTCTTCTCTGGCGGGGCCTCAGAAGGAGTATTCAAACTCCAAAAGAAGGCTTTGAGAATACTGGATGGTGCTGACTACCGTGCTCATTGTCAGCCACTATTCAAGAAATACAAAATATTACCTGTTTCTTGTATTTATATTCACTAGAATCTTTTGGCAATCCACACAAATGTTAAAAGTTTTGCGACCAACTCAGACTTTCACAATCATGGTACCAGATATCCCTGCGAGATCAGACCTCAACAATTTGAATTATGCATTTCAGAAAAAAACTCATTAATATAAAACTCCATAATTCATTACCAACTCAAGTGAAAACAAGGAATTTTGACCAATTCAAAAAATATACCACAAACTACCTCACCCTACATAGTTTTTACTCTTATAGAGGAGTTCATGTCATGTACCCATGAAATGATAGTACTCACCCCAAACACTTTATGAATATCATCGAGTAACACCAATTGATTCGTTTTTAACTTGAATATTGTTCTAAGAATTGATTTTATCCCTTCTTCGAGCATACCATTTGATACTGTGAGCTGTTCATCATTTCATTATAGTGTCAGGGATACTAGTGTAGGTATGATGTTTTTATTTATAATATTGTTTCAGCTGACTGTTCACAATGTTTTATAATTGTACTAGCTGATCATAATTGAGATTGGTGAACTGTTGTTATTGTCCATTTTATGCAGATTTTATTCCAAAATGTAATGAAGTAACTCATTCTTTTAGCAAATTTCATGAGTGAATGTATTCTTATGTAGAACTGACTTGCTGCAAATATTATCGAACATAAAGTGGTTAATAAATAATTGAATACTAAATATATTTCCGAACATTAGCTTGACCAGGCACGAATTCAGACAGTGAATATAAAATGGTATGGTTTGGCCACATTCTACTGTCTGGATATGAATTAACACGGCAGTGTTGCCATATTGAAAAAAAATTAAAGTCATATTTATACATGCCGAATTTTGTGCAGTTGGGATTATCTCAACAAAAACCCTACTAGTGACAGTATATCGCAGGAGATGTCACTGTTTTTCTCAAAATATTCGAGCAGTAATGATCTTGAAAATGCGACCTGAGATGTTGGCGAAACGTCGAAACTCAATTCCGACAAACCAACGGATTAAATTCCAGGTAAACAACTTCGCATACTCAACCATCCGTGAGAACCTCCACTGTAACATATACATATATACTTATACGCACATACAAAAACACACATACACAATTCGCTTCAATATGCGAGTCCTGCGTGCCAACATACAGAGCGTTCTATATTTCCATGGGAGACATGACAAATTCTTCCATAGACTAAAAAAACAGTGTACGAGGAGGTAACAATTAAGTTTTTTTGAAATTTCGTAATGGTAGCTGACACATAATCCCCGCTATTGTATTATAGTGACCGAGAGGAGGGGAGATATTATTTATTTCGTAAATTGAAAAGACTGTGTTTTCAGGAGATTTGATGAACGGGTGTTATAGTTGTGGGACTCCGACATTGAGGTAAAATTATTTTTGTGTTTGTCAATATCAATCAATCAATAGAATAGTATATGAACAAACACGGTGAGGGCATTATTCTATATTCAATAAAAAAGGGTTTGCAGTGATCATTGAAATTCGCCTCAGCTATTATTCTGAAGAACATTTTTTTTGCAGAGTGAAAATTTTGTTGGCGGTACTTGCGTTATCTCAAAGGATCACACCATTTATTCGGTGGGGGAGTGCAACTGAATACTAGCAGAAAGCATTGTGTTAAGCACGTATTCAAGTCGTAACAGGAAAATGTAACTGCATATTTTTGAGCCTAATTGGTGTATGTGCTCCGCCCAGTTGAGTGTATTGTCTAAAATTGTATTCTTTAATTTCACGGATTTACCATTTGCAACCTGGTTGTGTGTGGAAATTGTGAGCTGTTGTTTTTTTAATTTTAGGTTGTTGGCGTTGTTCCACGTTTCAGATTAGTTTGTTGCACTAGGTCCAGTATTTAGGTCCAAAATATTTTTATCAGAGTTTACCAAAGTAGCGTCGCCTGCAAACATAATTATAGATTTTGGAGTTATTGCTCGAATATTTTGAGAAAAACAGTGACATCTCCTGCGATATACTGTCACTAGTAGGGTTTTTGTTGAGATAATCCCAACTGCACAAAATTCGGCATGTATAAATATGACTTTAATTTTTTTTTAATATGGCAACACTGCCGTGTTAATTCATATCCAGACAGTAGAATGTTGCCAAACCATACCATTTTATATTCACTGTCTGAATTCGTGCCTGGTCAAGCTAATGTTCGGAAATATATTTAGTATTCAATTATTTATTAACCACTTTATGTTCGATAATATTTGCAGCAAGTCAGTTCTACATAAGAATACATTCACTCATGAAATTTGCTAAAAGAATGAGTTACTTCATTACATTTTGGAATAAAATAAATAATAATTAATGAAATAAAATAAGCTAGTACAATTATAAAACATTGTGAACAGTCAGCTGAAACAATATTATAAATAAAAACATCATACCTACACTAGTATCCCTGACACTATAATGAAATGATGAACAGCTCACAGTATCAAATGGTATGCTCGAAGAAGGGATAAAATCAATTCTTAGAACAATATTCAAGTTAAAAACGAATCAATTGGTGTTACTCGATGATATTCATAAAGTGTTTGGGGTGAGTACTATCATTTCATGGGTACATGACATGAACTCCTCTATAAGAGTAAAAACTATGTAGGGTGAGGTAGTTTGTGGTATATTTTTTGAATTGGTCAAAATTCCTTGTTTTCACTTGAGTTGGTAATGAATTATGGAGTTTTATATTAATGAGTTTTTTTCTGAAATGCATAATTCAAATTGTTGAGGTCTGATCTCGCAGGGATATCTGGTACCATGATTGTGAAAGTCTGAGTTGGTCGCAAAACTTTTAACATTTGTGTGGATTGCCAAAAGATTCTAGTGAATATAAATACAAGAAACAGGTAATATTTTGTATTTCTTGAATAGTGGCTGACAATGAGCACGGTAGTCAGCACCATCCAGTATTCTCAAAGCCTTCTTTTGGAGTTTGAATACTCCTTCTGAGGCCCCGCCAGAGAAGAGTGCCGTAACTGAGATGCGAGTGAAAAATCGAATGATAAGAGCAAAGCAGTGTTTGTGGACACAGTACTCTTTTCAATTGTCTCAACAGGAAGAGTTGTGTAGATAATATTTCACAAAATTGATCCACATGTGCATTCTATTTCAATCTATCGTCCAGTACTATACCAAGTAAAGTTGCTGTATTACCTGATGTCAAATTGTTGTTAGAGGAGAAAATAATTTCTTGAGTTTTTTCTTGATAAAGTTTGAGGTTGTTCGTAGAAAACCATGTCATAGCTTTTTCTTCAGCTTTCTGTGCCAAGTTGTTTAAAGTTTTTGTACTTGGATGTGATTGTAATAGAGTTGTATCATCCGCAAAACAGATGCATCCGGTAGAAGACCTAAAATGAAATATATCATTTTCATATATTACAAATAGCAAAGGTCCCAACATGCTTCCCTGGGAACCGGTGTGAACTTGGCAGCCAATTTTCAGCAGCCATTTTACGACCAGCAGCCAAACGGTCAGTGGCGTCGGTAGATTTGAAAATTGATCTGAATATTTCCTAATGTGTCCAGTTAACACAAATTGATTAAACATTGCCTTGGGACGAATTTTTGATCTGAAAATGACCGAATGTAATGTCGAACATGATGCTATTTCAACTTTCTGCAACATAAAAACTTACTAAAATCAACGAGTAGCGACCAGAATATTTGGCTATGATGGAATTTGGCAAGAAAATTTCTGGTGTGTTGAAAATTTATATATTGTAACGAAATGTGCTAGGGCCGGCCCTGCCGCCTATCGATGCGAATTAGCGCGAGATTCCGGGAACGATTATACTCGCGTGATCGCGGCTCATCCAGAAGATTCGACTGTGAAGATTTGTCTAGATGATTCTTCACTATATGAGCACCTATATAACCGGAAGCCGCGCACGCCGAGAGCAGAATTGTTAGTACAGAGAGTTTTAGTAGCGAGCGAGCATTGGAAAGTTATCGGAGCGATTTAAGTGATTGTGTTGTATTGTTTTGTGATAGAGAGTTATAATAAAAGTAGTTTAGTGTTGTTTGGTGTTTTAATCGACGAACCCAGGGATATATCGTAACAGTGGTGTCGGAAGTGGAATTTTTGCTGGTAAATAAAAACAATTTATGGTTAATACGAGAAGTACATCTTACGATACGATGAAGGATATGTTGAAATTTATGCAAAACCAATTTGCGGATTGGGAAAGACGACGACAGGAAGATAAAAAGCGTCGGCTGGAGGAGAAAGAATTAGAGGAAAAGCGACGACAGGAAGATGAAAAGCGACGGCTGGAGGAAAAATAATTGGCGGAAAAGCGACGGCAGGAGGAAAAACAAGAACGAGAAGAATCGCTCAGGAAAATTCTCGAAAATGAAAAGAAAGAGCGAGAAGAAGGACTCCAGAAAATTCTCGAAAATGAAAAGAAAGAACGAGAAGATGAAAAGAGAGATAGAGAAGAAGCACTCCAGAAAATTCTAGAACAACAGAGAAAAGAACGAGAAGACCTCCAGAAAATTCTAGAACAACAAAAGAATGAATAAGAGCAAATAGAAAAACAACAAAAAGAAGACTTCCAGAAAATTCTAGAAAATCAGGAAAAGGTCTTCGAGCATGTTACACATGAAACCAAAGTTCAAATGGAAGAACTGAAAGAAAGCCTAAAGGTAGAACTGAAAGAAGACCTAAAGGTAGAACTGAAGGAAGATGTCAATAAGAAAGTGGATATAGTGCGAGATGAGATGAGAAATGAAATAAAAAATTAAATGAGAGGTCTAGAAAAACAGATAGCTCTTCTCAAGAACCAAGATCGTCAAGACAGGGTTGCCTCATCAGGAATTTCCGTAAAACCGCCGACTTTTGATGGACAGTCGTCTTGGTCCATGTATCGTCGACAATTTGAGGCTGCGGCAGAAACTAATGGATGGGGCGACGAGGAAAAAGCTACGGCACTGATCGTAGCTTTGAGAGGGCCAGCTTTGGGTATATTACAAACGATACCCATAGAACAGCAGAAGCAATATCAGGACCTGATTGCTGCACTGGAGTTGAGGTATGGCGATCAACACCGAGAACAGCTGTACCGGGCCCAAATGAAGACTCGCACACAAAAATCAGGTGAGAGTCTGCAAGAATTTGAGGCAGATGTTCGACGCTTAATCCAGCTGGCGTACCCAGATGCACCCGGAGATTTCAAGGAGCAGTTGGCTGTGCAGATATTTATTGACGGACTTAGAGACCCAGAAATCCAAAGAACTCTGCGACTTACAAGTTTCAAAAGGAGTAGCGATGCCTTGGTACGTTCGCTAGAAGTGGAGGCGGCCTTCAACACCTCGAGGCCGAAAGTGCGAGCGGTAACAATTGACGATCCCGAACATAGATCTGGCGCTACGAGTGGTTCATTTGAGAAATTTCTGGAGGAGATCAAATCGTTGATAACTGAAATGAGCACCCAGAAGAAGAGAACGTGCTACCGATGTGGAAAACCAGGACATCTTATCAAAGACTGTAGGGTGAGAATGCCACCAAGATCTAGCTCACCTGCAAGGGTGCCATCCCGTACGCAATCACCTGTGAGGACAAGGTCATCCAGCGAGTCCTCAAATTGGCGGCAGGAAAACGAGAATTAGCCAGCATATCGGGGCGCATGCTGGCTAGTAATAACAGAGCCCCCAGGGTCATCAATGTTAACAGGCTGAAAAGAACATCTGAGAGCCTTACCATTCCAGGAAAATTGAATAAAATCGACGTTATATGCACCATAGACACCGGTGCTGCAGTTTCCTTGGTACGCAGCGACATTCTTCGGCCTGGAAGCGTGAAGCCTATTTCTTCCAACGTCGTGCTTCGGACAGTCACTGGTGAAAACGCACCTATTCGAGGAGAGGCTGAAATTACATTGGTTCTTGGGCGACTCACCATCACAGATACAGTTTACGTCGCAGATATAGAAGATGAATTCATACTCGGAATGGACTTGATCAGTGACTATGGATTCTCATTCGACAATGAGGAGAAGATTATGAGGTTCGGAGGAGAAGAATTTGTCCTTACAACTCCAGCAGAAAGGACAATGCCTGTGAGACTGCGTTTAATGAAAACTGCGAGAATTCCTGGATTTTCGGAGAAAGTAGTTTGTGCTGCAGTTGAAGAAGACCCTGGGTGCTGCGTTGGAGTAGTCCAGCCATGTGATGAATCCCCCAGCAATTTGGTGCTTGCACGAGCCTTAGTTAAAACGAACAAAACGATTCCTGTGAGAGTTGCCAACGTGTTTCCTAGAGAAATAACTGTTAAGGCAGGCGATGTTATTGGAACATGTGAACCTGTGACTTGGGTAGCGACTTGTAATTCAAATGAACATCAAGAAATGAAGGCAGACTCTGAGAGTGTTATATCAACTCTTGAAAAATCATGTCAACACCTATCAACGGAGGAACTGAAGGCTGCCAAGAAGTTCATCAGGAGTGAAAGTGACATTTTTGATTCGACAACAACAGGAAGAACTAATTTGGTCAAACACAGAATCGATACTGGCCAAGCTCATCCGATTCGGCAACCACCAAGAAGAATTCCATTCGCCAAGCAACAGGAGGTGGAAGAGCTTGTCGACAAGATGATGAAGGACGGTGTGATTGAAGAGTCATCGAGCCCTTGGTCTGCACCTGTTGTGTTGGTTTCCAAGAAGGATGGATCTACGAGATTCTGTGTCGATTACAGGAAATTAAATGATGTCACCAAGAAGGACAGCTACCCTCTACCAAGAATAGATGACACATTAACAACTTTGGCAGGTTCCCGTTGGTTCTCAACATTAGATCTGAAGAGCGGATACTGGCAAGTGGGCATACATGAAGACGATAAGGAGAAGACTGCATTCTCGACTGGGAGTGGGCTTTACCAGTTTACTGTTATGCCGTTTGGATTGTGCAATGCTCCAGCAACGTTTGAGAGACTAATGGAGCTGGTCCTTCGGGGGCTCACTTGGAAAACTTGTCTTGTATACCTCGACGACGTTTTGGTCATGGGAAAGACATTCGAAGAACATCTGCACAACCTGCAAGAAGTCTTTCAACGATTCAGGGACGCCAACCTCAAACTGAATCTTCAGAAATGTTCATTGTTCCAGAAAGAAGTGGATTTTCTAGGTCACACAGTTTCATCAGACGGTATCCGAACAGACCAAAAGAAGATACAGGCGATAAGAGACTGGCCGAGACCAAGAGACAAACATGAAGTGAGGAGTTTCCTAGGTCTCTGCACCTACTACCGTCGTTTCGTAGAAGGATTTGCTGATATTGCGGCACCCCTACATAAGTTGACAGAAGATCGAGTCAAATTCGTCTGGTCCAACGAAAGTGAACGAGCATTTGGGAAACTGAAAGTTGCTCTATGTTCCAGCCCCATTTTAAGTTTCCCACGTCAACGAGGCCTGTTTGTTTTGGACACAGATGCCAGTAATAATGGTATTGGAGCCGTACTATCACAAGAGCAAGATGGTCAGGAAAAAGTAATCGAGTTCTACAGCAAAGTACTCACCAAGCCAGAAAGAAATTATTGCGTAACGAGAAAAGAGCTACTGGCAATAATCAAGGCTGTAGACCACTTCCACAAATATCTGTACGGAAGAGAGTTCCTAATCAGAACAGATCATGCAGCTCTGAAGTGGTTACTCGAAATGAAGACTCCTGAAGGACAAGTAGCAAGGTGGATTGAGAAGTTGAACCAGTATCACTTCAGGATAAAACATCGACCAGGACGATTGCATAACAACGCAGATGCCTTGTCAAGAAGACCTTGTTCGGATACTTGTAAACACTGTGAGCGAATTGAACGTCGCGAAGGAATCAATCAAGTGAGATTGATATTAGACGACAATTGGACGACAGCGAAGATGCGACAAGACCAGGAAAATGATCCAAACGTTGCAGAATTTTTGAAATGGAAGGAAAATGGAGCGGAAAGACCCACCTGGAAGGACATCTCAGATCGATCACCAACGTTCAAAGCATTGTGGGCACAATGGGATTCCTTGATTGTGGAGAATGGCCTACTGAAGAGGGCTTGGGAGTCAGCCGATGGCAAGAAAGTGAGTTCCCAACTGGTTGTGCCTATGTCGAGAATAGAGGATGTTTTGTTAGAGATTCATGGTGGTAAATCAGGTGGACATCTAGGAGTTAACAAGACCTTGGATAAAATACGGCAAAGGTTCTACTGGGTCCAATGTCGAGAAGATGTCGAGAGATGGTGCCGAAGATGCCCAAAATGCGAAGCAAGCAAAGGTCCTAGTACAAGATCAAGGGGCGAGATGAAACAATACAATGTTGGTGCTCCCTTCGAACGAATCGCCATCGATGTAGCTGGACCGTTCCCGATGACGAATGATGGCAACAAATACATCCTCGTTGCCATGGTCGAAAGGTTCAACAGGACTATGGAAGAACACCTTTCCAAAGTAGTAGAAGAGCATCAAAAAGACTGGGATCGACACCTTCAGCTATTCTTGATGGCCTATCGGGCAGCTGTGCACGATTCCACAAAGCTCACCCCAGCCAGTATCATCTTCGGGAGAGATCTTCGTTTGCCCTGTGACTTGGTGTTCGGATCCCCAAGTACTGAGGAAAAAGAGGTACAGGATTATGCAGATGAACTACGGGACAGCTTGATAAGGATTCACGAAATTGCGAGAAGAAGATTGAAGATTGCTAGTGACAGGATGAAGGCTCGATACGATCTCAAGGCAAATACTGGTGGATTCAAAGAAGGAGATCGAGTGTGGCTGTACAACCCTCGTCGTAGAAAAGGAATTTCTCCCAAACTAACACCATGCTGGGAAGGACCCTATTCGATAGTCAAGAGAATAAATGACGTGGTGTACAGGATTCAACGTAGCCCTAGAGCAAAAATGAAGGTCGTTCACCTAGAAAGACTTAAACGTTACAATGGCGATAATGACGTACTGTTTGATCGGGACGATCAAAATTGAGAGGGGGATAATGTAACGAAATGTGCTAGCGCCGGCCCTGCCGCCTATCGATGCGAATTAGCGCGAGATTCCGGGAACGATTATACTCGCGTGATCGCGGCTCATCCAGAAGATTCGACTGTGAAGATTTGTCTAGATGATTCTTCACTATATGAGCACCTATATAACCGGAAGCCGCGCACGCCGAGAGCAGAATTGTTAGTACAGAGAGTTTTAGTAGCGAGCGAGCATTGGAAAGTTATCGGAGCGATTTAAGTGATTGTGTTGTATTGTTTTGTGATAGAGAGTTATAATAAAAGAAGTTCAGTGTTGTTTGGTGTTTTAATCGACGAGACCAGGGATATATCGTAACAATATACTGGGATGAACCACTCGTCAAAAGGGTAGTTCCAACCCTCTGAATATTGGCTATAAGCCGTCAAACTCGTGGATCCTGTAAGATTTACAGATGCACTTATTACTAGCTCATCCTCATTGTTACTATTTATATAAAAACTAGACTGATAGGTAACTGATTATTCATGAAAAATGAAGAAAGTATTTTATTATAAGTACTTAGCTATTGTCTCATATTCAAATAAACGTTAATTATGGTTTTTATTTTATTTGCACTATAAAAGTTATTGAAAATTCATGTGCACCATTTATAGGAACGATATTCAAACATGGACCGACAAAAAAAACTTGAGATTAGGCAGGCAACTCCATATACTAATTGTGTACTCACAGTTCACGCAACAATAATGTCCTTTCAACAGTTATATTATAAATTATTAGGTATTCATTACAAAAATCATAACATTGAAACAGCGATTCTAGCCGACACCATTAAATCTATATTCATCAATAACACAACCCAACAGCCAATTTGGTGCCTGCAATTTTCAATTGTTTCAGGTACTATTCGAACGCAGAATCCAAACTCACTCTCAGATTTGCTATATCAGATATAATTTCTGAGATACGTAATATTGGCGCTATTTTGAATGAAGTTTATATTATTTAATTTACATACATTTTATAATAATATTATTTAGGTACACCTAATACGGTACTACCATTGAAAAAACAAAAAATCCAATACCAAGCAGGGATATACATAAATAACATTCATCACTCAAGAATTTTCGTTCATGCGACTTACCAGCATGCCGGTACCTAAGTAAAGTTGATTCTTTTCACTGAATCTAGAGGCAAGTAATTCAGCATTCATTCAGGTCTCTAATAAGGTTATTCAATTCTTGTCGATTGTACCGATAGGGATTTGCTAATATGCCAATATGCCTACTATCAATTTCGAAAAAATTACGGAATGTGATGTTATTAAGTTAGCAGAAAAATTGAAAAATGAATTAATTGTAGGTCCGGATCAGATACCAAGTTTCTTATTCAAAGATTGCATAATTCCATTGTCACAACCTTTATTATATATCTTCAATTCGATAATTGAAACAAATATATTTCCTGATGCGTGGAAACTTGCCAGAGTCTCTCCAATATTGAAAAAGGGGGATACGATACAGTTTAAAAATCATAGACCTATTTTCGTGCTCTGTAACTTTGCGAAACTTTTTGAGATGATTCTCTATGCAGTCATATTTAATGCTACCAAGGGAATATTATCCACTGATCAGCACGGTTTTATTGATAAAAAGTCATGTGTTATGAACCTCTCTTGTATAAATCAGTTTTTCTGTGAGATATTGGATCAAAGAGGTCAAGTAGATGTAGTCTATATGGACATGCAAAAAGCTTTTGATAGAATCGACTTGAAAATTTTGTTGCGAAAGCTTTGCTTTTTCGGATTTTGTCAGAAATTATTATTACTGTTCGAGTCATATCTCTTCGATAGAAAACAATATGTAGAATACCAACACTATCGATCTGTCACCATAACACCAACATCGGAAGTGCCACAGGGCTCCAACCTTGGTCCTCTTTTATTTTTATTATTTATTAATGACCTCACCCTAGATTTGCAATGTTTCAGGCTATTGTATGCAGATGATCTAAAAATTTATGAAAGTATTTTTTCAGTGAGTGACTCCAATTCATTACAAAAAGATATCAACACAGTGTCTACGTGGTGTACTTTGAACCATCTCTAGTTGAACATTGAAAAATGTTCCGTTGTTTCCTTCCCGAAAAAAAAAGAGACCTTGATGTTTCCATACAATATCAATAATATTGTCCTCAGTCGTTTGAAAGAAATACGCGACCTCGGCATATTCTTTGACCAGAAAATGTCATTTAATTCCCATATTCAGAACACTACGTCTTCAGCTAATAAAAAGCTGTGTTTTGTGTTGAGAAATGGTCGAGAATTTTCAGATGAGTCTGTTCTCATATTGTTGTTTAACTGTTATGTACGCAGTTAACTGGAATATGGAGTATTGATATGGTATCCCCAATATTCAACACAAATAAATATCATAGAGCGTGTTCAGAGAAAATTCTTGAAATATATATATTATAAAAAGCATGGCATATACCCAGAACGTAACATTGACTACTCAGTATTACTCAATGAAACCAACTCCATCTCATTGAACACAAGGCGCATTATTTTGACAATAAAATTCCTCTATAACTTACTGCATAATAATATCAGCTGTGAGTTTCTTGTGGCAAAAATTCCATTTAATGTACCACGATCGAATAGTAGGCATGCATGTTCATTTTATTGCGATTATGCTAGAACAGATATGATGAAAAGAGCACCTATATCAATCATTTGTAACAATTTCAACCTGATTTGTAGTTCATGTGATATCAATTTAACATCTTGGTCTGATATTCTAGATTGCATTACGACTCTTACGTTCAACTTGTAATAATTATGATATATTTTTTCTTCATAAGATACCCCATTTTTGTTTTCGATTAGTTATCAGTTATTTGTAATAATTATATAAATATTGTACATTTCCTGTTATTGGTTGTACTCACCTGTTGGAAATAAAGAACTATCTATCTATCTATTATCATTAATCTTCCTCTCCTGGATGTGAATCTTCTCAAGGCTTGAAGAACACTCTCAGTGGATGGAGAATTGACGAGTTCTAGATGTATGGCTCTATATATACAGCACATGTGTATTACACAATCCAAACCTCGTTACTAATCTTGAGAAACAGTGGTCTATCTAAATCTATACCACAAGCTTCAAAAGCTGCTGTAGTAGTTATTCTCTCTTTTGAAGGTGATGCAGGTGCTGTTTCAACGGCTTTAGATGTGAATCTGTTGTATTTCATATATTGAGAGATCACTCGTTTCAGTGTCATTCTCCATCTTGAAATCCATTTCTCTCTCAAAGTACAGAGTAATGTCTGGACTCCTGCGTGACTATTCAATTGGTGTTGTTGGAATATGAATTTTGCTACTAGTTCGTGCTTGGGAGGGAGGAGTATGGGATATTTGAAGTCTTCGGGATCTTCTCCAAATATAAGTCAAGCTTACTCTTTACTCTTGAAATTTTCTTGTCATCTTGGAATACTTCTGAAATTTTCAAATTCGCTTTGTCTCTGAAACTTTTTTCCTGTATGATACTAATTTCTGCCGCCTTGATCTCAATAAATATTAATGTAATGAATGTCATTACCGCATCTTTCATGTTTCATCAATGAATTCTAGAAAAATCGTAACATCCAAGCAACTCCTCGAATAATTTTGCTATACTTGGAAAAATACGTAAACATTTTTGAAATACATTCCCCGTTAGATGCTATATTACAGACTATTTTCTGCCTTCTTTCGTCTACTACTTCAAGGGAGGCGTTAAATGTTGATCGAGGCCAATTTTCCTGTATTTATTTTTATAGAACTCTACCAGTACAACCTTTGGATGCAGTGTCAGTAGGATTGAGGTGACCCGGTACATGTGTTTATTGTTCAGTGGTAGTGAATTTGTTGACTTCTTTCACTCAATTTTCAACAAATGTTTTCCATATACCTTTCGTTTTTATCCAAGTCAGAGCTACTGTAGAGTCACTCCAAAAATAATCAATATATCACTAAACTCAGTGACGTGTTTTATTGACTGAACAAGTTTCACTCCTATCAGACATGCTAACAGTTTCGATCTGAGAATTGTTTTGTTTTTGGGGGCAAGTCTCGACTTCGCTTGTACAAAATGAACTGAAACAATTCCGTCAGTCTCTGTTCTCAGAAACACGCATGAAGCAAAAGCCAGCTTGCTCGCATCACAAAATACATGGAATGAGGGATTTTTAGGAATAAATCCTGTTTCAATACAGAATGACCTAGGAATTGAACAAAATTTCAGAAAATGAGTTTCTTCTAGTCTACTTTCAAATCTTTCAACGATTTCTTCCGGTAATTACTATCCCACCCAATTTTCGATTGCCAAGTCTTTCGAATTAATTTAGGAATTAGAGTGAAAGGACATGTGAAACCTATCGGATCGAAAATTTTCTGAGCTGCAGAAAGTAGACCACGTATTTTTTCAGGCGAATAATGTGATTCACTTATTGCATTCAGATCACAAAAAATCACATCTCTTTCGGTATTCCAAACCATTCCTTATGAAGGAGTGATGTTTTTTTCCGAACAATTTTTTGAACTATAGACCCATTCTCTCAAATTGAAATTACCTGAAGCTATCAGTTCTTTAGTTTCCCGGATAAACATCTCCAATTTTTCAATACTGTTGACACTAGTGATACAATTATCGACATAAAATGAATTTTTCAATTTTTCCGCAGTATATTTGAATTTTTCGGGTGCATGAGACAAATGAAAATTCATGGTACCAAGTATTAAAAAGGGCTTTCGTTACACTCCAAAAATAACACGGCAGTGCCTATAAATTTTCTTTTGTTTCGTTCAGTAAAATTGGACCACCAGAAAAATCTCAGAAAGTCTCTGTCTGATGGGAATATACTTATTTGTGACAATGCTTTCTCAATATCGGCACTTACACCTATCATCTCAATCTGAATCTCAGTTAAAGTAATGGAATCATTTCTATCAAGTTATTAGGACTTGTTTGTAAACAACTGTCCAGTGAATTACCCTCTTCATCTTTGGAAGAAGCATCAAAAAACGGGTCTTACTGGTCAGAAACTGGTAGTTTTACTGGATTCCATGAATCTGCGAAATTTACAATTCGTGACACCAGAAAATGAACTACTTGGAACAAAATTTTGTTGGGCCATAACTGTCCACCCAAATTTTGTTTCGATTGCAGTGAGCCGATCATTTATTGTCCTAATATTTCCTGTGAGCAGTTTTCCAAATATATCAGCACCCAACAATAACTCAATTTCACGCGGTGCGTTTTTTATTTCAGTCTCATTGAGAATAATGCTTTTGCCTTTCAAGTAATCTTTATATGACAAATCTTCTAACCGTGGAATATAATTACATATTTTTTCTTGTTCAATGACTCTCATCTTCGATTCATTATTTCAATCGACATGTTGAAAAATTACATCCTGAATACCATGTTTTTGGGGAGCTGTTTGTGTTCCACCAAAAACACCCTTTATCAATATTTGTTCACTAGTTTTGACATATTTCAAGTCTTTGACACATTTTGACGTTATATGAGATTTCTCTGAAGGAGAGTCTGATAATGTTCGTACCACTTTCTCCTTATCATGATTTACGAGCCTAACCAGAACTGTTTGTAATAGACTGAGAATGAATATTGGATACGTGATCGATTTTATCGTCACTCTCAATATATGTATTGGGTATTGGGTATGTCTGTTTCTTTTGCGGAATAGGCACTTTATCAGCGATTTACAATTTCGGCTTGAATGATCAATTTCTAAAGGAAAGAAAGCTCTTACTCATTATTTTAGCTTTTCGTTCTTCCAAAGTGAGAGTTTGCGCTTTGATGCAGTCTTGGCTAGCATTTACCTTTTCGCAAAATGAACAAATTAGAATAGTCTCACCTGCATTCACATTGTTTGATTGGAAACCTCTAGAATATGCTGAATGAAGAGTAGATGACGTATAAATATCTGGGCCCCATTGTTTTTTCTGTTTTCTCCTGAGTATGCTATCATTCGTTTCCTTAGCAAAATGGTCTTCGCTGAATTCATACGCTCTTCCGATTCTACTTCTTTCTTCATGAAATCTGTTAACAGTAATAAAAGATTGGTATTTGTTTGAGTACCTGATTTCGATTCACGTCTTCGCTCAAAGTATTTGTATAAGTGGCATAGTACGGTGTCGTTCCCAAACTTTCAAAAGCTCGTCCGGCAATGCAGACTCAACTAGAGGAAAAAGCATTGCTGCGTATTTGTCACTGGTAACGCCCAGCGATTCCGAAGCTCTGAGTTGACTTCTGATCTTGTCGTAGAGATTGGCTAATGTCATACCAGTCTTTGTCCAGAAGGTGGAGAGTTTTCAATGAGATTTCGGTAAAATTCCGTTTATCGGGCTCACACAGATAAAAAAAAAACGGTTTGCGGGAACTTTTTTGACCGCCTGAACAAAATTTCCTAATGGAATTTTCGGCGCTCTCACTCAGTTTCTGAGATACTGGCCAATTTTTGGGTGAAAATTGGAATTTTTGCTTACACGATTCTGCGGCAAAATTCCACTCGGAATGCCTCTTACTTTTCCATCAGCACAATGTACACACTTCTTATTATCGATTTTCAATTGAAAACACTACTTTTTTCAACAAAAAATGCACTTTTCTTCAACAACAAAAACAGAGAAAATTCGACATGTCATTGTAGAATGTTTGGTGTATTTTGATTATGAGAGGTTGGTATCTTGGAAAACCAGAGCACACTATTCGAATTAAAAAGTTCGAGAATTAGTTTTCCTTCTTGACAACATCGACAATTGTTTTATTTATCGTATCATTTTGAAATTACAAATTGTCAACTACAACATGTTGAAATTGATTGAATATACTGCTCTGTTTCATAATAAAAGGCATTTATCAATTATTTGACCACAATTGGTATATTTCTCAATGTTTGAGGTGTGCTGCAGATTGCAATTTGAATAAGGACAATTTACAATATAGATGTGGAAAAACCAATATCGTGAAAGTTCCCAAAAAAAAGCAAGAAAAGTAAGATGCAGTTTCAAAAAGTCAGCTAGAATAGGTACATTCTTCGATGAAAAAATTGGTCTCCAGAGGATGGCTTTAGCCGTTGGATATTTCCTCGAGTTGCCCCACCTACGGACCCATTTCATTCGAGGGAGTTGAACTTGTCAGCAACGGCAGTAGTCTATTGGACAGATTACTGTCAAGAAATAAGTTATTCTAGTGAAAATAGATCATACTTTTCAATTTTTCATTTTGCAGGTTTGCATGAAATGGGCAGAGCATAATCCAACCAAACTTGGCCGGGTAGGCAAGAATGTCGAACTAGACGAAGCCAAGTTTTCGAGGAGGAAGTATAACCGTGGAAGGGTTTTCGAGGGACAATGGGTATTTGGTGGCATCGAGAGAGGGTCTAGAAGAATATTTGTAATTCCAGTGGAAGACAACCCTCGTTGGTGTCATCAAATAATAGATAAAGCCAGGGACGACAATAATGCCAGATTGCTGGAAGACTTACGACATGTTGGGCGAAGAAGGCTTCCAGTCAACCACTCTTGTAATTTTGTCGATCCCGCCTCTGGTGAAATATGGCATCAGGAAATCACACTTCTAGGGCTATAATAGGAATATATCTTTGAACGTGTCAACAGACATGGACAACGGATTGAGAAATTCCTGGAAACTACGAAGAGCATGTACCGGAACTAGAGGATTTGATGAAACTGCATCTTACTATTCTGCTTTTCTTTTGAGAACTTTCACGATATTGCTCTCTCCACATCTATATTGAAAATTGTCCTTATTCGAATTGCAATCTGCAACACACCTAGAACATTGAATTGATGGGTGAATTATATTGTTGTGGTTAATCGAATAATTGTCAGATGTTTAAAAATTATGAACCAGAGCAGTGTTGTGACTTTATTATCAACAAATACATTTGATAAAATTAGTTTCCTTGATTTGTGTCTCGTCGGTTTCCATTCATGGTTTCATAATAACCATGTAAAAGGCATTCACTGAAGTATTTCTCTCTTCTTTACCTTGCAAATTCATCATGGTTCCAATAGTCATATAGATTTTTTATTATTGAATGGTTTTGATGCATTACCGACAATCCCTTTATTCTTACAGGGAACCGATTAAACATATGGTCTCTGACACCGTTTATAAAAAAAGAAAAAACGAATCTTCACTTTTCTTACATATTTGAATGTACGCGAATCCAGGGTATTCATGATGAAATCTGGCCACATTTTCGAATTTTCAATCATATCCTGTATCATCCATAATATATCATCTGAAATAATATAATTTTTATAAAAAACGTCATGGTTTAAAAACAGACTAACTTACTTGGTTTGTCCCATACAGCACATGTACGTCCATTGAATATTCAATGGACGTACAAAAAGGACAATATGGACATCCATTGAACGTCCAGTTTCATTCAATAATATGTCCAGAAAATTTCCGAACCTCACTGGATTCAACATCCTATGGACGTACAAACAGGATGTACAATGGACGTACATTGGATGTACATAGGAGACATTCAAATGACCAAATAATACTACATTCAATGGATATCCAATTCAACAAACCCGATGAATATTCATTCAAGATATCAAGTGGAAGGCCATTCAAATCGATCAATGATGGAAATGAAAAAATCCTGGTACAATTTTCGACTGAAATTTTTTGGTATGAATCAAATTGTGGTTAGATACATGGGCAGTTTTTTAAATTGTTTTCAACTGGCTGAAAAACACCACTTACATTTTTAAAGGCCTACATAGGATTTACTGATACACACTGATAACCAATTGAGGAAATATGATAGTGGTATTTGAAATAGAACTCACTATATATAAGATATATTTTAAATAAAAAATACTTAATAAATAAAATATATAGAAATGAACAACATCCTGAGAGAAATTGAAACTCATATAAAACATTGAACAAATAAATACACTCATTGGGAATTATAGTTCGCTATACATATGATAGGTTTTCAATAAAAAATACTAAATGAATAAAATATATAAATGAACAACATCCGGACGAAAATTGAAACTAATATGAAACATGGAACAAACAAAAACCACTCATTGGAAAGTAGAAAAAAAGTATACAACTTAAAAAAAAAACAGGTAAGAGTATCTAACATGCCTTTCCTTGACAGGAAAGGTGAACTTTAGGAAAAAGATTCTCCTGAGGGAGGATGTACTGTAGCTGATATTGTTGATTTAATATCAGTAAGGTCTGTTTCAATATCTGCTAATATATTAGTCATAAAGACATATTGTTTTTTATTCTTTTGATTCCATCATCTAAAACATATTCAGTAATCGAAAATCATTCGAAACTCTAAATTGAATACCTCTACCTGTTTGTATGATTTTCTTATGGATTGGGCAGCAGCAACAAGAGTCAGTAGCAGTATTTCCTATGAGGAAATACCAACATTCACCATGTTTTTGTATGATTTAACAAAACATGATATCAATTACTGTTGATTGTCGAACTCTACTCTATAGATCTAGTTGGAGGCTTAGGAAAGTTCTTTCCTTTCTGAACAGGAATGACTTCATCATCGTCATCTGAAGATGACCCAATTCGTATTTTGTGACGAATTATGGGACTTCAAGTCAGTAATATATTCTACCACATTCGATTTCCTCCTGGTATCTGAATGAGTAGGTATCTGAAATTGAATGAACATCCTCAATGTACAGGGATTTCCTGTTTTATAAGCGAATATGGGTTAAAAAGTTTTATAACACATCAGATCATTCAGCGAATACTTAATGTTGATTGATAGAGCACTGTCCTCGACATTCATCAACCTAGTTGAAGGCTTATGAGAGGCCTTTTCTTTTTGAGCGGGAATGACTTCATCATCTGAAGATGAACTGATTTGTTTTTTGTGACGAATTCTGCGACTTTGTGGTTCGTCTTCGTGTTTCAAGTCGCTCATATATTCTGCCACATTCAACTTCCTCCTGGCCCCTAAATAAGTATCTGGAATTGAAAATTGAAAGAACATCATTAAAATTCAGGGTCATTCCGTTTTCGAACGATTATGGGTCGAAAAGTTTTTATGAATACCTGACATATCGGAGATATATAAAGCGTTGAAGTTATTGTGACATCAAGATTTTCAGCAATTTTCATTGATTATGATATACTAGAATGTCATTTTACTTGGGTCTGATCTCATTTTATTGATTATACTAGCGACCCGCCCCGGCTTCGCACCGATAAAATTAGTAATTGTGGGTTATCACTAAGAGATAGACATATACCAAAGCAGGGTTTTTTGTAGACCTTTTTGAGGTTAGCAATACTGTAGTACATTAAGTAGTTAGTAGAAATTAAGATCCACTTCTGTACATCCATTTGACGTCCATATAACGACTATGGAAGTTTGGACTTCATTTGGATCCGAAATGAATGTCCATTTTCATTTAAGTGCATTTAAAAAAAAATGTGTTTTCGATTTTTCCATTGAAAAATGTGTGGAACGGCTAGGAGTGTATACATTGTGCTGATGAAAAAGAAGGAGGCATTTTGAGTGTACTAGAAAATGCTAGTGATTATCCAAAAATTGGCCCGTATCTCAGAAACTAATTGAGAGCGCCAGAAATTTCATTTGGAAATTTTGTTCAGGAGGTCAAAATACGCAAACCGTTTTTTATCTGTATGTGCTCGATAAATAATAAAGGATACGATTGGACTTGTATCGGCTGTAGAGGTATCGGCAAAGATCTTAAGGACTTGAAAGCACTCATCATTAATCTTCAGAAAGACATCAAGGAGTTAAAGGAAAGAAACACCCTGACTGCAAACTCATCTGGGCTGGACTTTGAAGAAATAATTTCTGAAATATCTGAACGGCAGAAACGCAAGAGTATTGTGATGATGTATAATATTCCTGAGCCTGATAGACGAATATCATCAGTCCAGCAAGTAGAAGCTGATAAAAATATTGCTACTGATATAATGAGCACCATTTCACCACAATTAGCCAACATCAATTTTAAGTTGTTCAGAATTGGTTCTTTCAATGAGTCAAAAAACCGCCCTGTCAAAATCATTGTTGAAAATGCGAGTACAGCTGAAATTATATTGAGAAATTGTAAAAAAATAAAAACTAAGCCAGGATTTGAAAATATCAATATCTCAGCAGACCGTACTAAGCGACAAATTGAATATTATAAGAAAGTCAAAGAGGAATTATCCAACAGAATCAAATCTGGAGATACCAATTGCAGAATCAAATACTTCAATGATATACCGAGAATTGTCTCTTTAAACTGAGCGGGCCCAACAGTATCAAGAATGATGCATTATATACCTATTACCAAAATGTCAGAGGACCTAATACCAAAATAGATGTATTTTACCCTAACGTTAGTGATTGTGAATACGATATTATCGCACTCAGTGAAACGTGGTTGAAGTATGATGTCAATTCTAGGGAACTCTTTCCGGATAACTACGAAGTCTATCGCAGTGATCGAAAACTCGAACAGATGGAGCTGACATCTGGTGGGGGTGTTTTGCTAGCTATCAACAGTGGTATAAAATCTGAAGTTGTTGATACTTCTCAGTTCGAAGAAAGTTTTCCTAAAATAGACTTCTTGGTGTGTAAGTGCTTTGTATCTTTTTTTTCTTTTTTTGTAGCAATTATTTACATTCCACCATCTTTTCCTCTAGATGAATATGATAATTTTTTCGAAGCCTTAGAGAGTTGGGATGTAATTAATTCAGATAGGGTTCTATTTTTGGGGGATTTCAATTGTACACACCTTATTGAAAACACTTTGGACGATAGGAAAACTCGCACAGTTTCGAATTACCTGGCTTTCTTAAATATGAAACAATGTAATAATATTTTGAATAGCTATAATAAATTGTTAGACCTTGTGATAAGTAATATCAACTGTACAGTAACCCGTGAATTTTTACCATTAGTGAACGAAGATATATATCACCCATCTCTTTCTATTGAACTTACTGGACTCACTGCAAAAAAATGCAATATCGATACAAATATAAACAACAGAACATATAATTTCAGAAGAGCGGACTATTGCGCCTTATATAATGATTTCTTAAATAGTAATTGGGACTTTCTACAAAACTTCACTGAAATTAACGTTGCTGTGGATAGTTTCTACAATAACTTTTATGAAATTCTGAATACTCACATTCCACTTTCCAAAAATTTCAAACACAAATATCCTGTCTGGTATCCCAGCGAGAATATAAAGCTCATCAAAGAAAAGGCAAGGGTACACAGTAAGTACAAAACCACGGGAAACTTCAGTTGTTATCAGCATTATAGTAGATTAAGGGCTAATATCAAAAGAAGATTGAAGGATTCTTATGCGTCGTATTTACAAGCCACTGAAAATAAGTTGAAAGGTGATCCCAAAAATTTTTGGGCTTTTGTCAATAATAAAAATAGAACTTCAAGAATCCCTGGCAAAATGGTTTGTGAAGGTGAATCGTATACAGACCCACAATCGATTGTGAATGCTTTTGGCATTTTCTTTAAAAGTGCATATTCTGTATCTACAAGCGAAGAGGAAAATCCAGTTTTCAATTTTGATCGTAATATCCTAGTAGATATCAGCTGTGAGCCAATTACTGAAAAAGAAATATTGGAAGCTGGAAAAAAATTAAAGAATAAGTTTACTTCAGGCTCGGACAAAATACCGTCATTTCTCGTGAAAGACTGCTTACGAGTATTAGTTCACCCTCTACGAATCCTTTTCAATTTAATTTTGAAAACATCAGATTTTCCAGATATTTGGAAAATAGCCAAAGTTTGCCCAGTTCATAAGTCTCAAGATCGGAGTGCCATTAGTAATTATAGACCGATATCAATATTAAATAACTTTGCTAAGATTTTGGAGACAGTCTTGTACAGTCGCATCTATCTGTCTACGAAATATTTTATATCAGAACATCAACATGGTTTTATGAATTCTAGGTCTACCATTAGTAACCTGGCTGTCTTTAATCAATATCTGTGCGAAACTTTAGATCATAGGGGACAAGTTGATGCGGTGTACACTGATTTTTCTAAGGCCTTCGATAAGATCAGTCACAATTTACTTCTTCATAAACTGTCCATAATGGGATTCAATGAAATTTATCTACAACTATTGAAATTCATCAACGCAAACAGTTTGTTCATTATAATGGTTACTACTCAAAAGTTTATCTTGCAACTAGTGGAGTACCTCAAGGGTCTAATCTAGGGCCGTTATTATTTTTAATATTTATTAATGATTTGTGCAATCTGTTGGAGTGCAATAGGTTGATGTTTGCAGATGATCTGAAATTGTACGCTAATATCATCAGCTTAGATGATTGTGTGATATTGCAGAATCAACTTGATATTGTACAAAAATGGTGTCTTGAAAATCACTTGTATCTGAATATATCCAAATGTAAAGTTTTAACATTCAGTCGCAAAGTTAATACGATACAATATCCTTACAGTATAGATGATGTTGTTTTGGAAAGAAAATATACCATTAAGGACCTAGGTGTCCATTTTGATTCTCAACTCACATTCAATCACCATATTAATATTATTGTTGATTCGGCATGTCGAGCGTATGGTTTCATCATAAGGAATTGTAAGAATTTCAATAATACCGCAACATTAACTTCTCTTTATTTTAGTCTGGTGAGATCTAAATTGGAATACGGGTCCATAATATGGAATCCCATATATTCTCAATATATAACAGCTATCGATAAAGTTCAAAAAAAATTCCTAAAATTCTTGAGTTTTAAAATCACTGCAATATATCCTCCAAGAGGTTGCAATTACCTTGACTTATTGCATACATTTGACTTTGTATCATTAGAAAAGCGAAGGAATCAGGCTTCTGTTATATGCTTGTATAAATTATTCAATGGTAAAATTGATTGTCCATCATTGCTCTCGCAAATTAATATTTATGTTCCAAGAATAACATCTAGACACAACACAACTTTTTTATGTAAAAGAGCTCAAACAAATCTAATGTTAAAAGCACCATTAACATTTATGTGCAGTAATGCAAACAAACTTACTTGCGTTTGTGACTTCTTTTCGTGTAGTATTTGAGAACTAAAAAATAAATCTCGTGCATATCTTTGAAATTTTATGAAATGTAATCTAATTCACCTTTTCGTCCATATTTGGAAAATAGTGCTATTATTGTATTGAAAAATGTAAAATTGCTCTGTAAATGGGAAACTGTTGGGCAATAAATGCTATTATTATTATTATAAACGGAATTTAACCTAGATTTCTTCCTGAAAAGGCCACAGAACCGTCTTCACTTGCCTAGATCAAATATTGAAACTTGTCTTCCATTTCGATTTCTTCGTCTTCATGTATCTTTTCGAATTGGCCCCCAAACGCTTTCCAATTTCTAACGTTCCCATCGAATTTCTCGAGCTCCAATTTCGGTAACTTGAAGTTTCTTTCATTTTTATCCGCTGTAGACTTCGACTGGAAGAAATTATCTTTTTCACCCAAGTATAACTCACATCTCGACCGGTTTTGATAATTTTTTCTCTGTAGTTTATTTGATCACTTTATGTTACAACATTTGTGACAAGTCAGAACAATGCAGTCTGAATATATAAAAGAAATCAATAAAAATGAAAATGTAGCATTATGTATAAAAAAATAGGTTGAAAAACAGATGTATATATACCAAGAGGTGTAATTTATTAGACTAGACAAAACATATATTTAAAAGCATTTATGAGACATTTAGAAGGCAATATGCACTGATAACTTTCATAACCATCAATTTTAATGAAAATTAGAAAAAAAACATGTATGTTTCAATAAGGTGAATCTTTCAGTGTCACAGACTTGAATGCTTCAGGTACCAGCTAGGCTGATGTATTCATTCATATCATAAAAACAATTCTGCAGTAGAATTTTTTTTATCACGGTTTTGAAACTCAAAACTCTCATGGATCTGTGCAGAACATTGTATAGATTCAGATTGGATTTTTGCAACAGACTGCCAATTTATGTCCTGGAGTACTCAAAAGGTCAGCTGATCTCGTTTTATAATCGTGTATTTCGCAATTTTTTATGAAATTACTCGAATTTTCATGTATTTCAAGTAAAACCGTGTATATGTACAAAGTGGGTGATGGCATAATAGCAAGCTGAATAAAATGCTGTCGACAAGGGTCTCTATATCCCCAATTTGCCATAATACGAATGGCTTTTTTCTGACACCTAAATGCCGCTATTGCATTAGATGAGTTTCCCCACAGTAAAATGCCGTAAGAGATGACGGGGTGAAACAAAGAGAAATAACATATTTCCATAGCATTAATATTCATAACATGTTTCAGTCTCCTCAATATGAAAAGGATGCTTGATAATTTTTTAACTACATGATCTAAATGACTGGACCAGCTCAGTCTATCGTCAATGAAAATACCCAAAAATGATACATTCTTTCCTCCCTGTAAGGTTTTATTCGAAGAAATAATTAGGTTTTGACTTTTTGTTTCGTTCAATTTAAGACCATTAAGCGTAAACCAAGCCTTGGTTGAGTTTTTTCTATCACAAGCATTTTCAATGAGTTGGCTGTGTGAATTATCTGAAACAGATTATTGTTGTATCATCGGCGTATAAAATGCATTTAGTAGGTGCTATGTGCTGACACAGGTCATTGACATAAACTAAAAACTAAAAAGGGTCCAAAATTGACCCTTGGGGAACGCCATATTCAATTCTTTCATAACCAGATTTTACATTGTTGATCTCAACACACTGAAACCTTCCTGTTAGGTAGAAGCGGAGGAGATTTGAAGTGGTACCACTAATGCCATAATGGAACAACTTTTCGATGAATAGCGAATGTGAGAGACAGTCGAAAGCTTTAGTCAAATCGCATAGCGTCAGGGAAGTTTGCCTGCCCTGATCAAGGCCCTCGACTATATCAGTTACAATTCTGGAGGCAGCAAGTGCAGTAGATTTTTTCATTCGAAAGCCGTATTGTGATTTGCAGAAATAAAACTTTTATTCAAAATATGAGTAAAGTGTTTCTTCTGAGATTATTTCTATGACTTTACCTATGATAGAAACGATACTCATAGGGCGGTAGTTATCCATAGATGACTTATCACCTTTTTTAAATAATGGTATAACCTTTGAGAATTTCAAAACATCAGGAAAAATGCCTTCGTGAAGAATATGATTCAATAAATGGGTTGAAGGAGTGACAATCAAATCGGCAGCAGCTGCAGATTGCAGCTAGTACCTCTTGGGGACATACAGGCTCTGTTGTGATTCGAAAGAACAGCTACAAAGCAGCAGAAGTGACAAACTATTCTGACTTTATTTCTTGTATCTGAATATCAA
Organism: Zygogramma bicolorata; assembly: GCA_032362365.1. Classification (NCBI taxonomy): domain Eukaryota; kingdom Metazoa; phylum Arthropoda; class Insecta; order Coleoptera; family Chrysomelidae; genus Zygogramma; species Zygogramma bicolorata. The sequence goes on from JAVJAQ010003572.1 coordinate 1,491,968, forward strand.
AGTGACAGTTCTTGCAAACATTTCAAAATACAAGGTATATTTCCAACAGGCTCCAATAAAAAGGAGTTAGGGGAATATGGAGAATTTTTGAAATTATGCGTTATATCTGGATTTAGACTTGGGAGCGATTAGATGGTCTTCTCGGCTATAGAACAAAAAACCTATTGAAGTCATTCACTGAGAGTTCTGTGTAATCTTGATTACACCTCAGCCCATTCCTTTCAGTGTTCATAATGTTCCAGCAAGCCTTAGATGTATTTTGTGAATTCGCTATACAATCATCATAAGCACGTTTTTATGTCTTGAAAGTTCGATGCTATATGTTTTTTCATGTACTCATAAGCATTTATGTCTACTGGCGTTCCAGATGCATCAAAAACTGTTTTTACTGCTTCTAGGTTACTTCTCATAGCCTTCAGAGTGTCACTATACCAATCAATTTTCAAAAAATTCCAATTACATGAAACTTTCCTGATAGGAACAGATTTTCCAATTGAGTCCTGCGGGGTATCAACGAGAAAATTACAATAATCATCCATATCAAAATTATGAGAATCGGTGATGTCCCAATTCACCTCAGATAGAATAGTTTCGAATTTGTTCAGTCCTGCATCCGAAAAGCAGATTCTGGGAATATTGTCATTGTCACCAGACCTAAGCTGAGTTACATTTAAAAATTGACCATTGTGATCGGAGAGGCATGGTTCCAGTGTACCAACATCAGCGATTTGTTCATTCAAGTCTGTTATTTTATTGTCGATGCAAGTCGAGGACAAGGCTGAAATTCTGGTCTAATCTGAAATTTTTATTGATAAACCGTGTGAATGAATTATGCTATTCAAATGACGAAGTGTTGATGTATCAGACTTGAAGTCGATGTTAAAATCTCCAATCAATACAGTTTTACATTGTCTGTCTGGGTACTTAAACAGTAAACCTTCGAGTCTATAAAAGAATGAATCGATATCACCTTTGTAAGACCTATAGAGACAAATTAACAAAATATTTCAAGGCTGCAACACTATGCCACAGAACTCTGAATGTAATTCATCACTGAATTCGCAAAGATCGAAAACTTTGAAATCCAAACTATTCTTGCAAAAATGGCAACACCGCTGTGTTGGTGAGTTTTCCTACAGAATTGTGAAGCTAGCTGATAATTCTCAATGTTTATTGTTGTCAAAGAATCGATATTTAACCAATGCTCCGACAAGCAGACAACATCGAAAGTACAGTCATTCAAGAAAGCATTCAAGTTATTTACCTTATTTGAAAGACATGGTATATTTATATGAAATATTCTAAATTTTGTTCCAATATGTTTTGAGAGATTGTTTCGGCTGATGGTCACTGTATCGGACCCGTCTCTCCTTGTGCATGTGACGTCGTCCTCTTCTTCACAAAACACCGAGAGACAAGTGCCCCACTCGGCCAAACATCGCGTTTCCAGGCTTTTGAGAAGTTTTCTTGTTTAATGTTTACTTTCATGGATGCGTAGAGATCTGGATGTTTGGACTAGTGTTTTTCACACGTTACCTCAGGGAACTTTGAAATTAACATATTAACCTTAGATCATCAGGCTTTGTAGTCGGATTTAGCTTAGTGACATGAAGGGATATATATATTTGCCAACAGTGCTAATACCAATATTTTCACTATTGTCTCCTACAACAAATCTTCTGTTGTTCCTAGAACCATTTTTATTAACGCTATCATATTCAGATTCAATTTCGGCTTCACTCAGATTAGATGAGAATAAGTTTTTTCTCGAATGAGTTCATCCAGTGAAAATGATCTATCGCTCTCATCGCCCTATCGAAGCTTGTTCTCTGATTACTAACTTCTCTGTGACTGCTAGATCCAATTCTTTGAAATTTTTGTTGGAAAGTCTTCAGAAGTGTTCCTTTTATTTTCTTAGGTTTTCAAATATGTGCTGTCACGGTAGCCACAAATGTTGTATTTGGAATGAAATGAATAAATTAGGGATATTTTTGGTTGACTTTCAATGAATTTTCATCAACTTCATTTGACAACAACAACTTTTCGTAAACATGGATATAATCAAAAACCATCATTGTATACTGGGTCTTGCACCAATTGAGAACAAATATCAACTATTTCCTACACAGTTTTTTTTGGGTTTTCTCGTCCGTTTTTACCATTGCGGTTTTTGCTACTCCAGCATATGTTTCATCTTCTGTGCCTTGTTTGTCAACATTTAGTCCGCGCTCAGTTTGGATGCGTTTCCGTACGAATTTCACTCGTGCGTACACGTTCCAATATGCATGAACGATCTGAACCTTCTAGTACTATGGAAGCTCACATACTGAATGCGAGTCTGCCGTTAGAGTACGTGTAATTTCGACGTCCGAAAACAATCCAAACTCGTCAGGATTTTTAAACAAGTTCGTGCGTGAAAATGTTGAAAAATGTATTACCTAAATTTATGAACATAAATGTTTGTGGGATCAGAGTGATTCAAGCTACCACTACGTGGTGTTCAACGTAAGGTATGGCGAGGAATATCCGTAGAAATGAATATGTCCGGGTTATAACACGAATGCGAGATCACTACATACGCGGTACGTCCAGTCTCGATATAAGGATGTCCCCGAAACGTTCGGTATACGTCCTGAAGACTTCTTCGGTACGTCCATGTTACAAAGCCAGATGTCCCCAAGACTTCCAATTGGGGGCCTCATCACAGTCTATGGACGTCCAGTTTCAGATGTCTTTGATAGGTGCAGAGGACGCCCAATGAAAACTCTCCAAATTATATCCTGAAGACGTTGGACGGACGTTCGGGGTACGTACATAGAGACGTCCTCGATTCGTTGAGCATCTTTATGAACGTACTCCAAACGTCCTCCGAACGCCATTGGGATATACTTGGAAAAGTTTTCATTGCATGACGACGGAGGTCTCTTGGATCTTCAGCAGACCTCAGGTGTTCCTGTATTTTCCTAGTGAGCTCATAAATTGTTTTTATGTTGTGCATTTTCAAGATTTTTCCAATGCGATTTGTGGTTCCCCTCAGATAGGGCAGAAAAACGGTTCCTGTTGGTGGAGTTTCATCCTTTGTTTCAGAGTGTGGGTTCTTGGCAGTCTTTGGTCTTATTGCTCGTTCTATCTCCCTGTCTTAGTAACCATTAGCTCGTAGAGCGTTTCTTAGACGATATACTTTTTGACCAAGTTTACCATCATTTCGTCTCGCAACCAATACTAAGAAAGCGAGTTGCCCGTTCTGTTTTATTTCCATGGTAAATTGAATGTTTGGATTGCCGTTGTTAATGTGGCTGAGTAATTTCTTCAATCCCTCCTCACCGTGATTCCAGATCACGAACGTGTCATCCACATACCGTAACAAGGATTTGGGTTGTTTCATCGCGGTTCCAAGTGCCATTGCTTCGAATTTCTCCATGAAAAAGCTGGCTATCACTGGACTCAGTGGGCTTCCGATTGCGACTCTTTTTGTTCATAAAACGTACCGTTGAATTGAAAATACGTTGTTGTAAGCGTATGATGTAACAGTGTCATTATGTCTTTCGGAAAGTTGTCCTCTAGACGAGTGTGAGCCTGCTGGAGAGGCACGTTTGTGAGCAATGACACTATCGAAACTGACCAGGATGTCCTTCGGGGATAATGACATGGACTTACGTTTTTCGATGAAATGTTTCGAATCTCTGACAAATGATTCTGTTTTTCCTATTATTGGTTGTACCATACCTACTAAATACTTTGCTAGGCCGTATGTTGGTGATCCAATTGGCTTATGAATTTTCGGACGTTCATATAGTCTCGGAGTAATTGCCTCAGATTTGCACAAATATTTTTGTGTTCCTTGTAGGACTGATAATTGTTTCATAAGTTTGTTCGTTGTTCATAGGATTCTCTGTGTTGGGTCTCCTTGGAGTGTTTTGTATGTGTCAGGATTCAACAGACCCTGTACTTTGTCCTGGTAGTCCTTTGTGTTAAGTATCTTGCTCAGTTTTTACTTTGTTAAAAGATATATTTGTTATTTGCTGATTTATTTTCAGAATTTCACAGTTCAATATATTCATTTCAAGTTCCAGCGTTAGTGACAATGGTTGGTACATGCCCAGAAAAAAGATGCAATAACAAGCATTCATAATCATGGAATAAAAGTTCTTTCGGAAGAGTGTTTTCAAATACAGTCTTCTTGTACAGCGCCATAATGCAACCTTCCTAATGAATTGAAATTACTCAGGTTGAACACCATAATGCTCAATGAACTCTATATTGACTTCCTTTTTTTCCCATGTAGTCCAATTCCACTACCTCTCAAGTCGATCCTGATATTTCGAAGAATCTCATCAAATTGTCTGAGGCAGCACCGAATAGTGAGATTTTTTATGAATTTTGATATTGATTTCTCATAACCTATATCGAGAATATCGAGAATATAAAGCAAATGCATCTATCTGTAATATATGGACCTTGATGCATATCTGTATTTACGTCTAAACAGAAACAGACAAACATAAAAAATGTAGCGAATTATCAGGCAAGAACTCGTGCAATATTTGACAGAACTCGTGTATCTTTATCCTTTATCAGGTAGAGTGTTGAAAAAAGAAAATACCACACTGATTCTGCACTGGTTGTTCTAGAGAATTCGCTAACAGAAATTTCGTCAAACTTCATAATGTTATGTGTCTAGAGCTGCCGCTTGACGCCATCTATGAAGAAATTTCAGGAATGTGTATTTCCCTGGATGTCATTATCAAGTGAGCCGTAGGTCTAGCGTTCTTGACGAAAACATTAACATTGTACTGAAATAGAAGTCATTTCACCAGGAATATATGCATCTTGGTTTTAAGGATTAACGTAGCATTTCCCTTATCAGCTGGTAGGATTATTAAGTTTTAATCTTGGTTGAGACTTTTCAGAGCTTCATATTCTTTTCTTGATAAGTTCGGTTTCGACGGTTTCGCTCTGCGAAGAACCCGAAGAACCCTGGTTGTTTCAGTTCTTATCTCCTCTTCTATGTCTGTGGGTAGTTTCCTTATTGCAGTTTCCACGTTGGCGACTATGTCGTCTGTTGGTATGGCGTCAGAGTAAGGCTGAAATTTTCTCCCTTTCCTAAAAGTGATTCCCCCTCAGGGGAGAGTAAGCGGTCCGATCGATTCATGACGATTCGATCCGACGGAAGTGTTGGTTTATACTTAGGGGTGGGTTTCAGCTTGTTGAATTTTCCCCTATGGTTTTTCGAGAAAACTGCAAATGTGGTTTCCATTGTCCAGTGTGTTATACTGTCCACATTATTCCAATCTCCACAGCTCAACCGTGAGCTTAGTAAGATGTGGATCTTTTTCAGTTTTTTGTCATTGAAGATCAAATCTCTGCATGTTTCATTTATGCGTTCACGGAGCAGGGCTTTTTCCAGCCGATTGTAAATCCAATGGGCTTGTGCTGTCCTGAAACATCTTTTGGCTCGTAGGAATTTCGGTATCGTGTTGCTGTCTCGGCATCGTTGAAGAGAAGTCAGTGTGGCGAGTAGATTAGAATTCTTTTTGCGTAGTGCCTTCAGTTTGCGTATTTATTGATAGGTCACCTCCTAGAGATGACTAATGGAAGAATGTAGGCTTTCAAGGCCGGTGTTCAAACATCGCATGTTTCTCGGGCTTGAGGGCCGTGTCCTGAAATTTTGAGTTTCGGAGCTTTCGGCTGCATCTGCGGGAGCCATGTTCAGCGGCGTGATCTTAGTTGAACTCCTTCCTGTGAGTCTACTGTGACTAATGAACGGAAAGCAACTCACACCGATAGATATCTACATATGGACTCCGATCACCACCTGAGACAAAAACAGGGCGTCATAAAAACACTGGTCGATAGAGCGAAACAGATTTGCGAATCGGATTCTCTGAATAATGAGCTAAACCATTCGAGAAACGCTCTACGAGCTAATGGTTACCAACACAGGGAGATAGAACAAGCAATAAGACCAAAGACTACCAAGAACCGACATCCTGAAACGAAGGACGGAACTCCACCAACAGGAACCGCTCTTCTGCCCTATCTGAGGAGAACCACAGATCGCATTGGAAAAATCTTGAAAAAGCACAACATCAAAATAATTCTCAAGCCCAATAGGAAAATAAACACCTGAGGTCTGCTAAAGATCCAAGAGACCCTCTATCCAATGCTGAGGTATATAGGATTCCGTGCTAAGGTGGAAAGTATATGTAGGAACCACCAAACGGAGCAATTGAGATATATAAGCATAACTTCAACAGGAAGGAAGAGGGACTGACATCGAACAAAATTTGGTATCCCGTTTCTAAAGACATTGACGAAAAAACTAGACAGAAGTACAGAATCCGACGTATGACAAAACAAGGTCCGACAACAAGATATTAACGAACAAGTACCTCCATATTTGCCATTCGTCATAGTAGACTCACAGGGAGGAGTTTAACTAAGGCTGGTGGCCCACACGACGGTAACGGCACGATTTGCCGCGAGCGATATATCGCGCCGCATCTGCTGTGTTCTCGCCCACAACACGGTATATCGTGCGAAACTCATTTAAATTAAATAGTGCATGTTGCCAAATTGATTTTATCCAGTTGTTGCTGTGAGCTTCGAAGGGATGGATCGAAAAAAAGGAATTTTGTTAGCTATTGTTTTACGTAGGCGCCGAAGAAATCGAGCTATCAAGATTCAAAGGCGATATTGGGTCCATCCAATTTTGAGAGTTAGATATGCGGATGGAGCGTTTTATACATTATTCGAAAAGCTGAGAGAAAATCGTGGGAAGTTTTTTAATTATTTTCGCATCGGCACAGACACGTTTGATTATTTAGTCGACCGATTAAAAGAGTCTATAATATGTCTGGGACCTTCCTACAGCCAATTCAATAATATGTTCTTCTGGTTTATATTTCCCCTTATTATTATTTATCAATTAAATCGATTATTTCGAAGGTAAATTTTCTCTTCGTTGACATGGGTACCTGTATTTCAATGCATGCACGCAGAAAGACAACACAGCACTTATCAAAAATATCGTCGATGTCGTCCTGTGGGCTAGAACTCATTAAATCCTATTGGCGTTCAGAAGTCATGCGATACGAATTCGCGCGATTCCTGACCGCCATATCGCAAGTGTTTGCGGTAACTTCCTGCCGCGACGATATTTAATACCGTCGCGGCATTTTTCAACCAGTGGGCGACCAGTGCATTCAATTGTACGAAACAGTTGTGTACGCGATATCGCGTACGATTTACCGCGCGCGGCAAATCGTGCCGTTACCGTCGTGTGGGCCACCAGCCTAAGACCACGCCGCTGAAGGTGGCTACCGCCGATGCAGCCGAAAGCTCCGGAACTCAAAATTCCAGGACACGGCCCTCAATCCCGAAAAACTTGCGCTGTATAAACACCGGCCGTTAAACCTACATTCTTTCACTATTTATATTGATATAACTTTGTTGCCAATGAATATTTCCAAATGGAATTATAGAAGTGACCTGAATGAAGGATACTGAATCCAGAGGTGTTTTCGAAATTTCACAAAAAACTCTCTAATGAAATTCAGCAATATAGGAAATTAAAAAAATATCATATTATGCCTTCATTATATTCTGGAAATTTGGTGCAAACGTAGACTTTTTGACACTCTTCCTGCTGAAAAAAGAAAAAATTCAAATAGTCGGAGAATGTACATTTTATGAGGGTGCTCTGGTGGGTCACACTGTATATCGAGGGTGATAGGAATTACCAATTTTTTGGCCTACTAATTTCCTACTCGAGTATATAGAAATTCTCTACGCCTTTCGAAATGATTTACAATGATAATCCTCTCGTTCTCAGCAACAGGTTTCAATACAGACAATGGAAGTCCGAACCGATACCACCCAGCGATGGAACATTGTTAACCACATTCACGCAAACACAATATTTTTTGGTGCACTGAATACGAAGGATATAGTGTCTTGTCTCTACGATATAGTTTTTAAGGTGATCAAATCACCAGAAAATGAAGCGCGATGCGATATATCATTTGGTTATGCTGTCTATTCCATTCCAGTAAAGAAAATATAACTTCTATGTGACACCATAGGGACATTTTTCAGATATACCTTTTTTCTTTTCAGTCTATGAATTATATGCACATATCAACAGGCAGTGTTTGTCGATTTTTTATGTTACTGATTGAGAGTTTGCTTAAGGCTATAAGCAATATTTTACAACGTGATTTCAATGTTTAGGTTCTGAAGAGAAAGTTCTCGAGAAAAATGGAAAAATGATCCATCCAATATCACACAATATCTCACATTTTATGCTTCACTTGAGGAAAAAATCGAAATAATTGATAGCCTCTTGTAAGTATGGAAAAATTTGGTAACTGAACCAAGCTTTTTTTATATAGTGAGACAAATAACCTTTTTTTTATAACCATATTTCCATCCATGAGGATGAAAGCACTAAAAAAATATTTCAGATGGTCAAAGTAAAAAAATATATGAGAATTTTTACTACTTCAGTCTCCCTCCCAGATTTTCATGTGGTTTTTCCACTGTGCACCGGGTGGAAGAAATGCCTTCTGGAATTGAAGTATTCGATACTTTCGACAGCGGTTGTCTGTAAAAATCGCAAATCAGTGGTTTCATTGAAGATATCATGTTTCGAACGTCACCAATCTTCATACATAGAGAGAGTTAGTTATTTTTACAAGGCACTTCTGAGATTGTCGTTAATTTCATCGTTAGAGCTGAATCGTCAGTTATCTTCCGCCTTATCAGCCGTCAGTATTATTTTTGATTATGTACCGTTTAAATTAGTAATCTTTATTGCCAGTATAATGTTTGTACGACAAAGTAAATAATCATTATTTGCTATCCCTCACGAGCACCAGTTATGGTTCTGGGTACACATATACAATTATTCATCATCTTTTGATGTGTCTACACATTCCGAGGGCGCGCTGGTGTCATTGCATAATAATCACTCTATTCATCCGTAGAGAGAGCAATCATCTGATCCGAGACTTACCACCACTCAACCAGCTAGTAACCTGGTATGGTCTGAAGATTGTTCACTAATGGCATCTTCATAACGAGGACCACTTTTATCAGAACTACTAGTTATATTGATCATTACTATTATCGTCATAATCAAGAATTCACCAGCCGGTTACTCCCTTCAAGTTCCTATATGTATATATCATTATCAAATATATTGGCCAGTCGGGCCCTTCTTCCAAAGCCTCGACATATTCGGAAAGAGAGCTGTCGTCTTTACCCAAAAAGAATTTGTACTGGGTCCTAGAAACTCATCTGAAGTGGTTTCCGACATATTACCTCAGACCACCTATCTTCAACAGTGTACATCTACAAAAAAACAATAATTCCAACAAATAAACTGGGAATACTTTGAATACCTACCTAACTTTCAATGTTTTCAACTAAACCTTGACCGAAAATAAGTATAAAGAATTTGTGACATTTTCACGTTGCATTTCAGTGATAGTTTCCCATCAAGAAATGGTGATTGGAACATACGGAAGAATCGTCGATAACTCCAGAAGTTGAGAATGCGAAATATTCAATTCATTATGCACGTAAGTTCAGGGTCTTTATATTCGACTAACAATTTATGAGATTATGACATAAGGTATAAATCTATTGATGAAACTACTTTGTCGCCTTGTGTTTCTCATGAATATGACATGAAGTTGGCAATGCATTTTTGACAGTCAATTAATATTCTGACAAAAAAAATCGACCCCATTCAGTCCATTAATTGTTGAGGTGTAGGACAAAATATTCAAGTAAATAGGGACACCTAAGTCAGATAGGATGTACCGAATGATGCTTCAGATCAATGTTCCTGTTCAATCTTGGCGAGCTCTGTACCTTAATAATTTTTTGTTAAATATTTTATTAAAACTAAATTGAATCAAGGTCAGATACAATGTATACTCGTTTCAGTTATTTTGTGTGCATCAATTTATATCAATGCTGTTTTTTGAGTTAAAAGGAAATGGTTCAAATTCCTTTTTATTTCATTTTTCTTATCATTATGGCGAAAAATGTGCTGCAGTTGGCTTTGGAACTTCGTGGGCTCAGAAAATCTATACTTTTCGATTGTTTGAAGTTTTGATTGAAAAAGCGATCATTTCTGAAATTTGTGAACGTTGTTTTCTTGGATGCTGTCAACGTCACCGTGAAACCAAGGCCGAGAGTGTTGCAACACGAAGCACGAACATCGCCAATGACCAGGGTGAGTCATTTGCAACCACCCGATTTTTTTTTTTGATGATAAGAACTTCTCGGTAGTTTGCATTCGCGACTAGACCATCGCATTATACAGTCCAATAGTTGACATAAGTCAGCCTCCTGGGAATCTTAGCTTCTTTTGTGAATTTGATTTGTAGTAATCACGATTTTGACTAGGCTCACGGTTCGAATTTGTTTTCAAACAAAAAACAGCATACAGTGCCTTGCCCTATCGATACAACTCTCGTATTTGTCTGTTGAAAAGAAGGCAACATTTCCAACTTCAATTCCAGAATCTTCACGAATAAATTAGTTTCACCAACTCGAAATTGTTGCTTATTAGTTTGTGTTTGATATACAGGGTATTATATATATATATATATATATATATATGCAAGATGAATTTTCTGTTTTTTTTTATCCGTTAGGTATCTTCTGATTTGTTCGACGTTTCGAATTCCATTTTGACCTTAGAGAGCGGCTGACGATATAATCATCAATAATATCGGACCTAGTCGGATAATAACTGGAGAGAATCATTATGAATACCAGTTTCCATGGAGAACAGACAATTGAAGTCTTTGCTTACTCTTGCTTGGTTACTTCGTAAGGGGAGTGATTGACCAGGACGGTGTGGACAAATATTCGTCTCACAGTTCTTGAGAATGAATTCAAAATGGAATTCGAAACGTCGAACAAATCAGAAGATACCTAACGGATAAATATATATATATATATATATATATATATATATATATATATATATATATATATATATATATATATATATATATATTGGAAGTCTCTGGACGAATTGTATCGTCAATTTTTGTTGCGTTAACAAACATTCCCCAATATCAAGAAAAGTCTCAATGCCAACCACGGTTTCAACCAAAATTTCAATCGGTTCACCTTTCCTGCTTATCACCCTCGTATTAATGTTCCAAACTTTGATGGTAACTAGAGAGATTGGCCAACGTTTATCAACTTGTTTAATGATTTGTTCCACGATAATCCAGGTTATACTAGTGCACAGAAGTTATATTTTGATAGTTCTTGTCTGAAAATCCTTTGTCTATTGTCAAAGCTAATCCAAATACCGGTGATACTTATCTCATTGCTTTCAAAGTTTTGAAAGAGAGATATGATAACCCGCACTCGTTAGCGAAAACCTATTATCGCGAAATTTTTGATTCTCCTAAAATCAAATCTAAATTCCAGTACCTTCACGTAATTTACTTGATTATGTATCCGGAAATTTGGGAGCTTTATGGGCGTTAGCCCACCAAAGAACAGAGTTATTTGATATTCCAAACTATGATCAGTAAATTGGATTCCGCGACAACACAGCGCTTTGAATTGGAAAATATCCAGAGATATTCCCAAATACGAAACTTGGAAAACATTTTTTGAAAACCAGTGTACAACCCTTGGAACCTTTTTCGGTTTTTAGTTCCTCAAGTATTTCTAGTGGCATTCAAGGATTCCAAAGACGCGATAAGAGCAAAAACAAACAGTATACTGCCAAGCTGAATTCGTCTTTCCTGAATGCTATTGAAACGCCGCTATGTAAACTTTGTTCTTTGAACCATAATTTCTAAAAATGCCCTAGTAAAAAAAAAACACCTTTTGATAGATACTGCGGGATGTTCAAATGCTACCAGCTTGAATACCCAGAAAACTAAGAAGAAAAAAATACTCATTCAATGCACCTAAAACTCTGAAAATATTTTCGAAGGAAACGCTTCGGCCCCAAGAAATTCTATCAATTACAATTTTTTCATTCCATTTTTCGATGTTTTGATCAGTTTCATTTTTATTTTATACTAAATGGCATCAAAATCATTGTTATTTTTTCTATCATGTTTGATATCATATCTAGAAATGTGTTTATTTGCCAAAAAACCAATACCTACATATTATACCCATTATCGATAAAGGGGCAAACCTCACTCGTTGTAAACAACTACGCCAATGTCTAAGCCAGCCATGTGGATGGAAGCAATGATAAATAGACCTCCCTTCAGCGTGTTTCCGTAATCGAAACTGCTTTCCGGAACCTCATGCCTCATCACCATCTGTCCGTTAGGGGCTGAACTAAAAATGTCGGTAAGTTGCGACGTATTTCATGAAACTGGTTCAAATAGTGGGGAAATGCCGCCAAATTCTTAATTCTAATTGCATTTTGCAAGGAAGCATTCTAACAATTTGATTTTTTCAGAATATACGTAACTTTCACAGGTCTTTCGGATAAAATAATAGAAATGCATCGTTTCCGAATTAATTTCGAAAATACAATTTTTTTTTTGGAAATTTTGAAAAAAGATGAAATTTTTTATATTCATTCCAAAATTCAACATTTTTTCAATAAGTGTGCCAAATTTGAACTCAAGATGTCCAATGGTTTCCAAATGCAATTGGAAATGAACATGGAAGACACTGATCGGCCGCCTTAAGCAAAAGCTTTCATGTCTTTTGTGTTTGAGTTCGTCCTATATGTGTGTATATGTTTCCACTCATTCCTCGATCAGGAGTCATTTCAGGAACAGAGGGCTCACCTGCCTTGCTGAACACCATTTTTAGATTCGCTTTGATGAGAAAATTAGCAAATCCAGTCAGTTCTCAAACCCCTCCGTTTTGCGGTTTCGTTGAAAGTCCTACCCTATTGGAGAATGACCTCAAGAGGTTTTGGGAACTGGAGGATGTCCAGCCATTGGTAGTTTGCAGTCCCCTGAGGACGTAGCGCGAGAGGACCATTTTTTTTAAGATTATCGTCGTGATGAAAATGGTCGCTTACAGTTGCCCTACCATTCAAAGGTGCTGGCCCTTTGTTTGGAAATTCTAGGGAAATTGCAATACGAAGGTTTTATGCATTAGAAAGGAAATTTATGGAGGAACCGTTTTAGAATATCTCTTATAATGCTTTTATGAAAGAGTATTTGGAAGCCGGTATTATGGAGAAGATTCCGACAAATCTGTCGAATCAAACCTGCTGTAGGGTTCACTATCTTCCCCACCATCCAGTCTTCAAACCTGAAAGTACCAGTACTGAGCTACGAGTGGTTTTCGATGCCTTGTGCAAAGTAGAAGGAAAGTCGTTGAACGATAACCACTATTCAGGACCCAAACTTCATCAGGACATTCGAAATATTCTCATAAAATTTAGACGTCAAAAAATTTCATTCCCAGCTGAGATCAGAACAATGTACTTGAAAATTCGATTGGCTCATCAGCATCAAAAATATCAGCGGATTTCGCGAAATGAACCACTTGTCGATTATAACTGGGTTACTCTTCGTTTTGGGGTCTCAAGTAGACCCTATTTGGCACTTCGTTGTATTGCTCAATTGGCTGGAGATGAAACAGTGGATTTTCCTGAAGCTTCGGAAGTCCTTAAAATAGATATCTATATTGATGATGTCTGTACCGGTGCGTCCACAGTTCAGCTGGCCCAGAGTCTGCAACTTCAATTAACCGAACTTTTAAAAAGGGGTGGATTCACTTCGTGAAAATTTGTGAGTAATGATCGATGCTTCTTGGGATCGACCCCAGTAGATTTCCGTCATCAGCAAGCGCATAACTTTGACTTGGAAAGCTCCGGAATAGCAGAAATGTTTACTTACAACATTTTTGGTTTCTCATACTTGATTGGAACGAAAACCACCTGAAAATATTGTACAAATCTGGTTTATGTTCGAAAGTGAGCTTCCTGCTCTGTCACAATTAGAGATTCCCAGATTTGTGGATTTTTTGTGGAGTCCTCTATGTGATTTGGTTGGTTTTTGTGATTTTTCAGAGAAAGATTACGCAGCTATGATTTATTTGAGATATACGGCAGTTGATGGTGCCCATGAGTGTTCACTCCTATGTGCGAGAACAAAGGTGGCCCCTTTGAAAAAATTGACACTATCACGTTTGGAGTTGTGAGGTTTTTTGTTGTTAGCAAACTTGATAGAATTTGTTACGAGAGCATTCTCTCCTAGAGTTGATTTTGACAATATATATGCATGGAGTAACTCCTCTGTGGCACGTCATTGGATACTCTCTCCCCCTCATAGATTGAAAACATTTGTCGGCAGTCGAGTAGCTTTTTGTTGTTGTAATAAATGGTATCATATTTGTTCCGCTGATAACCCCGCTGATGTGGCATCAAGGAGTTTGATATCGTCTCTGGTCGAATGGCCCTTTCATAGCTTAGCGTAGATAAGAGTGAGTGGCCAAGAGATAATGTATTAGTTGAACCCTTACCTAAAGAGATTTTGGAAGAAGAAAGAGTTGTTTCATTGATTGTAAATTCAAGTGATATCGTATTTGATACTTTGCTTCGAAAATATTCCTCTTTGAAAATACCAAAGGAATATTAGTTCACGTTTCTATCATAATGCTTCTGTCAAAAAAATCGAAAATCGATAATCAAGTTGCACTCTGGTAGGATCTGAGATTCATGAAGCTTCAATCGTTTTAGTTAAACATTGCCAGAAATAGTATTTCATGGAAGAAATGATCTGTTCGAATCAGAAAAAGTCACTTCCAAAATCTTCCAGGAAACTTAATCCTCACTTGGACTCGCATAATATTATTAGAGTGGGAGGAAGACTTGTTAATTCGAAACTTTCTTTCAAGACCATCGCATTATACAGTCTGATAGCTGACAGTTCCTGAACTTTTGAAACGTACGAAATTATGAGATGGAGTGTGATTAAAAATCTTGGATGGGAAAAGAGGAATGGTAAATTCCGATACAAATACACACAACTAGTTAACAATTCGATGAAAATTAGTGTTAGGAAAGTCCTGTGTTGCAAGCTGGCTAAACTATATCGATTATCAGAATGATATAACATACGGAGATATTATAACTTCAACAAAGATCTGATTACACACAACAATGCAACAGAAAACAGAGTTCGAAGAATATCTTAGAAATCTTCACAAGATATGTATTACTCGTCGTTGATTAATAATATAATCATCAATATTACTGAACCACGTTTATTGCAGCAATCATTGTAGACACTTCACATGCTCACCTGTTGGCTATTGAGTACAGACTACTCATATATATTAGGAACACTATCCGCCACTGAATAACTCATATTGAATATGATAGTCAGTGAGCTTACTCCAAAATAGTTAATATAATACAAGATAAACTCGCCTTCAATGTGGAACGATCCACGAAAAAACACATCCTTCAAATAGAACAGATATTGTATGGAACGATGCTCTAGTCTGCGAAATCTTCTACAAATAGTAAGCTTTGATCAATTCGTAGCTCAGAGAATAGGAGGCATTTCGGAGTTACGAACGTGAAAGATTAGCATCGGATTGTTGTTGTTGTCGAAAATTGTTCGTTCTTTTAACCAGCTGAGGAACGTCAACCCTCAAAAGTCGAAACTTTCGCGAGCAATGGATCAACGAGGCCTTACCTTATAAGATAAGATTTTGATGGAGCACAACAGAAATATTCAATTATGAAGGTATATCAGCAATGAAAACAATTGTTTCGATGTTTTCCAGATGTCGAATAGATAGGTCGAAACCTTCAATATGATAATTGAGTATATGCCGAAAGAAAATTTTCGACTATTCATATTCACGGGTTTTGACTATTTGGGCTAATTTCCGGTCACCGTTGTCAGGGTACCTTGAAGTTGCATGTTCACTGTCAATACTTTTTTCTCGACATGTATCTTTCGTGTCTATGATATCAAGACATGGTTCTATACTTTTGACAGTTCGACTCTGACAAACAAGTAATTCATTCAGTTGAAATAATTGTGAAGGTAGGGAACGAACTATTTTTTCACGGGATAGTAATATTCACGATCCCAAAAATGAAATTAATATTTTTTGTGTCTTGGTGAAGTAAAGGAACTCCTTTATTGCTCAAGGAGTAATCTCAAATTTGTATGATGTAATAGATTTTTTCATCAGCAATAAACGATTGCAATTCACATATTTTTCATTAACACACCTTTTTTCATATCATCGCACCTGGGGCTGGAATATGTTTGATAAGGTTGGTTGGGTTATACTATGCTTGAGTGGATTGTTTGGTTAGGTTGGATTACCCTGGTTGAACTATGATTGGCTATGCTCGCACAGACCGGGAAATATTTGGTAGGGTTTGGTTATATTCGATCAGGTTAGGTTCCCAGATAGCAAAATGACCTATTTGGGACCAATAGGGGACAACGTTACAGCGTCTGTAGGATACCGGTGGGCGTCCCAATCGTGTCACTAGGAAGCGGAAATATTACCAAATCCCTACTTCCTAGGACGTCGCCAAGATGTCCTGCACAAATCACCAGTATGAAATGGGGACTATATGGGACATGTTGGGAATCAAATTATGATGTTTTCAGGAGATCCTGTATGCGTCAGAAGGATATAAAGCGGACCTTGTCAGGTTGAGTTCCGGATCATTTTCTCTATAAATATCATGTCCTATGGATATCCTGTAATATATTGTTCATATTTTTTACCTTTTTTGTACTCTATTATAGGGAATATTGTGGAATCAAATGAAGAATTGACGAATGTACAGAAGTTTATCCATAACTCATGTTCTACAAGTCAAACAAAGACCCGAAAACTCATTCTGGAATATTATAAAGATATAACACATAATTCGTCAACACAAATAAAAATTCTGAGAAAATACGAAAACTTGAGTTGAATGTATCATTATATCACAGACAAAAAACTAAGTTAACCCCAACCATCCACTGAGGTCTTCTCTTTTCATCTGTCTTTTCTTTGCCATGACGCATAGACAGCTCCTAATTGTACCCTCCACCGAGGCTTCTGTTTGGATTTTTAGGGATGGTATTTTCCCCATTCCCTCCGAAATCAGAATATTCATAGTTTAGAATGGAAAACAACTTATTGGAATTTGATTACATTTGTCGTTGAACAATGATGGTAACTTCAAATTATCAGATTCTTTGAAATACAAATTATCGTAGAGATCATGAGATATATCCACCTGGTCATTCAGTGCAGATGATTCATTCCTATGTTCACTTCGGAATGAAGGATAATCGGTATCCATCACATAATTAGATGCTCTCAACTCATTGTGATTGTCAATAGGTAGGGATTCTGTATTGATATTTGAGTTTGATTCAAAATCGTCATTTTCTGACATTATCAAGCTCCAATAGTATATCTGTTCCTCGTTTGATCCTCATAGGTCATGCTTCATCACATTATCTTTTGGACATATTGATTCGAACTAATTCCTTACCTGGAAATATTATTACTAACAAAATCGTTAAGGCTTTCGCGGCCGAGGTTTTCAGTATTACTACTTCTCTTCGGGTTCGAAGGCCGTCGTTCTTTGGCGCGAATAGCTAGCTCCTTCAGAGGCTCACTCATCTTGACTATTATTCCGATGACTGGACATTTCGATTTCGTAGGGCATATATATATTGATGCTGATGCAGGTAGTCTAGATTGTTAATTACTTCTGTTGGATTCGGAGAATAATCATCAGTGTCAGTTGCCGCACTACAGTTTCGCAACAGAATCCTGTGGTTACCCTCACTGAGTTCGTGTTTCGCCACAGCTGACTTGTCAGTTTGCCCTAGCCTGCAGTTTATTTCATGCTCCCTGAGCCTTGTTCCCATGGATCTTTTAGTGGTACTGATGAATACCTTCCCACAGGTGCATGGGAGGCGATAAACCCCTGCTGCTGACAGTGGGTCTCTTTTGTCTTCAGCCGACCTGGTGTTCACCAGCTGCTGCTGAGCTTGATGTTTCAAGGGGTCTAGTTGTAGTAGACGTAGTTGTAGTAGACGTCTGGGCAAGATTTATGATTTCATTCATCTTCACTTGTTGCTCCACACCGTTGAGGTTTTCTGCAACATCCTTTTGGCTTACATAATTGTTGATAGTTCTTTGTGGTTGTTTACTATCAATAATGGTATTATCTCCGTTAATATGATTTATCTGTGATGTTTTCGTTGATCTGGCATCAATGCAATCAGGTTGATGACTATTTAGAGTGTTTTTATTTTTGATTTATGTTATTAATTGCTGTTCATTTTCAATTCAGCGTTCTATCTCTCGAATAATCTTTAGTAAAGCTTCAAGTTCTACCTTTTGCACTTTGAATTCACACTGAATAAAATAACCTTAATGGCATCACTATTCACTCTTTCGTCTTGTTTGCTTTCAGATTTCGCGAAATTCTCACATTCACTATCATTTATCGTTTTCAACATTTTTTCACTAAGAACTAAGTCTTCTGGGACTTTTCTATTCATGATAATTTTCATCAACTCAGCTTTTTACAAGCGATTCAATTCTTGTTCGACTTCTTCGTTCGTTGCCATTTTACCAATGAAGTCTGTCGAATCCTTGACGTAGGATTTTGTTTTACCTACATGAGGCTGGAGGAGTGAGGCCAGATGTTTTGCCAAGTGTTAGGTAGGTGAGCCTGGGGCACTCACTATTGGTCTCAGTGGCATGTTGGGTGTATGCACCTTCTAAAGACCGTAGAGCTTGGGTGGAACGGCTTCAGTTCTGAGAACGGTATTCTGTATGGTTTCCGACAGAGAGGACGACTTAATGAGTTTGATTACATTCCTCAACCTTGATTGTGTTGGATCTTTTTTTAAGTTTGCGGTAGTTCGTGGGCTCTAGAAGTTCTTCAATCTTGCTATTATATTCCTCCGTTTTCAGAAGGACCGTGGCGTTTCCTTTGTCCGCTGGAAGAATCGTGATACCCTCATCAGAGTTCAGGCTTTGAAACCTAACAACTCTTTGCTAGCTGTTGTATGGGTCATGGGTTCCTGATTGCCACTGTCAGTTGACAGTCGAGTATTTGCGGCGAGCTGCAGTGGAGAAGGGGAGGTCCGTTAAGGAGGTTCGATAGTCGGGACTTGGTGGGGGCGAAAAAGAAGGACAGAATAACAGAGCGCGAGCTGGCGAGAGAATATCTGGCAACGCTGTCCTGCGTTCGGTTTGAGAGCTGATTGCGGCTTCTTTTGTAGCGTCAGTATTATAATCCAAAAACAATTTTTCGCGTAGTAGGTGAATATGTCTGGAAATACTAAAAATATTTTTCGCTGAAAAAGCAAATTTCTTAAAGAAAAAGTACACCGCGCAATGCAACAACTTGTCATAAATGGTAAAAGTGGATGTGAAGAAAAGACAGATGTTCTCATGTCAAATGTAAGAGGTAACAGGATTGTCTCGGTGAAATACATGGCCCAGCAAATGCAATGCCTACATTGAAATAAATACAAGAAATGAATTTTCAAAGAGAAAATCTGGATACAAGCTTACTACACTGGCATCTGAACTACTTCCTCTTTCATGTGAAGGTGGACATGATGCAATGTTTGATGTTAATTTATTAGATGAGCTAACTAATGAGTTTATAGGAGAAAAAGATTCATTAAAAACTAAGAAATCTATTTCGGTAATGCTGAATAATTTCGAAAATGAAGCTGAAGCTAAAAAAATATTTATATCTTTTCAACCAATGAGGAACATTTCGAGCAAAACAATAAGACAGAGATTAACTGATAATGGTACAGAATATGGAAAAATTGTGAATACATTCAAAACCAAAGGCTTAGATGAAACCAGAATTCTTTTGTGTGGAGAAGTTAATAAAAAAGCTTCTATAATAAAAACAAAGAAAGTATTAGATGTTATAATAAATCATTTGATTGCGTTACGAAGTATCAATCAATAAAAAGTTTGAACCTATTAGTTGTTTTAATTACATTTTCTTTCTAAAAAATATTCATCTCTCGTAAATGTTGATTGATGTCGACAATTTGTAATTACAAAGCTGCGTCTCAACTTAGAAGAGAACACACAGAAAGGTTATGTTATTCGCAGAAGAAAAATTAGCATTGCGTTACGAAAAAAAATGATTGATTAAAAATAAATGGTTGTGGACCTTGAAAACACAAAATGAACTGAAAGAATTCCGAAAGAAAGAACAATCAAATATGATTATGGCAAATTAGCAAATATTCAACGGAAAACAACCACTGCCCGAGCTGATACCCTGACGGCTATTGAAATACAACTGGTGAGTGTGCATCTGGTTATGAGATGGCACTGTTTAATGGGCTTCGCCCATTGCGCGCCCATTTTCTCCTACTGGTTTAATTATTATTTATTATTATTATTATTATAGGTAGAACACAAACGATTATCATCGTCTGTGAGAAACTACCGTGTACTGACGATGGTCAAAGACCCCAAAACCAGTATACAGGTAATTTCTCTGTCTCAAATGTCTAGGACAAAGCATTTGCAAAGTAAAGTCTGTAAAAACTTTGCACAGATATTCTGGATATTCATCAGTTGTAATCAAATAACCATCGGGGTATTATCTCTGGAAGTAGTGGTTCTCCATTGCGCATTTGGATTAATCCAGACTCTTAGTACTTATGTGTGGTTTCTGAATTTTGAAATACTACAGCGCATCTTGTACTCGAACGTAATGTTTGATGATAACAAAAATCGGCAGTGACGCAATGAATAGGTCCAGCGCCTGACCGATAATGAAAGAAACAATGTTCCAATAAAGGCGACTCGCTTTGTAATTCAATAAAAATTGAAAAACATTTCGGATGTCCCGATTCATCATTATTATTCCCACAATCATATGAAGTATAATAATATATTTTACATATTGGTGTTCCTCCATTTTCCTCTTCTCTTTTGCTTTGGGTTTGAAAATACCGCCCCTGAAAAACTGCCGCCTTAGGCGACCGACCCACCTACCTCACCCCTAGCGCCAGCCCTGGTTATTCGCACCGCCGAGCAGCTGTTCGGTTTGTGCGTAGCGCTGTTGCCAACACTTTCGAATCACGTACACTTTTCCCATAATTTCATTGATCATTCTTCAGAATGATCGATAAAGTAAAATCAAATTGGGTGGAAAATAATCGTCGATTGTTAGGCTATCCATTCATGCTAAATTCATGTTGATCCCTGCATTTTTCAGTCTGCCATCACGAAAAATGTATGAGAAATTGGACTTCTTCCATAAGAGCCCATGTTGAAATACCGGTTTTCAACAACCATTTACTCAAAAAAATCTTTCGGTGAGAAATGTAAAAAAAATCGTACAATGATCTATATTCATTGGCTAACTTGTATACCAAGTTTCATTCGGTTCTGTGCATATGTCTGTAAGTATCGAACCTCCTTTACAAAACACTGAACAAAAACGATGGGCGTCAGGTAAATTTAATTACAGTAGAAATACTCTGATGCAAAAGAAATCGATCCTCTGATTTACTAATAAGATTGAAATAATTGAGCCAGAAGTAATAGTGATTCAAGTTTATTACGAAACATTCGAGGTTATTATTGTACTTGCGAATCTGGAGCTCGTACTCTAGGTGCATGCTCACATATAATCAGCATTTTGTGGTTAATGGGATATGCTCGACACAAGCAAAATATTAGCTACCCCTCTACAAGAATCACAGATGTTATATCCGATGCCGCTAATAAACGTCAGCTAGTTAATCAATACAACTTACCGGAACTCATTGATATTTAGTTTTTTTTTGTCTTATTTGAGCATTTTGGAACCAACAATTGATCTTCCTGCTTCAGATCTAGTTTTCTTATTAATATTTTTATTTTTATCAGTATTTTCAGTGTTTCCCATTTTTTTTTAGGAATATGCCTCGGAATATTTTTTCAAATATGAATGATTGTAATTTATCACGTTTTTTCAATTGGTAATTATCGAAGGGTCAGTCGTTCCAATAATGGTGTCCGGTTTTCGTTGTTATTTCGACATTGGTCATTGAAAATTATTCACCCTGTACATAATGAACATCCTTCACCAAACTCCCGGAGTGGAAATGGAAAAAAATTACTATGAGCTGGGTGGAATATGTGGATAACTGAGTTAGTCTTATCTGTAAACCTTCAACACTTTGTAGAGCAGAAAGTGTCTATTTTTCAAAGTTGGACTCATAGACACTTTCAATCAGTATGACTTGAACTATATCATATCAAAAATTCGTCGAATCAATAACAGGATGAGTTATAAAAATCTCCTTTTCGCAATATTTGTCATCACTTGTGTTTGTCTCGTACTGTTAATCAATTTCGTTCAAGAACTGTGTTGAATTGTTCGTGGTCAAGTTTCCCCAAAGCTCAAAGTATAAAAAAATATAAGTTATTTCACCAGAAAAACTGTTTCTTCTTGACACACCCTGTACAAAATGATGAATCAATCATTTTTGAGATAATTGAACGATAAGCATATCAGTGTGTTTGTTGATGAACAACTGATATTTATTTTGCTTTCGGTACAATTATAATGAACGAAAAGTACAATGTAATTATATGTGACGTTTTTTTTGAAAGTTGTCTTGCTGTCATCATATATAAAAAACAGAGTGGACTGTATGGCCGTGTCTATTTTCCCAAGAGGCGTAAGCCGTAAAATGCCGCCCCCTTGAAAGCTTTGCTTTCAATAAATTCAAACGAAACTAACTGCTAAAAAAGCACATGTGAGTGTCCGAAGGTCCTTTGTTCAATTATGACTCTCCTTCAATAGGAAGAACGCACAATCGCGAAATAGCTCTTTTGAGCAAACCTTTTGCTGTGTGCACTGTTACTACCCGCACAATACCGTCGTCGCTGGGATGAAGTTCCACCACCCTTGCCATATCCCATTTAAGTGGAGGGTTGTTGTCGTCCTTGATGACTACCATATTTCCTACAGCTACAACTGGAGCCCTGCTTGCAGACCGCTATTTTACCCGCTGTTGTAGACTGGATAGATAGCTCATGGACCACTTAGACCAGAAGTGTTGAATTAATTGAGTCAAGTGGTGATACTTCCTTAGATGATTCTCCTTGGAATGTCGCAAATCATTCTGCGGTGGTGCCATTAATGACGAGCCGATGAGGAAATGGCCTGGCGTTAATACGTTGAGATCCTCAGGATCTTCGGATAGTGGTGTGAGTGGCCGAGAGTTCAGACACGCCTCTATCTGCCCAATGACCGTGTGAAATTCATCGTAAACAAGCCTTTCATTTCCCAAAACTCTCCTAATATGATATTTGGCAGATTTTATGGCCGCCTCCCAAAGACCACCGAAGTTAGGTGCTCGCGGAAGAATGAAATGCCATATTTATATAATTTTGAGTGAAATATTCTGCGAATTTGGATTGTGTTCCTTCTCTCCTTGAAATTTTATATAAATCTTGCAATTCTCTATTGCCTCCCACAAAATTTGTACCATTATCAGAGAATATGTCTTTTACTAAGCCTCTTCTAGATACAAATCGTCGAAAACAGTTGATGAATGATTCGGTTGTCAAATCCATAGCTAATTCGAGGTGAACAGCCTTAGTGGAAAAGCAAACGAAAAGACATAAGTAGGCCTTCGAATACCTCTGACCCTTTAATTTATGTAATTTGATTTCAAAGGGACCAGCATAGTCAACTCCGCAATCAATAAATGGGCGGCTATGGGTTATTCGTGCTTCCGGCAAGTCGCCCATTATATATTTGAGTGGAACGGGTTTATTTCTAAAACAAGTGATGCAGTTGTGAATAACCTTTTTAACATTACTACGTCCAGAAACTATCCAATATTTCAGCCTGATAATGGCGAGTAAGGCTTGTGTCCCTGCATGTAAATTTTTAATATGTTCATATTTGATTATCAAGTTTGTCAACTTGTGATTTGTTGGCAATATCATAGGGTGTTTTTGGTCGAATTGGATGTTTGCCTTTCTCAGTCGTTCCCCTACACGAACAATTCCCTTCTCATCTATGAATGGATTCAAACATAAAAGCCTACTTGACCTATGCAATGATTTACCTTTCTTTAAAGCTTGAATTTCTGCCTAATAATGCTGATATTGTGCTAACATAACTGAGCTTTCTGTTGCATTTCTTAGCTCCTCTAAAGTTAGTACACCTATTTTTCTCATATATTGCTCAACCCTACAGTTTTTTAAAAATCGTATGCAATAACCCCAAACCCTTTGTAACCGTAAAAAATTCGAAAATTCCTCAAATATTTCATACGATACTGTGGTGGTGAATACTTGTCGTACGACCCTTATATCTGGCAAGGTATGCATTTCAAATTTGGAGTTGTTTGGCCAAAATTCCTCCCCAAAAGTCAGCCAATCCGGTCCATGCCACCACAACTTCATACCACCCACTTTTTCAGGATCTAAACCTCGTGATATCAGGTCTGCTGGGTTGTCTTCCGAAGATACATGATACCATTGTCTAGTTTCTGTTAGTTCTTGCATTTCAGACGCCCTGTTTGCCACGAATGTTTTCCATTGAGTTGGCTTCCCCTTTATCCAGCAGAGTGTTATTTCTGAGTCCGACCAATATCTAATTTTGCTGAATTTTATACCAGCAACGCTGAACATAATTCCAAGCGTGGAAGCGATATAACCTTTAAAGGAGCCACTCTAGATTTTCCACATAATAGATGACTATGACAATGACCCATACCATCTGTCGAACGAATACACACTGCTGCACCGCAAGCAATCTCTGAAGCATCTGAAAATGAGTGAAGCTGCACATCCATGGCATCCTTGCATAAAATCTGCCTTCCTATTTTTATTGTACCTAACTGCGATATTTCGTTTCTGAAACGAACCCAAGCTGTGTGTATATCTAGTGGAAGTGATTCATCCCATTCAATCTTTAATCTCCATAGCTGCTGCTTAATCAATTTTGCCCTGACTATGACCGGACCAACCAGACCTAGAGGATCAAAGATTTGAGATACGACCGAAAGAACCGTTCTTTTTGTTACTCTTGTTTGATTACTGTCTTATGTGATTTTATACTGCAAAATATCATCTTCTGAATTCCAAACAAGTCCTTACGCCTTTGTGACATTGTCTTCTGATATATAATGTTCAATTTCCCTGTTCTCTCGAATTTCATCTGAAAGAACTTCCCTCCTGTTAGATGCCCACTTCCTGAGTATGAATCCTGCTCCACTAAGTATGTCACTAACCTGTTTCTTGAGTAACCTAGCCTGATCAACCGTTTGTGCCCCTGTCAGCAAGTCGTCCATGTAAAAATCTTTTATGATCACCTGACTAGCCTCTGGGTATAGCTCAGCACTATCTAAACCCAACTGCTGCAAACACCTAACTGAAATAAAACTTACAGGGCTCATACCATAGCTAACTGTGTTCATTCTGTAACAGTTGACTGCTTGTTCTGTCGAGAATCTTCATATAATTCGTTGCAGATCTCGATGTTCCTCACATATCGATACTTGCCTGAACATTTTTTCGATATCTCCTGTGATAACTATGTTGTGTTTCCTAAACCTCAAAGTTATACTGAAAATAGTATCCTGTAATTGGGGACCTACCATCAAAACATCATTCAGTGACAACCCACTACTTGTAGCCGCTGAAGCATCAAAAACTACTCTGCATTTTGTTGTTGTCGAAGTTTCTTTCATCACACAGTGGTGTGGTAAATGATATATTTTCCTTTGAGAACCTTTTTTTTCCTCATCTTCCTCTACCTTTGTCATGTGACCCAAATCTATGTATTCTTGCATAAATGCGTGATATTGTCTTTTGATTTTTTCGTCCCTTTTCAGTTTTCGTTCGATCTGAATGAGTCTTTTATATGCAACTTGAAATGAATCTCCCAATTCTGATATATTTTGTTTGATAGGGAGTTCCACTACAAACCTACCTTCACTGTTCCGTTCGACTGTTTTCCTAAAACCCTGCTCACATTGTAATTTCTCTTGTGATAATCTTTTTATCTGACTGTACTCCGCAATCTCCCAAAATTTTTGAATCTGTTCATCTAACGAGCCCTTCATTGAGAAATTACAAATACTTGACTTTTGTTGTTCAATATTTTTTTCTTGCTTCATTTCCCCACCTATTATCCAACCCAGCTTTGTTTTTTGCAAAATGGGTACCGTCCTTCCCATTTTTTATTCGACCTGCGCAGAGTAACTGCCAAAATTCTGAAGCCCCCAAAATACCATCAATTTTACCTGGTTCCCAAAATTTCTCATCTGCTAACTTGATATTATCTGGAATTTTCAAACTATTTTTGTCAATTCTGCTTGTTGGAATGCTTTCTGAAATAGAATCTATAACCAGGAAAGTAGAATAGAACTTAAAATCCCCGAATTTGGAATGAATTTCCAATTTTATTGAATGTCGTATATTTGACTTTACTTCACCAATGCCTATAAGAGGTATGTGTACATTTTTCTGTGGAAATTTCAATTTTTCACCAAATTCCTTGGTGATCAAGTTTGATTGACTTCCTGAATCTAACATTCTTCCAGGATGTAAGTTTCCGTGTATGTCCGGTACATTAACTATTACAGTTGATAGTAAAACTTCTGAAAACTGTTTTGATGTGAAAATATGTGTGTTTTCTCCAATATCATGAACTGTCGAGCAATGAAAATTTTGCGAAATACCCTGCATTTCTGTCTCTGAGTTTCGTTGAGGAATGTCATTAGAGTTTGGTTGTATGTTATTATTTCTTGATGAGTGATTCTGTTGTGTCAATTGCGCTGAATTGCCTGTTTGAATTTGTGCCGAATGTGCTGTTGGTGTTTGTGTTGAATATCATGAATGAGTTTGTCCCGAGTGATTCGAATGATTTTGATTCAATGCTATATGTAATAATGAGTTGTGATTTTTTCCGCATTGTTTGCACCCTCCCAACGTGCAGTCCGTAAGCAACTCCAACAAACATTCGAACGTTTAACTATTTCCCGTTTCTCATTTACCGACATATTGAGAAACTTTTTACATGCAAATAAGGGATGTCCTTCTTTACATATCGAACAAAGCTTATTGGTTATTGAAAAAATCTTAGTTGATTTATCAGAGCGCGTCGTTACCATTTTGATTTGCATCTGGTTTGAATTCATGCTTTCGAGACGTTGACACCTCTCATCTAGAAAATTTAAAAATTCTGTCATGGTCGCAAATGTATTCAACTTGTTCTGCCGTTGCCATTCTAACTTTGTGTTAGGATCTAACTTTTTCTCTAAATTCAAAATTAATAAAATATCCCAATCGTTAACTGGATGTCCCAAATTTTTTAATGCTCTCAAATCCTTCCTGATTCCATCCAAAAACTTCCTCAATTGAACAAATGACTCCTTAATCATCGGTGTGAAATTGAAAGAGATTCAATGTGGTTGATTGCAATAAGTTTTTTGTTTTCATATCTAGCTTTTAGTAAAGCCCATGCTTCTTTATAATTGTCAGCGGACACTTCTAGAATCTCTGAATATCAGTCAAGCTTTTATTTGGGTGAACTGAAGTGTCAAAGGTGTCAGAAAATTCTAACCACTCCTTGTATGAACCCTCGAATATAGGAATTTCTATTGTGGGCAACCTTACATTTTTTTCTGCTATAGGCTGTTCACCTGACCTTTGTATATTGTCGCTAGATGATTGTGCTAGTGTTTTTTGTGCAAAGGCAATAGTTTCACAGTACTGATCAAAGAAGCGTTTCTAATCTCTTCCTGATCTGCAACATGTTCTAAATCTATTTTCTCAATTTCTCCCTGAATAATTTCAAATTCAATTACCCATTCCTTGCACTTTTCTATTCTGATCGGTAATTGACCCAGTTTTTCTGTTGTGGTTAATTTCAAAAATGATTCTTATCGCGTTAATTGCCCTTTCAAAATGCCGCGCTTCCTAACCAATTCATTTATGTCTGCCATACTAGAGAATTTGCTCGTTAGAGAACCTCACACTGCCAAAAAACAGATAGCTTGTGCCTGACCCTATGAATTGATAGATTGAGATAACGTACTCACAACTGGCAATGTGTTTGTATCACCTATTGGTGGCTCGAAATCCGTCCTGAACTTCTAAAATACGTGTATTCTGCCATTGAATGTCTTTTCACCACGTAAGGATCGTCAACAATAGCCTAATTCCATGTATCTCTCCGCTTTCTTCCAATGATGTTTGAAACTTGCCAAGATTGTTTGCTCTCCGTTGAAACGTGTTAGGTAAATGCCGATGTTCAGAATCTTGCGTTCGATTGTCCACCATCCAAACGTCCGGATTAAAGAACCAATTTATGTTGATGAACAACTGATATTTATTTTGCTTTCGATACAATTATTAATGAACGAGAAGTACAATGTAATTATATGTGACGTTTTTTTTAAAAGTTCTCTTGCTGTCATCATATATAAAAAACAGAGTGGACTGTATGGCCGTGTCTATTCTCCCAAGAGGCGTAAGCCGTAACAGTGTTACTTGGTTTGGTCACATCGTCACTTCCTAAGGTTGGTTGAGAATTTCATTTTGAATAATGCTGCACTCACCCTGTATAAAACATATTTTTTC
Source organism: Zygogramma bicolorata (assembly GCA_032362365.1). NCBI lineage: Eukaryota > Metazoa > Arthropoda > Insecta > Coleoptera > Chrysomelidae > Zygogramma > Zygogramma bicolorata. The sequence continues at coordinate 1,520,570 of JAVJAQ010003572.1, forward strand.
ATCAAAAACCAGTCTGAAAGTATTACTACATGTGCAAGCAATATTTGTCGTGCAAAACATTTTTATTTAGGATGTTTTCCTGAAAGCTATATCACTCTAAAAAAATGACAACTTACCGACTTTGACACCCTGTATCTCGAAAACTAGCTATAGGATTGAGTTGGGCCAACAGACACTTTTGAACAGCTTGAGTTGAACTACATCATATCAAAAAATCATGGAATTTCACCGGGGTGCGGGGTTCTTTGGAAAACAGTTTGATGAGAAAATAAATACATTTTTTTCCATTGTTTGATTCACCTCGACCTATCTCGCCTATATAGAACCCTTTTAATAATAATAATAATAATAGCTTTATTCATATATAAAATAAAAAAATATTAAGTATTATACATTGGATCATAGTAGAACAAAGCTGTGAGGGGCCGATAAGTGTTGAAACACTCGTTTCGTTTCAGCATGAAAAGTATGAGATATATATATATATATATATATATATATATATATATATATATATATATATATATATATAATATTCATCTAGGACTTATCAAAATAACAAATGGGATATATATACATACAGACATATACACATACTTTACATACATTTCTAACACACACATATATCACCCACTAATAAATATACAGATCAAAGATAATTGTAACATAAAATGGCTTTCATATGAATGAATGTTATACAGTAAAAATTTGGGATTCCAGTTTATGTGGAACGAAAGGAAAGGAAATGGATCAGTTTTCAAAACATGATGTGATAGCTCTGCCAGATTGTGATAAGTACTTTTTCAAGCGGTTTTTAAAAATGTTCATGGTGGCGATGTTCTTTAAATTCACTGGAATTGTATTGTATAACTTAGGTGGAATTATTTTCAATCCAAAAACTGCAGAATTTCATAAGCTTCATTTTTCATTTCAATGTGAGATCCATTTTCAAAAATGAAGTAGCTGAAGCCTTTTGAACACAGCAATGCACACCGCTGCCGCTACCTATAGATGCGTGCCATTTTGCACAATTAGCATCCCTCAGTCTGATGTCGATTTGTCATGCCCTGTTACGTTTCGGTGCGTTTGATAACAGTTTTTTGTGTGATATACAGTGAAAAATGCCCGTATCAGGTGGTAATATTTATAAATAGGTATGCTATAATGTATCTCCTTCGTTTGCATGGAAGAAAAATTTTTTATGACTGCTTTTGAGGGGGGTATTCATCTGCGCTCGAACGGGAATGAGGGTTAGCCCGATAGAATGTAATTTTTGTTGATTGCGAACGAAGCATGCCAAGGCAACAAACGAGGCATCGATCCACACTACGCACGCTCGGTAGTCCTCAATTTGCCTCGTTCTCGTTCGTATTCAGATGAATATGCGCCTTTTAGTCGTAGTTTGTTATTCCAAAATTGTTATACAAAGACAAGCCGTCTAGTGTACTTTTTGCCAATTATTTATTGTCCAAAATCCCTTAGCAAATAGTTTTTGCAGCCAGACAGGTTGAATATTCCTAGAGATCAAACCAAATCATTCAGTTTTGATAGCATTGCGTATAAAAAAAGGTGACAAACGAAAATATATCAACCCCGACTTTATGTTTCGACGAATTATTAGTGCTGTGCAGTACGAAGATCAGAATTTTGCCGATACATTGACTTTTGAGTTAACCCCAGTTCCAATTTTAATTTTTCACGACTATGGTACAAAATGTTCATCCAAATCAGCAAACAAGTTAGAAGGATTTACTGAAAATCTGTATTAACTACCTGCAGATATAGAGGCGTATTTCAATGATGGAATGGTACTACTTCAAGACCTGAAAGAAAAAAGCTTCAAAAGATTCGACAATCTGAGAGATTTAGTTTTAAGTACGATATTGAATATAAAAAAACAACGTGTAGAAAACTATCCATAGTCATATTGAAATGAAAGAAGAAAAGGATCCTCAAGATTATGTTTGGATGAAACATAATGATATGTTTGTTCCCAAAAATTTCAACGAAACCTCCCATTCCGAACGAAACAAGAAAAGTGATTTGCATTTGTTTTGCACTGAGAAAAACTGCAACACTTCGAAATGTGTGTGTAAAACTGAGGGTATGTTTTGTTCAGTCGAGTGCAAGTGTTCAATGAGGTGTACCAATAGTCTGAATTCAGAAAAAGAGGAGGAGGAAGAAGAATACTGTCACAATATATCCTTGGGTTCGTCAATTAAAACACCAAACAACACTAAACTACTTTTATTATAACTCTCTATCACAATACGATACAACACAATCACTTAAATCACTCCGATAACTTTCCAATGCTCGCTCGCTACTAAAACTCTCTGAACTAACGATTCTGCTGCTGGCGTGAACGGCTTCCGCTTATATATACGAGCTCATACAGTGGAGAACCATCTAGACAAATCTTCACAGTCGAATCTTCTGGATGAGCCGCGATCACGCGAGTATAGTCGTTCCTGGAAACTCGGGCTAATTCGCATCGATAGGCGGCAGGGCCGGCGCTAGCACATTTCGTTACACTACCCCCCTTTCAATTTTGATCGTCCCGATCAAACAGTACGTCGTCATCGCCATTGTAACGTTTAAATCTTTATAGGTGAACGACCTTCATTTTTGCTCTAGGGCTACGTTGAATCCTGTACACCACGTCATTTATTCTCTTGACTATCGAATAGGGTCCTTCCCAGCATGGTGTTAGTTTGGGAGAAATTCCTTTTCTACGACGAGGGTTGTACAGCCACACTCGATCTCCTTCTTTGAATCCACCAGTATTTGCCTTGAGATCGTATCGAGCCTTCATCCTGTCACTAGCAATCTTCAATCTTCTTCTCGCAATTTCGTGAATCCTCATCAAGCTGTCCCGTAGTTCATCTGCATAATCCTGTACCTCTTTTTCCTCAGTACTTGGGGATCCGAACACCAAGTCACAGGGCAAACGGAGATCTCTCCCGAAGATGATACTGGCTGGGGTGAGCTTTGTGGAATCGTGCACAGCTGCCTGATAGGCCATCAAGAATAGTTGAAGGTGTCGATCCCAGTCTTTTTGATGCTCTTCTACTACTTTGGAAAGGTGTTCTTCCATAGTCCTGTTGAACCTCTCGACCATGCCATCAGACTGCGGGTGGAGGGCAGTAGTTCTGGTCTTGCTAATTCCCATCAATTCACAAATCTTCCTGAATAAATTCGATTCAAAATTTCTTCCTTGATCGGAATGTAGCTCCATTGGCACTCCAAACCTTGTAAACATGTTGTCCACCAGGGCTCTTGCAACGGTGGATGCTTCTTGATTAGGCAAGGCGTAAGTTTCAACCCATTTACTGAAATAATCCATGGCAACGAGGATGTATTTGTTGCCACCATTCGTCATCGGGAACGGTCCAGCTACATCGATGGCGATTCGTTCGAAGGGAGCACTAACATTGTATTGTTTCATCTCGCCCCTTGATCTTGTTCTAGGACCTTTGCTTGCTTCGCATTTTGGGCATCTTCGGCACCATCTCTCGACATCTTCTCGACATTGGACCCAGTAGAACCTTTGCCGTATTTTATCCAAGGTCTTGTTAACTCCTAGATGTCCACCTGATTTACCACCATGAATCTCTAACAAAACATCCTCTATTCTCGACATGGGCACAACCAGTTGGAATCTCACTTTCTTGCCATCGGCTGACTCCCAAGCCCTCTTCAGCAGACCATTCTCCACAATCAAGGAATCCCATTGTGCCCACAGTGCCTTGAACGTTGGTGATCGATCTGAGATGTCTTTCTAGGTGGGTCTTTCCGCTCCATTTTCTTTCCATTTCAAAAATTCTGCAACGTTTGGATTATTCTCCTGGTCTTCTCGCATTTTTGCTGTCGTCCAATTGTCGTCTACTATCAATCTGACTTGGTTGATTCCTTCGCGACGTTCAATTCGCTCACAGTGTTTACAAGTATCCGAACAAGGTTTTCTTGACAAGGCATCTGCGTTGTTATGCAATCGTCCTGGTCGATGTTTTATCCTGAAGTGATACTGGTTCAACTTCTCAATCCACCTTGCTACTTGTCCTTCAGGAGTCTTCATTTCGAGTAACCACTTCAGAGCTGCATGATCTGTTCTGATTAGGAACTCTCTTCCGTACATATATTTGTGGAAGTGGTCTACAGCCTTGATTATTGCCAGTAGCTCTTTTCTCGTTACGCAATAATTTCTTTCTGGCTTGGTGAGTACTTTGCTGTAGAACTCGATTACTTTTTCCTGACCATCTTGCTCTAGTGATAGTACGGCTCCAATACCATTATTACTGGCATCTGTGTAAAACACAAACAGGCCTCGTTGACGTGGGAAACTCAAAATGGGGCTGGAACATAGAGCAACTTTCAGTTTCCCAAATGCTCGTTCACTTTCGTTGGACCAGACGAATTTGACTCGATCTTCTGTCAACTTATGTAGGGGTGCCGCAATATCAGCAAATCCTTCTACGAAACGACAGTAGTAGGTGCAGAGACCTAGGAAACTCCTCACTTCATGTTTGTCTCTTGGTCTCGGCCAGTCTCTTATCGCCTGTATCTTCTTTTGGTCTGTTCGGATACCGTCTGATGAAACTGTGTGACCTAGAAAATCCACTTTTTTCTGGAACAATGAACATTTCTGAAGATTCAGTTTGGGGTTGGCGTCCCTGAATCGTTGAAAGACTTCTTGCAGGTTGTGCAGATGTTCTTCGAATGTCTTTCCCATGACTAAAACGTCGTCGAGGTATACAAGACAAGTTTTCCAAGTGAGCCCCCGAAGGACCAGCTTCATTAGTCTCTCAAACGTTGCTGGAGCATTGCACAATCCAAACGGCATAACAGTGAACTGGTAAAGTCCACTCCCAGTTGAGAATGCACTCTTCTCCTTGTCGTCTTCATGTATGCCTACTTGCCAGTATCCGCTCTTCAGATCTGATGTTGAGAACCAACGGGAACCTGCCAAAGTTGTTAATGTGTCATCTATTCTTGGTAGAGGGTAGCTGTCCTTCTTGGTGACATCATTTAATTTCCTGTAATCGACACAGAATCTCGTAGATCCATCCTTCTTGGAAACTAACACAACAGGTGCAGACCAAGGGCTCGATGACTCTTCAATCACACCGTCCTTCATCATCTTGTCGACAAGTTCTTCCACCTCCTGCTGCTTGGCAAATGGAATTATTCTTGGTGGTTGCCGAATCGGATGAGCTTGGCCAGTATCGATTCTGTGTTTGACCAAATCAGTTCTTCCTGTTGTTGTCGAATCAAAAATGTCACTTTCACTCCGGATGAAGTTCTTGGCAGCTTTCAGTTCCTCTGTTGATAAGTGTTGACATGATTTTTCGAGAGTTGATATAACACTCTCAGAGTCTGCCTTCATTTCTTGATGTTCATTTGAATTACAAGTCGCTACCCAAGTAACAGGTTCACATGTTCCAATAACATCGCCTGCCTTAACAGTTATTTCTCCAGGAAACACGTTGGCAACTCTCACAGGAATCATTTGGTTCGTTTTAACTAAGGCACGTGCAAATACCAAATTGCTGGGGGATTCACCACATGGCTGGACTACTCCAACGCAGCACCCAGGGTCTTCTTCAACTGCAGCACAAACTACTCTCTCCGAAAATCCAGGAATTCTCGCAGTTTTCATTAAACGCAGTTTCACAGGCATTGCCCTTCCTGCTGGAGTTGTAAGGACAAATTCTTCTCCTCCGAACCTCATAATCTCCTCCTCATTGTCGAATGAAAATCTATAGTCACTGATCAAGTCCATTCCGAGTATAAATTCATCTTCTATATCTGCGACGTAAACTGTATCTGTGATGGTGAGTCGCCCAAGAACCAATGTAATTTCAGCCTCTCCTCGAATAGGTGCGTTTTCACCAGTGACTGTCCGAAGCACGACGTTGGATGATAAAGGCTTCACGTTTCCGGGCCGAAGGATGTCGCTGCGTACCAAGGAAACCGCAGCACCGGTGTCTATGGTGCATATAACGTCGATTTTATTTAATTTTCCTGGAATGGTAAGGCTCTCAGATGTTCTTTTCAGCCTGTTAACACTGATGACCCTGAGGGCTCTGTTATTGCTAGCCAGCATGCGCCCCGATATGCTGGCTAATTCTCGTTTCCCTGCCGCCAATTTGAGGACTCTTTGGATGACCTTGTCCTCACAGGTGATTGAGTACGAGATGGAACCCTTGCAGGTGAGCTAGATCTTGATGGCATTCTCACCCTACAGTCTTTGATAAGATGTCCGGGTTTTCCACATCTATAGCATGTCCTCATTTTCTGGGTGCTGATGCCACTTATCATTAATTTGATTTCTTCCAGAACCTTCTCGACTGAATAATTCGCTGTGCCAAGTCGTTGTTCCGGTTCTTCTATTGAAACTGCTCGCACTTTCGGCCTCGACGTGTTGAAGGACGCCTCCACTTCCAAAGAGCAAATCAAGGCATCGCTACTCCTTCTGAAACTTGTGAGTCGCAGAGTTCTTTGGATTTCTGGTTCTCTAAGTCCGTCAATAAATATCTGCACAGCCAACTGCTCCTTGAAATCTCCGGGCGCATCTGGGTACGCCATGCGCCAGCTGGATTAGGCGTCGAACATCTGCCTCAAATTCCTGCAGACTCTCACCTGATTTTTGTGTGCGAGTCTTCATTTGGGCCCGGTACAGCTGTTCTCGGTGTTGATCGCCATACCTCAACTCTAGTGCAGAAATCAGGTCGTCATATTGCTTCTGCTGTTCTATGGGTATCGTTTGTAATATACCCAAAGCTGGGCCTCTCAAAGCTACTATTAGTGCCGTCGCTTTTTTTTCGTCGCCCCATCCATTAGTTTCTGCCGCAGCCTCGAATTGTCGACGATACATGGACCAAGACGACTGTCCATCAAAAGTCGGCGGTTTTACGGAAATTCCTGATGTGGCAACCCTGTCTTGGCGATCTTGGTTCCTGAGAAATGCTATCTGCTTTTCGTCTCTCTTTTCTAGTCCTTTCATCTCCTCTCGCACTGATTTCACTTTCTTATTGACATCTTCCTTCAGTTCTCCTTTTAGTTCTTCCATTTGTACTTTTGTTTCGTGTGAAACATGCTCGAAGAACTTGTTCTGATTTTCTAGAACTTTCTGGAAGTCTGCTTCTCGTTGTTTTTCCATTTGCTCTAATTCATTCTTTTGTTGTTCTAGAATTTTCTGGAGGTCTTCTCGTTCTTTTCTCTGTTCTTCGAGATTTTTCTGGAGTGCTTCTTTTCGTTCTTTCTTTTCATTCTCTCGTTCTAATTCTCGTTCTTTCTTTTCAGCTTCTCGCTCTTTTCTCTGGTCTTCGAGAATTTTCTGGAGTCCTTCTTCTCGTTCTTTCTTTTCATTTTCTCGTTCTTTCTTTTCAGCTTCTCGCTCTTTTCTCTGGTCTTCGAGAATTTTCTGGAGTCCTTCTTCTCGTTCTTGTTTTTTCTCCTGCCGTCGCTTTTCTGCCAATTCTTTTTCCTCCAGCCGTCGCTTTTCATCTTTCTGTCGTCGCTTTTCCTCTAATTTTTTCTCCTCCAGCCGACGCTTTTCATCTTCCTGTCGTCGTCTTTCCCAATCCGCAAATTGGTTATGCATAAATTTCAACATATCCTCCATCGTATCTTAAGATGTACTTCTCGTATTCACCATAAATTGTTTTTATTTACCAGCAAAAATTCCACTTCCGACACCACTGTTACGATATATCCTTGGGTTCGTCAATTAAAACACCAAACAACACTAAACTACTTTCATTATAACTCTCTATCACAATACGATACAACACAATCACTTAAATCACTCCGATAACTTTCCAATGCCCGCTCGCTACTAAAACTCTCTGAACTAACAATTCTGCTGCTGGCGTGAACGGCTTCCGCTTATATATACGAGCTCATACAGTGAAGAACCATCTAGACAAATCTTCACAGTCGAATCTTCTGGATGAGCCGCGATCACGCGAGTATAGTCGTTCCTGGAAACTCGGGCTAATTCGCATCGATAGGCGGCAGGGCCGGCGCTAGCACATTTCGTTACAATACGATATTTTAATACCATAGGAGTAGCGTTGATATAAAATACAATGATATAGTTTATATTACATAACATAGATATGCTAGAGGTGTTTTTGATTTCAATATAAAACATTTCGAGCAAATATCTCATAATAATACAAATATTTCACAAGATTGCAAGTGATAGCTGATACAAATACTAATGATATGTGTAAAAATGACCGAACAGATAATAGCGAATGATGCAAAACGGCACGCTCCAGCTAGTTTATTTTCGAAAATAGATCTAACATTGATGGGTGAAAATTGAAGCTTATGAAATTATGCAGTTTTTGGACCAAAAATAATTCCGAAAGGGTTTTATATAAGCGAGATAGGTTGAGGTGAATCAAATAGTGAGAAAAGAAGTATTTATTTTTCCACAAAACAAATTGGTTTCAAAATATTTTTGGAATATGAATTAAAACTTCAAGTACCATATGAAAGAGCTTATTTCTAGCTGAAGCTAAGTAAATAAGTTCAATAGCTATTTTATTTGCCAAGGTATGGAGCCTCAAAGTTATTTTTTTTTCTTTTTTTTGAGTTCTTTTCCTAAAATTTTGGTCCCGACCAAAAGAAAATGTCATATTCATTTTTCTATGTAGAACCACACGTTAATATTCCGCCCTAGTGCGGAAATGTATGCTAATAGAAAAAGATTTTTATGATTTGTTGGTTCAACTCACTCCATCCAAGTTTGAAAAAACAGTGGGTTATTCTTGAAATAAACGATGAGTTATTCTCGCATTTTTCAGAAAACACGGTCTTTATGTGCTATTGAATTAAAAACAGCTCGTAACTCGCAGGAAACTATTTTGTTTGGATTAATTCACAGTATTTCGAAAACGCATTTCATGTCAGATAGACGTCAAAGTCAATTGACTCCATCATAATATGTCAGAGATCGAGTATATTCACTCTCAACTGGAACAAAATAGCCGCCATCAGCTCCTTCGATAAGCTTCCAAATTTTACGCGGGAAGGCGGCTGTTACATATTTGAATTTTTCTGAATTCGGTGACTGGATGCATTCTTCCTTCGTAGTGTGGGGTTCCAACCTACCCCAATCTGAAAAATTAGGAATTAATATTGGAATCTATACAAGTGTAGAAGGGCAAATCTACTCTAAAAAGTTGCTGTGCCAATTGAATTCCATCTGGATGAAACATGTTCTTCAACTTAGCAAATCCTCGTATTTCCAATTCGAAGATTACAAGAAGTAATAGTGAGAAAATTCTCACCGTTAACGTTTCCCAAACTCCACTTTCGTTTTTGAAATTCGTTCAAAAGTAATCTCTTCTAGGCTCGTTTTCGTTAACGTTCAAAATTTGAGATTTGACATATGACTTTCAAGCGGGGTAGCCTGGTGCGACTCATATCAACCAATGACCTAGAACTGCTAGACGGCATTATTTACACTTTTTTGTGGTCCCTATGCTCGGTCGCAGTCTGAGCTCGATGTTTGTTATGATTCAGTATCTGGGACAGTGTTGACACTCAACTAAAAATCGAAGTAGACGTCTGAAAATAATCTCGTTGCCCCCCTTCACCAAGTCGCCAAAATAAATATATTAAAACATATTATGAGGAATAATTGAAGGAGAAGAATATAAGATAATAATATTTCGATTTATGGTGGATTATAAACACTGATGTCCCATTCAGATCATATATTTCTGAGTGACAATCGATGGATCTGATAAGCGGTAACAGCTATTTCTGCATAGTTGTCATTCATGAACATTTTTGACAGCTGAATAATTTTCATTGTTAGTGTTTATGAAGTGTTACGGCCACAGATTTCCATAGCAGCAGCAGCAGCAGTGATTGCTTCAAGAAAACAGTTCAAATTGTGTTTTCAACGTTCCAAAAACATATTAGCTATCAAAATAACCCATTATTAGAGGTGAGTGTTTCAGGTTAAGTTGAGTGAACGTAGGCGTAGGTTGTTGTTTTTTTGAGGGTGTTGATTTATCAGTGCCAATGTTTATGATAGATAAACTATGAGATATGAGTATAAAGTAAAAACAGGAATGGTATACAGTGTGTTTTATACGATTTCAGTTGAAATTTGTCTATTTCTTTCATAAGCTATCCCACAACCGTTACCACTTCGTTTGCAATGACATTCACCTCACATTGTGAGGTGAACGGGTTGGAATGGATGTTTTGATGGCAAAAAATTCGTTTTCAGCTCGAGATCCCAGTCTTCAATGATCGATAGCCCTCCACGCAAACGGTAGATACGGTCAATGTACAGTAACTCATATTGTTATTAAATCATTTTCGAAATATTCTGAATGAATTCTTACTGTGAGTATTTGCGATATTACTGAAACAAATGCATTTATACAAGAGAGGTAATTGATTCCATTTCAATAAATCCAAAATTTCAATGGGTATATTGTCTCCAATCTCGTTGAGAATCACTTGAACATGGAAAGGCCTGGAGGAAAGTACATTTCAATATTACCTAATTAATGTTAGTCAATTTCCAAATCATTTGGAACCTTTTTCGGAGCACTCAGAGCAAAGGTGGATTCAACAATAATCCGCAAGACAGCAGGATAGTTTGAGGCTGCCTATAAACGGCTTGTGGTACTACCTGAGATTTTTGCACCGGAAACAGGAAACTACATGAATATAGGTAATTTTCCAGTTCCATCATGTGGAAGACGTGAGATTACACACCATGATAATGGCCAAGATTTTCGAGACACAGGCGAATATAAATGTTTTGAAACAAGTCTCTACTTGGCTTTGATCAGTACTCATACTATCCCCCGACTGTCTTGGATTCAACACATACTCAGGACATATAGTCTCATACATTTCGGGGTTTGTTATGAGGTGTCTGAAGGGATGTATCACCTGCCAGAAATGCCATGAACTGTTATAGATGAATGCACCATTTTCTCAGTCCAAAAAATAAAATACGCCAACTTTATAAATGTTTCCGCCCAGTTATTGAAGTGACTCAGGTAGTTGAGAAGTATTTCAGATATTTTCACAAGACTATGAATATTTAAAAAAAAAAAAGATCAAAAATATTATCGATATATGTCGGAATCATCGATTTACAAACAAGAGTCATTTCGGCAACTACTCGATATCATCCTTCTTCGGTTGATGCCCTCTTGGTTGGCAAAATGCACGTCGAGTGCAAGTATTTTCAGTTTTGAGTTCGTGTTGACATATATTTCACTTTTAATATCAAAGACTCCATTCATATTTACAAGCCATTAGATATTGGCCATCTGGTATACATTCTGTTTCATTTTCCATACGCTTATAAAATTGAAAATGAATACATTTTTCATGCTCGACCTTTGTCGCTATGTATATACTTTTGTTTCCATTGAAATTTCATTGAGGCAAGTTGTTCCTAAATCTTCATGAAGTTCACCAATATACTGATATTTCCTGAATGAAAAATTTGAACCGACTATAACAGTTCATTATATTTTCCATACAAAATATGTTTACGGAATTAAAATACCCATATGCTCCCTCATGCATGCAACGACTATGGTTCGGAAGCTCATCCCCTGTAGTGAGCCCGTAGTATATTTTTACTTCATCTCTCTCTCTAGCTCTTTCTGTACCGCAAACGTGAATAATTGTCTTCTTAAAAATTATTTTTAAATATTCAAGATCAATTTAACCTGTTTTTTGAAGTTTATATACATATTTATTCATATATCACATGTGTTCACCTTGCTCTGTTTTCAATGTTTAATCATCAACTTTTATATCGCAACCATCCTCGCTAACACAGTAAGTATTTTTGTATTTTTTCTCTATTTTTCTGGACCAATTGTTGTAAATCTTGTAGCTTCCCTGAAGATGACAGTAGTCACTGTCGAAATATTGGAAATACAGTGTTAAAAGAGTACACTTTTTGCTTGCTGCTTCACCCAATATCTCTCCCCTTGTATATATATATACATAACAGACATTGTGTAATAAAAACAAATTTTATATCGACTTATAGTAAGAGACAATCCATATTGTGAATGTAGAACAAAAGAAACTTTAGAACACATTTTCTCTGAATGTCCAATCAGTACTGTACCAAATTGTTATATCCATGAGCTGTTCATGAACAATGGAGTGATTCCCCCCTTGAACATATCATATCAGTTCTTCGAAATGAAAATTTGAAAATAATTTAATTAATAAATTATTTTCTTTCATACAATGAAATAGGATTATAGACAAATTACAAATCTTCATTGGCACAATACAGAAATAAATGACAAACCTTAAAATAAATTGAAACATAGTTCATCACAACTTATCAATACTATTATCATATAATGAACATGTAGACTATGACGTGTCCATCTGAACGAAGAATTGTTATGATGATTCAGTATGTTGATAACTTATATATATGTTATTGAATGACGAGGAAGACACGAGAATATTGTGTTGGCCTCCAGTTACGACAAAACGATGGGAGTGGAACCTTTGGTGTGAAAGCTGAAACTTGTCCTAGAGATCAATTACCCTTACACCAAACTGATAGTTTTGCACTCTACGCGCGTTTCGCTAACAAGGTTAGTAACAATTTTCTTCTCCTGAAGATGCTAACCTTGTTAGAGAAACGCGTGTCGAGTACAAAAATATCAGTTGGAGTAATTGATCAAGTTTCAATTCCAGATACCAAAAGTACACGAGAACGTACATTATAGACTGTAGAATATAAGTGTTTTAATCAATGAACTAGTCAACACCACATAGGCAATTTCCACAAAAGTGCCATTTATGCAGGGAGCATCAAAAATCATGAAGAAAATACATGTAGCACTGAAACTGAACTTCGATATAAAAGTCAGTCAAAACCTCCAAATCTTCAACCAAAATCAGAACGATGCTACTCCTGATACAAAATTTTATTGCCTACTGACTGGAGAACGATTGAAAAAGCGAAATATTTCACGATATCCAAGTCGAAATGTCGACCCGACCAAAACCCTAATAATAAAAACTATTTGAATTCTTTGAAACAATAAAACCACTAGTAGTACTATACGATGAACGAGCGACGGAGTGCCCTGAGAATTTCGTCTATCTCAAACGCACTCGAATGAGAATGAAAACGAATGAGAGGTACTTCGATGACTGAGGCAGTACCTTAGCGAAGTGGTAAGAATAACTCCTGTCCCACACACACACATACGTTATGTCTCATCAAATGAGCAACGGCATGTCGATGATCAGATTGGTAATGGGAAGTAAACAATATTATATTAATTTGAACAATAGGATATTTCAACGATTTCAATGATAATAAAATTGCATATTTTAGGTATATGCAATATCTTTTGATCATTTCTCGTGATAATATTGCGAATGATGGAATTAATGACTCTATAGGACAGAGAAAAGCATTCTCATGAATAGACAGAATTATCGCTATGACCCCATGAAAGGGTTCGTGTTGTATTTGGAATGATGAATCGTTTGTCTTCGTGTCATGCAACACGCTTTTGAATGAGTCCATCTTCCTGAATATCATGCTTCCCTGTTCGAAAATGTTTTCATAGTCTGCAAATGTCAATTCATTCTTTATGACAGACCGTTTGATACCTTTAGCCTTTTTGAGTTCGCTACTTACAGACTTGACGTAATATGCTTCAGCACCTGTACCATGAAAGCTAATTATTGGGTCATTGGTGAATTCTTCCTTGAAATCACCTAGAACTGACTTTGTCACTGGAATATCGAATTGGCTTCCTACGTTGTAATTAAATGTATCAAACTTATTTATATTATTTTTGAGAAAATCTGCTGTGCGGGCATTCATTCTTGGCTGAAGCTTGGTGGAACGTAGATGTAGGGTGAAGAGAGTGCTCGTGCTAGTTGGTGAATCTCGGTTGATGTGTGTGTGTGTGTGTATGTGCAGGCATGTGAACTTTATGCAAAGCAGTTTTTACAGAGTACACCTGAAGGAATATGTCCAACTCCTTAGCGTGTATGCAATCTATCCTTTATAATCATGAAGAATATCTTTACCGTGAATGCAAATCCCAATGTCATTAACCCCCACCCCCCTCCACTGCCACTCACTGACTAGATGAGCTCACAGACGACATTGCTCATTAGTTGGTGGATCTTTGTGGTACGTAGACATAGGCACTCTGTACAAAATTGTTTGTACTCAGTACACATGAAGGATAATCTGGATTACCGTGTACACCCCTCACCCATCTCAGGTTCAAAGGATATGAAGTCACACACATACACACACACACAATGTCCCACACAAAATATTCTACATTTTCAGCTATGCTCTAGATATTTCGTTCAAGGTCAAAACTTTGCACTAGACATATCGTTCAAGGTCAACCTGATAACAGCACTTGTCGTTAACTAGCCATTAATGACGTCATAGTGGTGACGTGAGGCTTAGAACCGGCTCAAGTCTCCTACTTATGAATCAACACATGTGCTGATAATGTGTGCGAAATATTGAAGAAATAATAGATCAATAACAACTGCTAGCAAACTTTGTATCCAAGTTACCACCCCATCTATTGACTCAATGAGGGAGCTGATGAAAGAAAAAATTCTTGTGAAAGTCGCCAAACAGGAAATCGGCAAAGTCAATCAACAGGCGCTACAAAGAAGCAATGTGAAGTTTGCAACCAAAATCCACACTGTAGAGAATTGAAGTAATTTACAGAAGGCGCAAGTCAAGGAACGTTGGAAAATTGTACAAAATTTGAATCTTTGTTATTGTTGTTTACGCAAGCATCATGAAAAATGCAGAAAGAGAAAAGCCTGTGGAATCAATAACTGCGATCGATTCCATAACATTTTTTTGCGCAAAATTTTCGAAAATTCTATTGAGCCTGAAGTTATCACTCATATAATATACCGGAACAGCAACATTTTGTTGAAAATATTATCTGTCATCCTCAAAGGTCCAAAGGGAACCATAAATGCTCTTCTTGATGGAGAAAGAACAGCTACATTACTTGATTCTGCTGTGGCCAAAGAGTTAGTTTTGGCTGGTCCTATATCACCACTGTGTGATCGACTGGCAATATTTATCGATATGAGAACAATTCTCAAACGATACAGACAGAAATGGCTGCAGAGCATGGCACCATATACCATGAATTGAAAAACGTCAGAACAATGGATAATCTAAATCTACCACAACAAAAGTATGACTCATCCCAGTTTGATTCAAAGGTGCTGTCCCTTTGTCAACACAGTATTTTCATCCTCAAAGAGCAATAAGAAACCTTTTCTGTTGATAGGTCGAAACAATACCCATCTAAGTGTTTCCAGATAAGTGATACAACCGAGTCTGGATTGACCGATCCTCTCTAAAACCCAAATAGGGTGGACTCTTCATGGTACATTACGACATTCATACAATAATAAGGAGAAACCTGAAATTTTATTCATATGTTGTGAAGAAGCCAATCAAAAGTTACCTGACTAGGTAAACAATTATATTATTTATATGATATAATTTGATACTTCCAGATTCATATCCAATGGCCAGGCAAAAATTGAATTGCCTCGAGAAACGTTTTGTAAGGAATAAAAATCATTCAAAATCATATGAAGATGAAAATCAATAACTGCTTGATGAAAATGATCCCGTTGGAGTAACCAAAGAGCAACTTGAAAATGCAAAAAATAATTGGTTTCTGCTACATTTCTCAACGATAAATCCAAATAAACCGGAGAAAGTCCGCGTTGTGTTCGATGCAGCTGCAAGAGTTAATGGACTTTCATTGAATGATCACCTGTTGCCCGGACCAGACTGGCTCACTCCTCTTTTTGGAATACTATTGAAGTTTCGACTACATAAGATAGCATTCGCAGGGGACATACGAGAGATGTTCAACAGATTTCCCACATTCGATGAAGACAACTTCTCATAATGCTTCCTATGGCGTCAAGGTGACGGCAGTAGAAAAAGTAAGGCGACTCGCTACTCAGGAACAAAGCCAATTATATGCACTCGTGAATTACCTTAATTTCCTGCTTGTGCGTAATTGGCACTTGTCCTCCTCGGTACGTAATGTACTATCAACTTGTCCCTATAAAGTTTGAAAATAACACGTATATATTTTTTTACATCATTCACTGTATATGGAAACTAGGGTGGATCGAACACGAAGCATATCACACGAAGCATATCATAGTTTAACATGATTACAGTGTACGATTTGTTGAGTGGGAAGTACAGAATATAAATTGTTTGCAAGACTAGTGATCATTAATGAAATGAACTGACCAATTGTATGAATGCTCCTTCATTAGAATGATCGAATCCTAGATATTCAATGTATGAATAGAAAATGAAAATACATATTCGTATGACTTTAACTGTGGGTATATTCCAAGTGTTGAAAGTATACCCACATTGAAAAACATGTAATCTATATTTGTTTGTCCCGTTTTGCGATAAATTGAATCATTGAACGAGAAGAAACTTGTCAGTTGCGGTCATAAATGTTGAACGTCAACTTTTTGTTCAATACAGTACACATCATCAGCACATGTGTTGATTCATAAG
Organism: Zygogramma bicolorata; assembly: GCA_032362365.1. NCBI lineage: Eukaryota > Metazoa > Arthropoda > Insecta > Coleoptera > Chrysomelidae > Zygogramma > Zygogramma bicolorata. Next base: position 1,537,182 of record JAVJAQ010003572.1, read on the forward strand.
TAGGAGACTTGAGCCGATTCTAAGCCCCCCACCACTATGACGTCATTAATGGCTAACTAATGACAAGTGGTGTTATAAGGTTGACCTCGAACTATATGTCTGGTGCATAGTTTTGACCTTGAACGAAATATCTAGAGCATAGCTGAAAATGTAGAATATTTTGTGTGAGACATTGTGTGTGTATGTGTGTGACTTCATACCCTTTGAACTTGAGATGGGTGAGGGGTGTACACGGTAATGCAATAATAATAAATCTTTATTTCCCGTCGACAGTGAAATGTATGGGAATTGTCAAGCCTAATTCTAAGGGTTATTCGAAATATCAAAAAGTAAAATTAAATATAAATATAAAATAGGACAGTCACATAAAATAATTTTTAGTTAAAAAATTCGATTATTCTCCATGTGTACTAAGTACAAACAATCTTATACAGAATGCACATATCTGCACACCACAAAGATCCACCAACTGATGAGCAATGTCGTCTGTGAGCTCATCTAGTCAGTGAGTGGCTGTGCAGGAGAGTGGGGGTAATGACATTGAGATTTGCATTCACGGTAAAGATATTCTTCATGAGTATAAAGAATAGATTGCATACACGCAAAAGAGTTGGACATATTTTTTCAGGTGTACTCTGTAAAAACTAATTTGCATGAAGTACACATGCCTACACACACACACACACATCAACCGAGATTCACCAACTAGCACGAGCACTCACTTCACCTTACATCTACGCTCCACCAAGCTCCAGCCAAGAATGAATGCCCGCACAGCAGATTTTCTCAAAAATAATATAAATAAGTTTGATACATCTAATCACAATGTAGGAAGCCAATTCGATATTCCAGTGACAAAGTCAGTTCTAGGTGATTTCAAGGAAGAATTTACCAATGACTCAATAATCACCTTTCATGGTACGAGTGCTAAAGCATATTATGTTGAGTCTGTATGTAGCGAACTCAAAAAGGCTAAAGGTATCAAACGGTCTGTTATAAAGAATGAATTGACATTTGAAGACTATGAAAAAATTATCGAACAGGGAAGCATGATATTTAGGAAGATGGACTCATTTGAAAGCGTGTTGCATGATATTTATACCGAGCTGAAGAATAAAGTCGCATTGTCATACCACGAAGGCAAACGATTCATCCTTCCAAATACCACACGAACCCTTCCATGGGGTCATAGCGATTTAGAGTTTCATCAGAATGATCCAAATGATAACATTCGTTGGGTTTCTGAAATCGTTCATTCTTTTTCTCAAGAGAGCCCCTTAGATCAACTTATCAATTTGTTGACTGCTGAGACAAATAACTGAATTATCATTCGTGGTGTTTTTTTTTCCTTCGAACCGGAACATTAATCATTTGTGATTTTTGTATTGTGATCATGTACATTGAAATGTGGATATTTTTACCAATTATTAACTGATTTGGAATATGTATTGTTTTATTTCTTCTAATACTCAATCGTCGCCATGTAAAACTATTAATATAAATAAATGAAAGTTTGAAGAACCATCAGTATAAAAAGTATCGTTCTGTGGGTATAATGTTTAGAACGATTGATAAATTTGTTCGTTAAAGGGAATGGGGTGGTGGCATCATTCGGGGTCCACCAGGTATTGGGTCCAAATTAGCGTCAGACAGTCGATATGATATGCAGAGGAAAAATACAGGAGAATCGATTGAAAATAATGATTGTGTTAATTATCATATCTCGAAGAGAAAATCAAAGAAACTAAGGAGCCCCACCCTTCTGGTCCTCCAAGCTGCTATACAATCTGCAATAGATAATGTAGAACCTGAAGCACGTCAGGCATTTGATGATGAGATAGCTGAGGCGAGAATAATATTGGATCACAAATACATCAATCTAAAAAGTGATGTCGAAATTGAAACCTTCGTCGCTGCTACTGCAATGACACAAAAATATAATGCATTGAAAGGGAGAGTTGCAACGCTTGGGAAGAAACATACGGAGCGATAGACCATTATTGTGGTATCCAGGTATAGAGGTCAATCCTGGTGTTGAAAAATGAATACATCATTGTATTATGTGCCATCAAATAGAATTCCCTGTATTATATGAAATAAACTGGTCTATACAATTAATAAAAATCTGTGTTCCACTTCTACCCAATCACCCTAGTGAATAGAAGAATGTAGAGAGTGGCGATGGAGCGATGGAGCGATAGTGGGATTGGTGGGTCCGGCTTGTTGGAGTGGGGAGGGTGGGGCTTAGAGAGCGATAGTGGGTTAGACTAGTTGGAGAGGAGAGGGTGAAACTTAGCTACGAAGAAAGAGTGACGAGAGAGGAGATGGAGAGTGTGTGACGGCCAGTATATATATAAGAGTATTCATCAATTCTGTCTATTCATGAAAATGCCTTTTTCTGCCCCATAGAGTCGTTAAATCTATTATTCGCGATATTTTCACGAAAAATGATCAAAAGAAATTGCATAAACCTGAAATATTCAATTTTATTATCATCAAAATCGTTAAAATAGCCCATTGTTCAAATCAATATAATATTGTTTACTTCCCATAACCAATCTGATCATCGACATGCCGTTGCTTATTTGATGAGACATAACGTATATGTGTGTGAAACAGGAGTTGTTCTTACCACGAAATCGTATCTTTCGCTTCGCTAAGGTACTGCCCCAGTCATCGAAGTACCTCTCATTCATTTTCATCCTCGTTCGAGTACGTTCAAGAAAGACGAAATTCTAAGGGCACTCCGTCGTTCGTTCATGGTAAAGTACTACTAGTGGTTTTATTGTTTCAAAGAATTCAAATAGTTTTTATTAATAGGGTTTTTTGGTCGGGTCGACACATCGACTTGGGTATAGTGAAATATATCGCGTTTTCAATCGTTCTCCAGTCAGTAGGCAATAAAATTTTGTATCAGGAGTAGCATCGTTCTGATTTTGGTTGAAGATTTGGAGGTTTTGACTGACTCTGACATCGAAGTTCAGTTTTAGTGCTACGTGCATTTTCTTCATGATTTTTGATGCTCTCTGCATAAATTGCACTTTTGTGGATAAATTGCACTTTTGTGGATGAATTGCCTGTGATTGTAGATGACATTCGAACATTTGTAGTCGATTTGAATATTGTAGTTGCCCACCAATCATCTCGAGGAGGTAAGATATTTTGAAAAAAAATGTGGGTTGACTTCGTATAACAATTTCATAATTTTAGGGTCCTAGTATACGGACATCAGATAAGTTTCGAGTAAACGAGTTACTGAGAAGTAGACAGTAACGAATAAACCTCTATCACCTATATCACTATATAGGTGGCGGAGACGAGATAGTTCGAGCCAGGTTGCCATTGTGGTACAGTTATTGTATTCCCGATTTTCCCTGGAGTTTATGCGGATATTTTTTTATATACACTCAAGATTCGGAGTCGTCGATTGTTACCAAGTAAACAGTAGATACTTTTAGCTCTAGTTGGTTTATACTCCCCTGTCGTCTTGTGTTGTTCAGTATATTATATAATTTTGAAGTTACTATATAATTTTGAAGTCACTGCATGTGAGCCTTATATAGCTTTATTGGGTAAATTTCTTTTATTCATCACTACATTGTTCAACCATATAACTAACTGAGCCAAAAATAGGGTTGAATATGTACAATAGCGAGGCTCATTAAACTTATTCAGTATTATGGTTGTGTAATTTTGTTTTCCCGTTTTGACAGTGGTTTCCGAGCTCATTGGCAGCACAGAGGTATATATTTTAGTTTATTTGAAAGGGGTGGTGTTCTTTCATTTTATTTCTATTCATTTTAACCCGCTCCCATCCCACTGAGCAAACCGACTGCCTCTAGCCAGGAACCTTGGCAATCATATTATCATTTCTTTGAAAATCGCACCCGTTACACTGGCGCCCACGTCACTAAAAAAAATTTTTTTTCCAGGTAATATGTTGGCTAGGTTCACTTGGTAACTTAAGCATTTTTTCACTGATTTTTTTCAACTGAATTATCCACTTATTCATGTGACTCTAACACCTTGTGGCATTCGTCTATTTTTGTATTCACATACAGGGCTTCTAAAAAGGTACATCGTATATGACCTTTGAATTTCAGCTGTTATTTTGGCATTCGTCCTTGTGAATGGAAGTGATATATAAATATTACTCAAAATTAATTTTCGTATCGCATTCCTCATATTATAATGTTGCTGAAATTTTCTTACTTGGTACTTTTATTTTATTCGCAATTCATTGATAAAAGTTGTTTGATGAATATATTCCTTATCATCTTTTTCCTTATGCTCCAACAGCTCGATACGAAAATATTAGTTATTTTAACAAGTCATTCCTTTTTTTCTTCTTCTTGTTGAAACAAATACAGTGCGGTTCGGAAAAGACGTCGCTTGCTTTTCAGGAAGGTGATTATATTTAGTTTGTTTTTTTTTTCTTTCGCGATGGATGTCAATAGATTATCTTGCGATGAATTGACCTGGGAGTTGTTGATTAGAGGTTCAGATTCAGGTAATGGTACCATTGGTGAGAAACGGGGATTGTTGAGGAAAGTAATCAGAAAGGAAAAACTTGGTATTTTGAATCATGTTGCAATCGTAATTGATCCAATTCGTGAACTCAATATCTGTTCAGCCAAGTTAGAAGAACTCCACGGTAATGTTCAAGAAATTGATTAGGAAAATAAATCGAATGAATAGAGGCGGTTGAAAACGAAGTTATTTCACGTCTAAGGGAGGTTGAGTGAAATTGATGTATCAAATCTAGGAGCAGAACAGCAAGTTCTCAAGAATGAATTGACGGAATTTTGTGAAAAAACTCTTTATTCACTTGAAAATATTTATGCTGTCTGTAATATTCCCACAACTCAAAGCAACGTTGCAAATTTTGTTTTAATAATTGATCAGCCTGTAGAAGAATTTTCACTGAATGCTTCTAGCAGTTCAAAAAATTAACATATTCTTGGAGCCGAAGGTTCGCGTGATCATTTTTGAAAAAATTCGAGTCATGTTTTGGTAGATATTGATCAAGAACCTATTGGTAGTGATAAAGAAGAAAATATCGAAAATTTTTGCAGAAGGAACTCAGATGATCCTAACATGCGTCGTGACATCCCAACAGATTTCGTTCAGATATGTAGTAAAAAATTCAAAAACATGAACCTATCCGGAGCCAAATTCGTAGGGAATTTTGAAGACGCACATTCTACAGTTGAATTGTCAGGTAGAGACATAGATAGTTGTCCACATAGGATATCGAAATTTGTAGATGTTAGCAAATGGCAAATGAAATTCGATGGTACTTCAAGCGTCATCGTCTTTTCAGATAGGATGGAGGATATGAGAATTTCGCGAAATATTTCTGACGAGCAAATGCTCAATTCGGTTTCGGAACTACCAGTCGGAGATGTTTCAGTTTGATCTAGGTTTGCAAAGAGTAAAATTTCTATTTACAGACAATTCACCGATGTTTTTCGTACTACATTCCTGCCTCGGAATTATGAAAATAAAATTCTAGATATGTTGAGACGTCGCACTCAGGGTAGTTCTGAGTCGGTTGTTATTTATATCGCGTATATGGAGGGTTTATACGGTAAACTTCCTCGAACAGTCCAGGAGGGGGAAAGTGTCAATTCTATAAGAAATAAAATGTTACCTCACCTTCAAATGTCTTCTGGCTAGCAGAAAAATTAATACTATTGAAGAACTGATAGCGATAGAACGTGATGTCGAAGAAGCGCACGCATGCGTACAAGAATACACTTCTTCATCATCCAGTCGTAATTCGGTAGAACAAGGTTTGGAGTATAAACGCCCAATTGGGAATATACCTCGAGCTGCAGCCTCATCGCTAAACATACAAGACGGGCCCAATGTTGCCTCAGCATCCACTGCACCTACTGTAAGGCCTCCACAGGAGTCGCAAAGGAGTGACCAATTCAATAAATGTTTCAATTGCGGCCAGGTTAGACATTTTCGGTAAACGACCTCGGAGGTTGGTAAGTTTCAAATGCGAAACTCTCAATGTTACAGTTGGAACTTGCACTAAATGTTCGGGAAACTAATAATCGAGCATTTTAATGGTCATGAAAAGTGCTCGTCGAATTCTGAACTGACCATAGAATCTCCCATAAATAGGTTTTCGCGAAAAGACGAACTTGATATAAAAAAAATTAAACTTATCCTAGCACATATTTTTGATAGTTTTCAGAATGATAATCGACCATACTTGGAAGTTGATATACTTGGTATCAAACTTAAGGGTTTGATGGACACTGGAGCGAATCGAATAGTTCTTGGTAGGAAGGGATGGGATATTTGGAAGGATTGTGGCCTAGATATGAGATTCCTTCATGTACCATAGCAAATGATGACAAATGTACTGTTTTGGGTTCGGTGAGCGTTCCAACTCTTCTGGAGGGAGTGGTAAAAACTCTGGATATTCCAATTGTTCCAGAAGTGTCTTCTCATCTTATACTTGGGATGGATTTTCAGATAACCTTTGAGTTGATACCTGATTTAAAAAAAAGTGTTGGTCCTTCAATAGTAGTGATTCAGAGGAAGTGGTGATCAATTCTATCTCTACGCATGAGACGTTATCGATCGACGAGTCTAGACGTTTAAGCGACTTCGTTGACAGGTATTTTTCGATAATTGTCAACAAGTTGGGGAAGACCTCATTAGTGGAGCATAAGATTGTGCTTACTAATGAGCAACCCATCAGACTACGTCCTTATCGAGTTTCCCCAGCCATACAGGAGCTCATAGACAAGGCAGTGAAAATTATGCTCGATAATGATGTTACTGAACCCTATAACTCTGCTTTTTCATTTCCAGTCGTTAGGGTTCCTAAAAAGGAAAAAAGGGCATACAGATTTGTATCGATTATCGTCAGTTAAATAAGGTGACGAAAAAGGATGCCTAACCAATCCCTTATATCGATACCATCTTGGATAAGCTGAGAAATGCCAAGTATTTCACTTCTGTTGATGTTGAGTCTGCATTTTTCCAAGTACCGATATCTAGTGGATCTCGAGAGTATACATCCTTTACAGTTCCTGGTAGCGGTCTAGATCATTTCAAGCGTATGCCATTCGGTCTTTCCAATAACCCAGCTACTTTTCAGAGACTCATGGACTGTGAGTAATAAACACATTTCCAATCGAATCACATGTGGTCATCAATATTGTGGACCCGGTACGAAACCAAATGAATTTTTAGCACGCAACGATCCTGGAATCAATAAATTAAATATTTTCATTTGGTGAAAATTTATTCACAATGACATTACAATTGTCTTTAATCAATTGTTTTGGTATTTTTGAATAGGTATGGCAAAGGTATGCGGCATCTATTGACTTGTGTCGGCACATTGCATAATATTCTCGAATTTTATTTTGTTTATCGCAAGCCACATCGTCGAAAATGAATATGGAATTTGCTCGTGCTTCAGCCGGATCGACTATTTCATCATTGTTTTTGAAGGGGAATTAACCCATACCTTTGATTTTCTTCTTGCAGCAGTTGATATTCCGGTTGAAACAATGATTTCGAGTAGACGTAGACGTTTTTAAATTTGGCACCATTCGGATTGAATAACAAACTCAACATGGCGTTGGTTTTACCACACCTACTCGGACCGCAAAATATAGCTCTGAGAGAATCGGGTAACAGAACACCGTGTTTACTCTCTTTCAAAACATTAACAAAATCCAAATTTTCTATAGGCAGCGTAGGTTTCTGCCGAGTAACTTTCATGGTGTCTCACATTAAACTGTAGAGAAAGCATCTAACGCTTCCTTGAATGCTACTAACGCTCCGTTGAATGCGACAAACGCTTCATGAAATGCGACTAATGCTTCGTTAACTGCATCTTACGGTTCGTGAAATGCGTGTAACGCTTCGTTAAACGCTTTCAGATTCACCTCAACCGTCCTCTGGTACTGAATCCTTTCATACATAGTTACTCTGAGCACATTTGTCAGTATAATGCTAACCTTCGAACGGCAAGGTGGTGGTATTGTGAACACACTAATCAAAAAATTTCCTTTCGAATCACACTTGTCTGGATATCTATACTGCGGACCTGGAACACAACTACAGAAGAGATTACCTCTTGGTCAAAAGGACATTAACGGCCTAGACTCAGCCTGCCGCCGACACGATATAGCCTATTCTCAAAATAGGTCCTTGGAAAATCGTCATGAGGCTGATTTGGAGTTGAAGGATAGTGCGTAGAAGCGATTCAAGTCGAAAGACTCTAGTTTAGGAGATAAAGCAGCCTCTTGGTTCGTAACTACTGCTATGAAGACCAAACGCAAACTCGGTATGGGTGTGAAGAAGCCATCATTCAAAAAGAATATTGTGCAGAAAATTTCCTTATCATTGCGAGAACAATTGCAACCTCATCAACTGTCTAATATGAGTGAGAATAATTTGAGGAAAGCTTCAATTTTGGATATGCGTACAGCACGAAATCACACCAACAGTATTGGTGGTCGTGAGAAGGTTCGAGTACCTCGAATAATACCGATTGAAGAAAAAAGTAGTGGTATTCTATCTTCGATACCAATATTTGCTGCCCTTAGTGCCCTAGGTGGTTTGGCTGGTGGTGCTGCAGGAGTTGCCAAGACTGTGATTGATGCCAAGAAAGCAAAGAAAAAACTTGAAGAAGATCAACGTCACAAGAAAGCAATGGAAGAGATCGGAAAACAGGGGTCAGGATTATTTTTGAGGAAAAGTCGTCGCGGCTATAGAATTTTCCTTCGAAAAGCTACCCAATAGAGCCCTTTTCGATGTGGAGTTGAGACGATATGCGAAACAATTGAAAATTCCTCATTTCAAGGGAGTCTTCATGCGTGATCAACTCGCACACTCCACACCAGCAGCCAAAGAGTGTGCCATCATAAATTTGGATTTGCAGAAGAACAAAGGAACTCATTGGGTAGCTCACTGCAAACATGGCAATGAGGTGGAATATTTCGACAGTTTTGGCAATTTGAAACCACCTGTGGAATTGGTGAAATATCTGGGCAATGTCAAAATATACAATTATCGCTATCAAAATTTCAATGAGACAAATTGTGGGCATTTGTGCTTAGAATTCCTCTATAAAACTAGTGTGTAGCACTGGTTGAGGTTCAGTCATGTCTCTGATTGTCACGCTGACAAGTCATACTTCCACGGCTAGCAGTGACTTCACCAACCCGATTCCCTTGGACCCTGACGCTGAATACGGTTTGGCTTTGATTGGTTTCCATTCGCACAACAGCATCCCAAACATAGACGAGGGTAATGGAAAGTTCTACTATTTCAAGAACGCTGATAAGACCAAGAGGGAAATCATCAATATTCCCATTGGTTCCTACGAAATCACTAACATTGCCAAATTCCTAACGAAATTCATAAAAAAAGCAGGATATCAAGAGGAAGAACACCGACGAACAGGAAGAATATATAACTGATAAAGTATTCTCTCTGAAAGCCAATCCCGATACTCTAGAGTGTGAAATATACAGCAAAGTACATACCATTGATTTTCGACCTGCGGACTGCATTGAAAAATTACTGGGATTTCCAGTGAGATTGCTGGAACCTGGCCAAGTTCATAGGTCTGATTTACCAGTGAAAATTGTTAAAGTTCGAACTATTCACCTGGATTGCAATATAACTGCAGGTGCATATTTCAACGGTTGGCCTTCACATAGCATCTACGAATTTGCACCAAGAGACGATCCCGGTTTTGCCATCGACGAAGTTCCACTAAATTTGATTTATCTACCTGTGTCGAGCAAAGGTGAAATAAACAATATTACAGTACACATTCTCGATCCGCTCCGGTGGATTTCAGAGGTGAACTTAATGTCATTAGATTGGTTCTGAAGAAACTCTGAGAGATGGGTTTGGTTTTTTGATGATATATTCAATCACAACACATCCACACCATCAGTAGTGAAGAAGTCCTTCGACAGGTCGGTCACTTCCTAACTTTCTGCTGCAAATCAGCGATTTCTGCAAACATTGGGTTACAATGTTGTCTCGACACGTGTTCGACATCTACCGCTGACCTCAATTCGACGAATCCATCCAACGTTTGGAAACTAGAACTCATTACCCATATGTGAAATCCTTCGAGAATAATGATATTGTTGAAATTTTCATTCGACAAAGTGAAACATGGTTACTCATGTACGATTCTGTGATAAGTATCAGAGGAACAATGAAAAAAACTGCTGGAGATGGAACTGTTAATTTTGTTAATAATGCACCAGCTTTCTTTTTCGACTGCATCTCATACGAACTCAATGGTAAAGAATTGGATACAGTTCGTTATCCTGGAATAGTAAGTACACTCAGAGGATACTTGTGTTATAGTGCAGACGATACCAGCCACATGTGAACATCTGGATGGAATTATCCCAATGGATCTCTACGCAATGATGCTGATGGATTTTTCACCTTTCACATTCCACTGAAACACCTTCTGGGCATTTTCAATGCTACATGCGGTAAACAGTCTCTACGTTTGGTTCGTGCACGCAACGATAACAACAGCATATTCATCAAAGATGCTGCCAATGCACCGGAAAGACTACTGCCAAATTGCAAATCGAAGGTATCGAATTGAAAGTGAAGCACATTTTCTCTAATGATGAAATTCGTTTGAACCTATTGCAATCTATCAGAGCTGATACACCTATAATGATACCCTTTCGAGAATAGGAACTTCACGAACTACCAGCATTGACTGAGGGATCAACGAGAGAAATTTGGGCTGTCAAAACTGCTTCTGCCATGGAGAGCCCTCGATATATCATCACAGTATTCCAAACGGGCCGTGTGGACAACTCGCATAAATATCCCACATTCTTTGATAATATTGATATAATGGACATCAGATTGATATTAAACAGTGACATCTACTCGCACGAGCGAATGAGATTGGATTATAAAAAAAGCGATTTCGTTGAGGCACATCGCACCTACACAGACTTCTACTCCAGCTACATGAACACTCCGAGAAAACAACCATTACTCGATTACATAACATTCAAAAATCGAGCCATTCTTGTGATAGATGTTTCCAAAAGGGCGGAATTCATGAAGTCGAGCACCGTGGATGTGAAGCTCGTTATTGAAGCTAAAAAAGGGTTCCCAGCTAACACGCGTGCCTACTGCATCATCATTCACGATTGTGTTATAGAAAATTTACCATTGAGTGAGATAGTTAGACATTTATCTTGAAGAGATCTGAGAGGGACGATCAGTTGTATGAAAGACTCTGAAGATGAAGGTTGTAGCAGTAGACATTCAAGGTTTCGATTTGGGTGGTGTGTTTTACCCCAAAGAAATTTCCATAACCGATGGCGCACAGACGAATCATTTTTTGCTGAAGCCTCCGAAGCCATATAGTTCACGTTCTGCTGGAGAGAAACGTCAAGTGAGATATGTTGAGCAGAACGTGCACGGCTTGCGATATTCCGATGGTTTCGTCGACTACTCTGATTTGAATATTATTTGGCAAACGTTGGAAGATGCTGATGTGATATACGTGAAGGGACATCGAAAATTCGACATTCTCCAGAATTATTTTGCCCAATACACATCACAACCACCACACTTTGTTAATTTGGAAAAATTTCATACTGAGAACGCTACAACAACAACAGTCAATCAGCCTCCGGTTTTTTCCTTTGAGAAACCTCTGTGTATGAATCAAAGAAGTCAAAAAGTGCGCTGTAGTCTGATACACTGTTTCAAAATATGGAAGTGGATGGTGCAGCAAATGGTATGGTAGTCGATCCTGAAATTTCATCTTCAGTGGAACAATTCAAGAAGCTCAGATCACCATTGGTAGCAGTTTGGAACGATGTATTTTTCAATTGAAATAGATGTAAATTCAATAGAAAACCAACACGTAGAAAAACACCTGTGACTATTTCCAAATGAATATTTGAGTCATATAGTTGTATAAAATGTATGAGTGAGTTGATCGGATCCTCAGTTGTTTGTATGCAATGGCCGTGTTATGATCGGATTATATAATTTTGTCTGCAGACTTCTCCAATATTCTCTACATTAATCCTACAGAAAAAGTGAATGAAGTGTTCGTTACTTTTGAAAATGCGAGCGGATATAGAAACGAAACGTGGCCTTCAAATTGGATGCCAATGATTCCGACTGCACTGAATGAAGGTTATCTGCATGTTTTGAGTGCCGAAATACCCGCCCATTCCAATTCTTACAAGGTGAGACTTGTTTTTGGAGACCGCAGTCTTGGAGACTTACCTGATTGGAATGAAATCGAACCACAACCAACCAAGATCTGTCTCGAGTCTGATATGAAAACAATTCTGGGGCTGATTTACTTCATTACATGTGTATCGCTGATGCAAATTCTCAAATCTTTGCTCAAATATCTATTGAAGTTCAAAGTGCCGCAATATGAAGAGGGTGAGGTGCAGCGAAAATAATCAAGTGCACTACTAATATGTGTGGCAATTTGCATACAGACAATCAAGAGGCAAATTTTGGGAGTATTTTGCGATCGACCGAATGCGTGTTCAGAGACGTATTACACAGTCATCCCGATCGATTGAACCAATTTTGGATGAAATACATCGAAAAACCATATTTGATACAAGATTTGCATGAGACATTTTGGATTCGCTTTCCCAATGTGATCACACTGTTTGCTGAATAAAATATTTGTTCATGTACTTGTTTCATTTACATAGCCGAAATAGCTCAGTGGCAAGAGCGTAAGACTGAAAATCTAAAGACCCTCGTTTCGACTCCAGGTTTCGGCAATTTATTTTTGACACTTCAGGGTCCCCAAAATTGATGAGACTTCAATCTCCATCAAAGCCACGGAAATTTCATTTGAATCGTTCGTGGAAATTCCATTCATTGTGACAAAACCACAAAAATCAATTTTGTTATCAGTAATGACGACAGACCATTACGAAGAATTCCTAACAAAACCTCAGACTGGAAAAACCCATTGTTCATATTATTGAATTTTCTTATCGCATTGCATGTAAAAACCAATTTTATTATCAATTCCCCATTTCCTGCCAGAGCGCCTGCATCCAATTGATATCATTATCTCAATAAACATTCATCAACGTTTGGAAAAAAACTTATAATTAATTCATCTCGCAATATTCCATTCGAATGAATTGTTTTCGAACCTAATCTCCTAATGGATGCCAAGAATTGTGAATTATGAACATTGTCATCAGACGCCTTCAACCAATGGCTGCAGCAGCCATTTTTTCAGAACCAATCACAGAGCCCTCGACCAATAACTGACCCCCCAGCAGAGACGCCATACTCATTTTTTCAGAAAACTACAAACACAGAGCCCTCATTCCTCATTCGTTCGACCAATAACTAACCCCCAGCAGAGACGCTCATTCGCCAGAAAAATACCAATCACAGAGCTCCAGCCACCATACTTTTCAGAACCAATCGCAGAGGGCACCTTGAGGTACGGCCCACGTAGGTCGCGCCCCCGAACACGCCCCACGATGCCACAATGGCGTCCAACCACCGGCCAACCTCCCACTCTGCAACGTCACAAGATTTTTCTGCCCGAGGCTCAGGAGGGTCCGAGGCTCCGCCTCCGAGCCCCCGACATCCGAACCAATCAAACGTCAGCCAATGGTAGACGTTTAGCAGAGCCGCCTAAACAGTTTACCACAGCAACGACCAATTGCAGCCACTAGCAACGCCCGCTCCTTTCAGCCAACCAATGGTGGAGTGCAGAGACGCCATTTTCTTTAATGACCAATCAGCTCCACTAGCAACGCCCTGCTTTTTTCAGCCAACCAGAACCACAGCCAATGGTGGAGTGCAGAGACGCCATATTTGTTTTTTCTCTAACCACAGACCACTTACAGCAATGCTCCAATCATACAGCTCCACTAGCAACGCCCTGCTCCTTCAGCCAACCAGAACCACAGCCAATGGTGGAGTGCAGAGACGCCATATTTGTTTTTTCTCTAACCACAGACCACTTACAGCAATGCTCCAATCATACAGCTCCACTAGCAACGCCCTATTTGCTCTTTCCACCAACCACAAGCCACAAAAATACTCCTCCCAGGCGTACCACACCATTTTTTCACAACCCTCATGTCTGCTTGCCATCATCCCTCTCCCCACCTGTTTGACGAAGAACTACACCCCCAAGAACAGCTAAGGCCATCGAGTGTCTCAAACCTCCCCTTTGACCCCATTGTCCTACTACTATTTCTCCAATCTTAAAAAAAAAATATTATAGCTCAAATAAAATACTCGACCGCACGTCGTTTCCGTTCCAATTCGCTCGGTACGCGGTGTCGCGAGTTCTTCCCTAGAAGGCAACTCGCTTTCCTTCGCGAGAAAAACCTCGCCGACGACTAACTCTCCTAAGACGCGCTTCTCTGTCCGAAATTTTTGTCACCTCCCTCGATCAATTTTCGGCAGGCTATCTTTTCCTCGAGGTCAACTTCAATTAGTCGAAATCATAATTAATTAGCCCATAACCCCGCCTTTTTCAAGATGGGCTCTGAAACTGTTTTCAATTCTCGCGGACCAGCTTTCCCACACGTTTCCTGACGTTCGCGAAACCTTTCCCAAGTATTGTTTGGATTATGGCGCCCTGGGTACAAGCTCAGTAACTTGATATATTTATTTTATCCGATAAATCTGTCTGTTGCTTGAAGCAACAATGTAGCACCCACTTGGAACACAAGTGATCCTTCATAAGCATTTTCCTTTCACCAGCTTAACCGATAATTTTAATCTGTTATTTTCTTCGTGACTGAAATCCATCGTTTTGAAGCTATAACTTTATACGAGTTTTGCCGGTGAAATTCGTGGCTTCATGCATTGATTCTATCTTCTGAAAAAATAACTAGCTAGATACTGAGCTTTGCTAGGTATTACATACTGAAACTACTCAATATCCGGGAGAGACTTTTTATTGTGGATGAGATAATTATAAAGACTAATGAAAGTTGGCCAAAGCTTCAGATTTCCATCAAATATAGGTACATTGATCTTTGGTAACTTCACATTACTCTGAGAAGAGCTGGGTTCAGGTTTTGCATCATCCCCAAATAGATTCGGAAATACTGTTTATCAACTTCCTGACGGACTTCTTTTTCAGCGTCGAAATCAGGCTCATTCTGTGTAGCTACAAGTTGTGTGACTGAAACATGTTGCTCATTGAACTCTTCGTACACTTTATCCAAACCAGAGCATCTTACTTCGAAAATTTTATGAAAAGATCCGTCATCTACCGCACAGCCGAAGCAGCTTTCATTCCAAAATCGGGGAAGAGTGACTACGCTCAGGCAAAAGCTTCCAGACATATTAGCCTAACACTTTTTTTAATGAAGGCCCTAGATAAATTGTAGATAGGTATTTGGCAGATGTAGTACTGAAAAGGCAGCCTTTCAAGGAGAATCAACACGAATAACGCAACTGAAATTCTATAAAAACAGCTCTCCACGCGGTAATGCAAAGAGTGGAAAAGGCACTACATTTCAAGGAATGGGCACTCGGAGTCTTTTTTCGGCGTGGAAGGCGGCTTCCACAAGGCAAAAAAAGACGTCATCCCCAATGCACGCAGATCAGTCCTAGTGACGGGCCCTTTCCTAGGCATGGTTTGTAACTGAATGCAATTGGCGTGCAGGAAAATAGATAGGTGGTGTGAGAAAGTCGTCCTCGCAATTAATCCGTCTTAAACAGAGTTGATTCTCTTTACCAAGAGAAGAAAGTTAGACGGGTTCAGATCACCAGTAGTGGGTGTAAGACCCCTGGAGCTGGCTAGCAAGGTAAAATACCTATGAGTGGTAATGGACTCCATGGTGAGTTGGGGGCCACACGTCGATCGAGTAGTCGAGAAGACGGTGATGGCTATATGGGCCGTGGGGAGATGTAGGGCCTAAAACCTCACATCCACCACTGGATGTACACTGCGGTTATCAGACCCCGAATTCTATACGGAGCTGTGGTCTGGTGGCCATCATTGGACCAGATAACTACAACCAATAAGCTGGGAAAGAAACAACGACTAGCTTGTAGGGGAATAACCGGCGCAATGGGGACGACTTCCTCGGCAGCTCTGGAATTCCTGCTGGGTCTGCCGTCGCTCCCAACTTGTATGAAGATGGAAGCTATGGCGACCCATCTGAGGATCCGGGACTCGGGGAATTGGCGAGGAGAAAGGTACACAGGGCACACCGAGATCGCAATGGTGGCGAAGAAAGAAATTTCACTATCCGCTATCAGAGTGTTTCAGGCAGAGGACAAAATCAAATGGAGAAAGATGATCTCACTAGAGATTCCAGAAAGGAAAGAGTGAGAAGAGGAACAGTTGATACTTCCTACAGAAAGCTTGGTCTGTTTCATAGACGGATCCAAACTGCAGGAAAGAAAAGCAAAAGCACGAGTTTACTTGGAAAAGGGAGAGAGAGGCTATGCCTACTCTTTAGGTTCCTTGAAAACGTTCCAAGCAGAGGTGTATGCCATCCTGGAGGCAATGGAGATAGAAGAAGTGGGGCTAGACACAGAGAGACGTAACTATGTTTACTCTGACAGCCCGGTCTCAATTAGGGCTCTGATACTAATGTGGTTTCAGGGCCAGGCGGAGATCGAAGGCAACGAGCGGGAGGACCAGCTACGAGCTCGAACCCGCACTCGGCATAAAAAGAGACTAGTAACAATGACACTGAACGAGTGGACCGTTGAAAGATTAGGTGAGGATCGGGGAGAAACAGACGGCTGCAGGCAGTTAAAGCAGATGATATCTGGGCCCAACAGGGCAAGGACGGCCAAGATATTGAAGTCAAGCCGCAAAGAACTCCGACTCTTAGTGGGAGTTCTAACCAGACATTGCAGCCTCAGGAGACATCTGACTCTCATTAGAGTTGGAGTCGACCCACTATGTGCGGAATGTGAAGAGAAGGATGACTTCTTCCACTTACTGTGCGAAGATGGAACATACAGCAGGCTCAGACAAAACGTCTTCGGAGTCGTCCATATCAAGTAAGAGGGATTGCACTTTCATAAAAAGGTCGAAGATATTCGAACAGGTATTCGTCATGGCGTGAGTGAATGGATGTGCCGTAGATTGCGAAAAGCGCCCACTGGGGCCTAGTTGCTGACGCCTGCGTCTCCCACTCTTAACCATTACTATTACCACTGTGTCCGAAATGCTTCATTTCGGAGATACAGGGTGTTGAAAATTATATATTTTGTTCGTTTTTTGAGAATAACTAACAAAAAATAAGTGTTCTGTAAGAAATTTGGTACCAGGAGTTTTTTGACGTGGTAAATCATAATTTCTTTTCAATTCTCATGTAACATCTAGAGGGCGCTGCATACTCTCTCATTATTCATTTCAAATTTCCAATTTCAATTTCCAACAAAACTTTTTCGACAGTAACCTTTTGGTACTTTTCATAGAAAACCTGATTTCTACACCTTTTCCAAGTGAAAAGGTACACTACCTAAACAATGCTGGAGGTGATCGTTTTCGAGATAGTCACGGTTATCTATATCGATGCATGTTACTTAGCTCCTAGGGCGCTGGGTGAAGTTGCTGAGAAAATTACAAAAACTGAGGATGTGGTGAATCTCAATAAACAAATTATCTTTATAAAATGTTTATCGAAAAAAGATTCGTTTTCGAGATACAGATTGTTGAAATTTTTCAAAACATAGGGAGTACCTTTCCTGATAGATGTGTCTGGCCTCGTTTGAATTTCCCTCAGCCAAGCCGCCTGCAAAAACAATACCAACCATTTTAGCATTTGCAAAGTCGAGCATGGTATCAAAAAATCACTTTATAAACTCCGAACTGCGGATTTGTCAATGATTAGTTGACAATATGACAGCGAACTTCTATTTTGATAAATGAACGTTCATAGCTCCCTCGATTCTTAATTTGCAAGAGGAGTGTACTGATTGAGCAGTTTGATGATGCTTTGTTCAGAAGAAGTCTCTTAGGGTATACTTACTGCGTATGAAGTTTGATGAAAATAACTGAAATTGCAAAGAACTCATGACAAAAACCGACCATGATTTGAAACATTTCAATAATCTCTCTCGCAAATGAATTATTTTTCGATGAATATTATTTAGGAAAAAGTTTATTTTGACGAGATTCCTCACATCCTTAGTTTTTGTGATGTTCTCAACATCTTCACTTAGCGCCCTAAGATCTAAGTTATATGCTTCGATATAGAAAATTGTAAATATCCCGGAAACTATCACCTCCTGAGTTGTTGAGGTAGTGTTCCTTTCTTACCTTGACGGTTTTTTTTCATGAGAAGTACCAAAATCTTACTGTCAAAAAAATTGGGGCAATTTGCAATCAATAATGGCAGCGTACGCAGCGCCCTCTAGATCACATGAGATCACATGAGAATTATTACGAAATTATAATTATGCAAAGTTATTTTTAAAAAACGAACAAGAAAATTCAAATTCAATTTCAACACCCTGTATCTCGGAAATGAAACATTTCCAGAAACAATTTTGTACAATTTTTTTTCTCATAATTGTCTCAGGAATAGGTCTATCGAATACTTTAACGTACTTATATTACAGCTCAATCAAGGACTGATCTCCAGTGATGAAACCCAGGTAATAAAAAGACTCAGACCTATACGTATGGAAGAAGATATGGAAGATGGTGATCACGGAGAGACAAGTGCAGGAGGAAAAGAGAGAGAGAATCAGATGGAAAGTAAAATGAATGAAAAATTTGAAATTTCAATGGAATTCATAGGGAGTAATATAGAAGGTATGTCTGAAAATATGAAGAGGATGGGAGAAAGAACAAAAGAGAATATGAAAGAAAATATGGAAAAAATGGAAAAAAGAGCAAAAGAAGATATGGAAAGGATGAAAGAAAGAGCAAAAGAAAATAAGAAAGAAAATATGGAAAGGATGGATGAACGAACAAAAGAGAACATGAAAGAAAACATGGAAAGAATAAAATAAAGTGTGGAAGGTAGGATGGAGAAAATGGAAGAATATATGATGAGAAAATTTGAGGAAAATAATCTTCAACAAATGTAATGAATTTCAAAAAAAGGTTGAACAACAAAATACACGATTTTATAATAAAATCAATGGGGAAATGAGTAACATAAGCAATTCTGTAGGACAAAATAATAAACAAGTGAGTTTAATGAGAACAGAATTGGAAGTTACGAATCAAATACCTTAATAGAAATAGGAAAAGTAAACAAAAAAGTAGACTTACAGGAATCAAGTTCAAATAACAAAATTTCTAGTATTGAAAATTAAATTACAATAATTAAGGAAGAAATAATTG
The DNA here is from genome assembly GCA_032362365.1 of Zygogramma bicolorata. Lineage (NCBI taxonomy): Eukaryota > Metazoa > Arthropoda > Insecta > Coleoptera > Chrysomelidae > Zygogramma > Zygogramma bicolorata. Next base: position 1,556,518 of record JAVJAQ010003572.1, read on the forward strand.
CCGGCAGAGACAATAGTAATCATTCTAATGAAATCAAAATGTTGGAAAATAAACTAAAACAATTAGAAGGAAGTAGGAAAAATGAAATAGTAGAGACTAGGATGACAGAAAGATGCCAAAATTTTCGAAATAACAATAAATTTGATGGCAATATAAGAAAATCACAAATATACAAGGAAATGAAGAATTGAAAGATTTCATCAGAGGATCATTAGTGAATCAAACTTGTACATTTTTTTTTTCCACCGGATGCTGGTCCTGTCACCAGCTGCACCTCAGCCTCTTGGGCTTTTTGTGCATTCCAATTAGTTTCACAGCACCCACTCCGTAATTCTAGTCCCCTGTACCAATCTGTACAGGTTCTTCACCGGATGACTGTTGTATTCTTCGGGAGTTAGCCTGGGCTTCCCGAATATTGCCTGTCTCTTGCGGTCGAGTGCTTCGCATTCTGACAGTATGTGTTTGGCTGTTTCTGTTCCTTTGCCACATTGTCTGCAGGAAAGTTCTCCGTTGTACAGCCCCATTTTGTTCAGGTGTTTCCTCATTGGGCTGTGACCAGTGAGAAGGCCCGTTATTGTTCGAACTTGATTCCTGCTCAGCTTGAGTAGTTCTTCAGTTTTGTGTTTTGACGGTTCTTTAATGTATGTTTTTCCGTGGTGCATGAGAGGGGCATCTTTCCACCTCTCCTTATGTTTTCGTTTGATCCAGTCCCGAATGCATCCTCGAATGTCGGATTTAGTAATCCCGAGTGGGGGTTCTGGACCAATATATGGAGTTGATGAACCGTTTCTGGCTAGTTCATCAGCTTTTTCATTGCCCTCGATGCCACAGTGTCCTGGAACCCATAACAAAGTTGTTTTGTTATGTTCTGAGAGGACCCTGAGCTCTTCTCGGCATTCCCATACCAGTCTTGATGTCACTTTCGGGTTCATAAGAGCCTTCAGTGATGCCTGGCTATCTGAGCATATTTTGATCCGTGCATTACGCATTTCCCTCATATTGATTTCTCTTGCGCATTGCAAGATAGCGTACATCTCTGCTTGGAATACGGAGGTGTTTGTTCCTAGTGAGACACTTATTTGAGAGTTTCTCCCCTCACTGTATATTCCAGCACCAGTTCCTTCCCTGGTTTTGGATCCGTCCGTATACCAGATCCTCTCTCCGGGTTTGCCCCTGATGTTGTCATCTGACCATTCCCTTCGATCTTGTATTATAACCTCGAAGTTGATGTTGAAGGAGTATCTAGGAGTCATGTGGTCCGTTGCTTCCATTTCAAGAATTTCCCCGCCCACTATCTCCTTTATCTTGTTGTGATCCGATCTCTTGCTCGATTTTTGTTGCCTTAGAAGTCCCATTCTTGCCTCTCCCATAATTGTCAAGTCAATCGGTGGGAGGTCCAACAGTGCTTCCATGGCTAGTGTTGGTGTTGTTTTCATAGCTCCCGTTATGCTAAGGCATGCAAGTCTTTGTATCTTGCTCAACTCAACCGCGGCAATTTTTTGTGTTGTCTTTGTCCACCATACCAAAGATGCATATGTGATCATGGGTTTCACTTCAATGTTGTATATCCAATACATCATTTTGGGATTTAGCCCCCATGTTTTTCCGTGTGTCCGTCTGGCTATCATTAGCGTCGCCTCGGCTTTTTTCTTTACTTTAGCCAGCTGTTGGTTCCAGGTGAGCTTCGAGTATAGAATCACTACTTGTACATGGTTCAATAGTCAGGAAAATAACATAAACAATTTTGAAGATTTCGAAGAACTATTTTCAATTGAATATCGGGGAGAAAATGCACCATTGATTGTAAGAGATCAATTACAATTTGAAAAATTTGATGAGAAATGAAGCATGAATTATAATAACTATGCAATACAATTATATTCAATACCACAATACTTAAACCCAAAGATGATTGAAGAAGAGATTGTAGGGAATATCACTAGACATTTCAAGCAAGAAATATTTGAAATCACTAGCATGCATTAGATTAAAACTATGGCTTGGCTAATTGATTACTTAATGAGGTTTGAAAGGACTCTATCATACAGAAATTCGGATAGGAGAAATCAAAGTAATAGGCATTCCAATGATGAAAATCAAAATACTCGAATAAGGTATGAAAATAGAAGGGAAGATAATATTTATAATAATAATGACAGGGATCAGCAAAATGATATTCACAGGTAGAGGCGCAAATAACTACAATGATAGGTATATGGGAAATCAAAATAACAGAGACTATAATAGAAATAGTTATAATAATAATAAAAGGGATAATTATCAAAATAGATATCATAAACAATATAATTATAATGATAATCATAGAACTCAAAATCAAGGTTACAATATTTTTTTTTTGGATTGAGGTGGCCTTCACTTGATGGAAATCCATAGTTATTACGCTATAAGGTAGAACACGATTGAATTTCCACAAAATTTTATTGTCTTCGCGACATGTTTCGATACACTGTATCTTTTTCAAGCGAATGCATTATGAACACAATCAACAAAACAGAAATGAATATAACAGGGGAGGTCGAATAGTGCAGAAAGATTATCTGATAATGAACAAAGTCAAACAGTGCAAAATGATTCTGGGTACTCAAATTATGTACAAGGGGGAAGAAATGGTAAAAATTCTACAACTTTTTAATGAATAAACCATATAGGAAGCTGGAACAACCAATTTATGAACATCTCATGGAATATATTGACTTAAATGATAATGGAAAACAAGACCAAATGAATAATTCAATAACATTGCAAGGAAAAATAGGAGATAAAATAATAAAAATTCTTATTGATACAGGTTCAGGAGAATCACTTATAAATGAAAATAATTCAGGAAATGATATTAAAATTCTGAATGAAATGGTTAAAATGCCAAAATCAAATTTAGTGGGGATAAATGGAAGAAACTAGCAGAAGCAAATAAATCCATTAATGTAATGTAATGTAATGGAAATTGAGGAAAAATTTATTGAAATGCAACTATTGGTGGTACAAACTATAGATATAGATGTACTAGTGGGTACAGATCTGTTGGAAAAAATAATGCCAAGATAGATTATGAAAGAAAATCAATAAAACTAATGGAAAACTGGTTCAATTTCAAAGATTTGAATGATAAAGTTAATCTGAACAAAAAAAATTTGTGTATTAAAAGTGTATGTGAGAAGAATGCGTGTGAAAATAATAATAATGATTATAAATAAAATAATTATGGAATAAATAGAATGGAAAATGATGATATTAATAATGATGAATATAAATGTGATATAAAATATGAATATTATGTATGTGAGCTATTGAGAAAGTATGAAAGGTTAACAATGTATCGATCAAGAATAGCAAAGAAGTATGTACACAAAATAGAAGTCAGAGAAACTGAGAATTTCAAATCAAAAAGTCATCAGATTCCCTATAGATTTAGAGAACAAGTAAGAGGTGAATTAGAGAAAATGATAGAACTAGAAATAATCGAAAAATTTACCACAAATCATATAAATCCAATTTTTGTAGTAGAAAAGTAAAATGAAGAACTTAGATTAACAATACCTCAGTATGAATCTCCAATGAATATTGAGGCCATATTTGGAAGAAAAACAAAAACAAAAATATTTTCAAAAATTGATTTGAAACACAGTTTTTGGTTAATTCAATTAGATGAAAGTGTCAGAAATTTCACAGAATTTTGTATAGAAGTGGTGATATGTAGATTTTGCGTGGTACCATATGGTTTACAATCAGCTTGTCCAGCACTTGAAAGAGCTTTACACCATATATTAGACAAATATGAACATTTTGTATTACATTATGTAGACGATATTCTAATATATTCAGAAAATGAGTCACATAAACAACATTTAGATAAGGTTTTAGAAATATTAGATGAGGCAGGTTTGAAAATTAATTTGAATAAATGTGAATTTTTCCAAAGAGAGACATATTTGGAATATAAATTAACAGGAGGAAATAGAAGTACCAATATCATTTATATCAAGGGTTACGAAAAAGCATGAGAGGAATTATAGTGCTAGTGAATTGGAATTGGCAAGTACAATTTTGTGGCGTGACGAAATTGAGATTTTAGTTACTTGGAGAAAAATTCTTTATAGAAGCAGATAATGAGGAGTTAATTTCTATTTCGAAATGTAAATATGCGAGCAACAGTATTCATAGGTGGGCATTATTATTGCAGGAATATAAATTCGAAATTGATCATATACCAGGCAAAAAATATATATATAGTACCAGACACAATTACCAGAATGGGGAAAAATAATTCAAGTAATTTAAGACAAATCAAAATAGGACTAATTGTATTCAAAAATAAATCAGGTTTATTTTCTTTGAAAACTAATTAAGAGGATCAGAAAAATGTAAGTGAAAGGAAAAAAAAGGAAATATAGAAAGAAATGGAGTAGTTATCAAAGTGTTGAATGAAAATGAATTATATGTGGTAACAAAACATTTGGCAGAAAAATTAATTTGGGAAATGAAAAATATTTACATACTGGTATCAGAAAAACGTAAATGATATTCAGAGAAAATTTTATAAGTTGAAGGGATTTAGAGATTCTAAAATATTTATAAACAAAATGTGGTTTATGTCAATCAGGGAAACATAAAAATACAACAAATAAAAACAGCCAAAAAGTATAATTTCCAACAAACCATTGCATATTTTATCTATTGATTGTATTAGCAAACTCTTAGCTAGTGACCATAAAAATAAACATATCTTTGTAATAGTGGATAATTTTTCCAAATTTATAAAACTATATCCTTGCAAGAAAACGAATTTTGAAGTGGTAAAAATTTGTTTTTCACAATTCATACAAGAAATTGGGAGACCTGAACAACTAATCTTGGATAATGCAACATATTCTAACAACGATCGAATGAAAAGGTTTAGTAAGAATATAGGAATTGAATTAAGGTTCACAAGCATAAGACATCCGTCAGACAATCCAACAGTAAGGTATATCAGAAAAGTAATAAAATATCTAAGATTGATTGTACAAGAAAATCACAAACAATGGAATAATAAAATACCCATAATATTTAAATTAAATACCAAGTACGATAACGGAAGAATGTCCTAAATATGTGATGACTGGGGAAATACCAGAGAGAGAATGGGTGAATCAAAATAAAGTGTTGGAAGATACTTTGGAAAAGGTGAATTTGAGGATAATCAGGAATGCAAGAAAGTTTATCAAAAGAGATAGTCAAAGAAATGTGAAAAGAACATGATTTCAGAAAGGTAATAATCAGAAATCTGAGCGTACCAAATGAGAGGCATGGTCTGTGTGCAAAATTATTACTTCCATTTGAAGGACCGTATGAGATAATGAATGATAATCCTGTAAATAGTTATAGATTACGAAATCCAATAAATGGAAAGAAAGAGGGGTATTCAATATTCAGAGATTTTATCAATTTAAGGTTTGAACATATCAATAACATGCATGGCAAAACCAACTAAGAAAACAACTACATGCAACTGAATAACTAACTACCATTAGTAGTTTCTTGAAAGCAGATTCTTCACAAAACATGGTGGATAAGCTGAAACAAAACAGAATGTAAGTTAATCATATCAGAATGTAGTAACCATAGAAATTAGGTAGTATAGAAAATTAATTACATTAATAATAAATAATAAACAATAGGAATTGTACAGATCAGTACAAATTTATTTTTGAATTCTACCATTAACATATCAAAAGGTAAAAAATAAATTTTGGGGAATGTTGTTATGAAATGAAACAATGTAAGACAAAGGAGAAATGTAAAATTGTGGATATCAAATGTAAAGGAATGAATATGTGGAGTAGTTAAACGTTACCAACAATATGTCTAGCTCATTTTGGCTAACCAAAAACATGAAAGCAAATATCCAACATCCTCATTTGAGGAACTGCTCAGCTGCGGTATGATTTCTGACTGAGGAAACGACAAGATATTCAGCTCCACAATAGGCAACCTACAACATGTACTTATTATTCATCATTTTACTGGAAAACACTCCACAGAAAATAGAACTCAAGACTGATATGGAAACACACTGTACATTGAATTTCACTGACTAGACATGAAAACAAAACACAAAATTTGACAGATTATGAATGTCAAACACAATTTGGAAAATTTTAGGAAAATTAATGAGAGAGATGAATGGAAAATGATATAAAGTCAATATATTATTAGAAACCTTTTCTAGAAATCAGAATTTCATATATAATAATAATATTTATTGTAACACGATCATCAATTAACGGACACAGCAAAAGTCAAAATTTCAAAAGGTCAATTTGAACAATGATTGAAATTAAAAATTTAAATTATCAAACCACATCAACAAGTTACAATTTAAAATTCAGGTAATCTTTGGAAGTCTCAAAAATATTCATGACCAGTTATAAAACAATTATTTCTATACAAAATTCAATTTGGCCAGCAGTTGAACAAGTAGTAGCATTTATGTCGCAAGTAAGAACTGACAGAGCTCCTGAACCTCTGGTAGACTGGTATATTTTTTAGTTTCTCCGGTAGTAGACGGAGAGCCAGAGCCCAAAAAATTCTCTGAATTTACTGAGCCTGTTTTTTTTATGGCTTATTGCAGTGGTTGTGTACACAAACATACTGCGGTCAGTCAGGCGAAACTGAAAACAGGTGTCTCAGGTACGCTATCGAACCTGCCGTACCTGCCGAGGTAATAAAACGAATTTACTAAAGCTGATAATCGTTATGCAGATTGTATATTGCATATACATAAAAGTTACGACAGTCAGTCAGCTGAATATGGGGACAGAGCTGGTCAGTCAGTCGCAATGTATGTACAAAAAATAAAAACGGTGCAATAAATTTACTACAGTTAAAAATTTTTGTGAGGGTATTAAATGCTATATGAAACATGAAAAAAATTATCAGTTATCGGTTTTGCAGGACAACGCCCGTCAGTCAGCAAAAATAGAAATGAAAATTTCGCGCGGGCTTGGCGTCGCAGGTGGCGGTTTGCTTTCTTCTTTATTATTTGATAAACGAAATAAGTAAGTAGGCCATTTAGTAATAATAATATAACAATATATAACAGTTATTATACCTCTAGATAATATTCATCACAACTAATATTTGCTCAATTTACTCATCAAAATTCTTGCTCCGAATCATCAAATTCATTCATTTCGCTCTCACGATCAGAATTGTCAAGCTCTGTCGTTTCCGATTGAGTTTCGGGTTGGGAATCTGAAAAATCAATATAATTACTGTTATTAGAAACAATAAAAAAATTACTTTTTACATTAAATATGAAGCATTGAAAATTGCCCACACTATTATTTTCATACCTGAATTTTCCTGAGGAGATTGAATGACGACATCTTTGACGAATTGTGGTAATTGATCGCCTTGGAACCACATAAAATTCACATTTATTGTTGTTTATTTTCCACCCGTGATCGGTTGGAGACAGTTCTGTCGTTACTTTTCGATGTGCATTTCGCCAAATGTTTGCAATGTAGCTCGCTCTTGAAAATTGTTGCATCAATTCTGATTCACATGGTGACATACTGGATCCACCAACACTCTTTAGAATACCTATTCATTCTGTAACAAAACTGCATTAATACTGTTTTACTCGAATTCACCACCAACAAGTTTCTACGACACCAGTTTGTGAAATCAGATGCTAATACATTCAACTTTTCTTGGAGTTCTTGCGGATTTTCGGCGTCCGTTGCAAGAGTCGTATCATCTGCATATAAAACAATACAGCTTGTGCTAACGTAATTTGGCATATCATTTATAAAAAGCAAAAAGATAAGAGGCCCCAAGACAGAACCTTGAGGAACTCCTAGATCCATGTCATGTAACTGTGAATGACAGTTATCAATTTTCACGTGGATTTTCCTGAAAGTCAAGTACGATTTGAGCCAAAACAGAAAGTTGCCCCTGAAACCAAGTGAGTAGAGTTTACTGCAGATTATATTAGGGTCGATAATATCAAACGCTTTCGATAGATCAAAGAACAGGGCACCAACGTACTTCTTCCTGTCAAGAGCGTCGTAAATATACCTGAAAAAAGTATAAAATGCACTCTTCGTCGATCTACCAGAGCAAAACCCATGTTGAAATTCCGTAATAATATTGAATTTTTCCAAGAAGGATATCATTTTGGTGTAAACACATCTTTCAAAGATTTTGCATAACACTGTAGGGACTGTCACTGGTCTATAATTCTCAAGTAGAGTGGGATCCCCCTTCTTGAGAATTGGTGTAACTGATCCAATTTTTAATTTATCTGGAAATGTCCCAGTTTCTATAGAAAAATTGATTATGAATGCTAATGGTTCACAGATGAAGTTGTTGATATGTTTCATTATTTTTGTAGATATACAGTCAATTCCTAAAGCGTTAGTGTTTTTCAAATTATTTATTATTTCATGAATGTCTGTCATGTTTATAGGAGTGAAATAAAAAGTTTGACTTATATACATCGTTGTGTAATCATTGAATGAGGTTGAAGTGAAATAAGATGTGATCAAATCATTTGCAATGCTTGAAAAATATACACCGAAACTATTTGCAATAATACTCCTATTCCGCTCAAGTTTTTCGTTGAGTTGCAATTCAAAATTACCTTTTATATGCAATATACAATCTGTATAACGATTATCAGCTTTAGTAAATTCGTTTTATTACCTCGGCAGGTACGGCAGGTTCGATAGCGTACCTGAGACACCTGTTCTCAGTTTCGCCTGACTGACCGCAGTATGTTTGTGTACACAACCACTGCAATAAGCCGTAAAAAAAACAGGCTTAGTAAATTCAGAGAATTTTTTTGGGCTCTGGCTCTTGGTCTATAGAGATCTATATGCTTTTATCGCCTGGTAGTAAGGTCCTTTCTCATAGTATGTAGAGTAATGGCTGGGGATAGTCAGTTCGTTGCAATGCCTGGTATCAATATTCATATTTTGAGAATACTGACTGCTTTTTCCTGGGAAACAGTTCGGGATATTTTTTTACAAAGCAGACAAAACCTAAGAAGTACAGCGAGGGCACCGTCAAGATGTCAAGATCAGAAAAAAACTCCTTACAAGAGCTTCTGTGATCTAGAGTTGGGATACATCTCAAGAATTTTTTTTGAGAAATGAATATTTTTGTGAATGGACTGATGAACCCCAACATAATATGATACCATATGAAATCAATGATTGTACATGGGCATGGTAATATGTTTTCAGACTTCAAACAGAGACTTGATCTCTCAGATATCGTATTAATCCACAGATAGAGCTCAATTTGTTATTGAGTAAGTTTATATGGGTTTCCCAACTGAGTGTAGAGTCCATCGTGACACCTAAAAATTTTGTATAATCAGATATTGGAATACTTATTTTGGAGTTTCACATAGAGATATTCCTTATATTTGATTGATTTGTTGAAAAGTACAAGTCCTGTTTTGGTGACACTTAGTATAAGCATGTTTGCCTCTGACCAAACTGACCATACTATTTGAAATTGCTGATGCTTTGGTTGAGAGTTCAGATGTACTAATTCCTGTGAGAATAACATATGTGTCATCTGTAAACTGGTATACACTACCCATATTCAGAGCTTTGGGTAAGTCGTTCACATATAACAGGAAGAGTATTGGTTCAAGGATCGAGCTCTGTGGTACACCTTGCATAATTTCGATTCCACTAGATGTGAAACCATTTTGTGAATTCATCATGCAAACAACCTGGAATCGATTTGATAGGTATGACTTAATGAGTTCATAACCCATACCCCTTATACCAAACTTCTCTAGCTCATTTAGAAGTTTTTTTTAGTTCACCATGTCGAATGCCTTTGAAAGGTCATAGTACAAGTCTACAGAGGGTTTTTTGTTATCAGCATTTTCTGTTATTTGTCTAACTGCATTAAATATTACTAAATCTGTGGACATTCCTTGTCTAAAACTAAATTAATGGGTATTCAGAATATTATTCGAATTTATAAATATGATGAGCCTATTATATATTAAGCGTTCAAATATTTTACTGGGTGATGGAGTAACGATATTGGTCGGTAGTTATTTGAGACGTTCTTACAACCTTTCTTGTACCCAGGGATAACTTTAGCTATTTCAAGTTCATCTGGAAATATACCAGATGAAAGGCTTTCATTTATTATGTTTGTCAAAGGCTCACATATGTACTCTGAAATTTTTGTCAATATTGCGGGTGGTATGCTGTGTACACCACAGAGAGTATTTAGGTTGCGTTTCATTTAATATATTGAATGTTTCCGAACGATCCACCGGTCTGAGAAAAATAGTAGTGTTGTTATAAGTAATGTTATCATTTTCTTCCCCATTGTTCATTGCTGAACTGAGTGAATAAATTATTGAAGCGATCTGCTATTTCCCCTGGACTAGTAATATACTGTTTATCATCATCTTTCAGAACTATAGTTTTATCTCTGTTCTTATTTTTGGTTTGATTGAATATACTCCACAGTATTTTAGACTTTTTATGTGAGGCAGAAATTTTGCTATCATTTACTGTTTTTTTGTGATTTGATAAGTATTTCCTGTATGCCTTTCTTTCTTGTTTATATCTGATTAGTAATGCTTCACATTTTGTTTCCTCATACAGACTATGCAGATCACCACTATATTGCGAGTATCTTTTTATATCGGACGTGACCCAACTTTTAGTATTCGTTTTGACTTCAACTTGTTTTATAGGAAAATCAGGGTCAAAGTTGTGGTAAAGAATATCAGAAAAGTTTTTATATTTACAGTTTACTTCTAATGAGCTATATACTATTTCCCAGGTTTCCAAGGGTATTAAATTTTTAATTTGAACAAAATTACTTTCACTATAGCACCGTTTGTTTACAATGTGACTTTGGGGTTCAACATCATATTCTATATCCAATATCATGATCAATTGTACCTAGGATCAAGTAAAAATAAAATGATAAGTAGTGGTTTGTGAGAAATTTCGTGAGTGAAAAACGGGACCATAGCAACGGTGTGTGGAATCATTAAGAAGGTACGCAAAAAATTTTACGAGAAGCCGAAAAAATTTTGAGAAGATTTAAAAGCAGAAAAACCTGAAAGAAAGCTGATGATATCCTAGCCAGTAATAAGAGGCGTAAAAGAAGAAAGAGAAACTAGTAGCTACCAGCTAATACAACTTCGAAGTTCCTGTAGGATAGCTGATATCCAGGCTTCACGAAACCAACTCATGTCAAGGTGAACTATTCCCACTGAACTTTTCCATTTCTGAGTGTATATTATTCATATTTTCGACCTCCTGAACTTCATTTTCAATCCAATGTCAGAAAACATAACCAATAGACTATTTTACCTCGAACCAAAAACATTTTTGATTAGAATAATTTGTTCGTTGTACGAACATTCTTTCAGAACTTGGTCGGAAACTGCACTGAGCAGAATCATTGCTTCAATTGTTCACTATATATGTATTTTAGCTAATTTAATCAGATGAGTTGGGTTTTTCCTAGATCAGGGATTTCAAAAATAGGGAAATTCCAAGATAAATCTATAATATGGTTGAATTTCTGATTCTCAAGAAAAAAGGGCACTGAAATTGAAATAAAAATTGGTACTCGATTGGATTTTGAAATAATTTCATTTGCTTCTCTCTTTCTCTCTCACAAAATACATGGCATCAAGGCACAGCCCTACAGTCTTGAGAAACCACACCGCTGAGAAGGAATTCATCATGTTCATTGGCGTCCGTCTGAGCTAGAAAAGAGGTAAAACTAAAAAAAGGCAAAATACAGGTGAAAATAATCTACTGAAAACTATGAAGATATTCTGAAAATCAATTTTACATTTCTATGAAAACTTGAAAACTTTATTATATAAATACATACATATATATATATATATAGGAGAAGAATTAGTGACTGACTATAATATAATTCGATTGATTTTGTGAGGTTGCAGTCAAGTTTGTGGGCAGTTACAAAGAGGACTCTTTGTTATTAGTCAAGCTTTCGGTAAATTTATTACCTTCGTCAGGACAGCTAAAAATAATACATTCGATGATATTTTGTAAAGATAGAAATATGGAACACTTACTAACGTGAGAATAAAATATAAATTGGTGCAAAACAAACAGACAAAACATTGAAGAATATTGAAGTATATGATTGAAGTATGTCAAATTTTGATGTAATGTTATGTGGGAAAATTCTGAATACCAGGTGATTTTCTTCTATCTTTTTCGTATTCAAGTAGAAACGTATAAATTTGGCTTAAATTATTGAGATCTGTTTTTTTGTTCATAGAATGTTCTTCGTTATTAATATGTGTCATTTCTAAAAATGTTCTTTTGGTTATATTTGTTTCTCTATCCAAAATTTCTGGGTGTTCAAAATCCATCTTGTGATCCTCAATGTTGACGTGTTCACTCAAAGCGCAAGAATTAACGTTTCGTCTACAGTCGCTTTTATGTGAAATAATTCGACTATTTAAGGGTCTAGATGTTTGGCCTATATATGTTTTAGAACAATCCATGCATGAAATTTTGTATACTAAGTTGGATTTTTGTTTGTTCAATATTGGGGTCTTAACTTGGCTATATAATTTAGAGATAGTGGTGACATTTCTTTTGGAAATTATAAAGTTATTATTTCGGAATACATTAATTAATTTTGGTGTTAGTTCTTGAATATAAGGTAATGATTTATAAATGAGAGGTTGTACTGGATCGTTATTTTCATTTTGGGAATTAATGGAAACTATTCTTTCACTAAAAATTATTCTATTTACTAAACTTTTTGGATATGAATTTTCAATTAGAATTTTACTTAACATGGATAAGCTCTTGTTTTGTAAACTGGGATGACTGATTCTGATGATTCTGTTCTTTAAAGATTTGATCAAATTTATCTTCATTTTATTTGAATGATAGGAATGGTAGTTAATAAATCTATTACTAGATATAGGTTTTCTATACCATTCTGTGATGATGATATTTTGTTCTGATCTGATCAATTTCATGTCTAAAAATGGAATAGAGTTATTTTTTTCTTCTTCGATGGTGAACTGAATATTTGTATTGTAAGAATTGAATACATTTAAAATTTCTTCCTTACCATCTGAAGGTATCGTCAAAATCAAATCATCGACAAAACGTTTGATAAAAGGAATCTGAAAAGATAATTTTGGAATACATTCATCGAGAAGCTCGTCTAAAACGTAGTTTGATAAAATAGGTGATATTGTTGAACCCATTGGGGTGCCAAATATTTGTTTATAGAATTTATCATTGAATACAAAATAAGTTGAATCAAAAATGAAGTCTAAAATTTTTATGAAAGTAATTTTGTCAAGGTTACAATTTTCTTCAATGATGTTCCAATATTTATGTATACATTGTTTTACCATTTCTAGAGGAAGATTTGTAAAAAGTGAAACAACATCAAGGCTTATCATAACATAATTTTGAGGTAGCTGAAAATTGTTGATAAATTCGCTGAATGAAAATGAATCTTTGATATAATATGGATTGTCTGTTTTGTAGGAATTTGTCAAAACGTTGGTTATAAACTTGCAGAGTTTAGAGTTTGGAGCATCAATGGAAGATACGATGGGTCTCATTGATAGAGTTGGCTTATGAACTTTTGGTAACGAATAAAATCGTGGTGCCACGGAATTATATATCATTAATGATTTAGCTATTGTAGAATCTATCTTCTGAGAATTTTTGAGACTTGTAACTAATTTTTAGCTTTTTGTTGAAATGTTGAAGTTGGGTCCGATCTCAAAATGGAATAATATTTATTGTTTTCTAATAGTAGCTGATTTTCATGAACATATTGATTTCTATTCATAGCTACTGTAACATTACCTTTGTCACTGTTTACAATAATTATATCTGGGTGTTCTTTTAGATATTTTTTGGTTTTATTATACAATTCTGTTAGATAATGTTCGTTGTTATGATTTTTGTGTAGAAAATTTGTTATTATATTGGTTACTTGAGTTCTACATAGATTCTTTTTGGTCTCTTGAAAGTTCTCCATTATATGTTCCAAATCTGCTAACAAACACGAAATGTTTATGTTGTGCTTATCGGGAGAAACACTGAATTTAGGACCGAGTGATAAGAAATTTTGGATATCACTGGGAAAGTTGACATCAGTTAGGTTTTTCAAACCAATTTTTTGGAAACGTTATTCTAGTCAAAAAATCTTTTTTTAGTGCGTCGATTTTCTGAATATTTTTGATTTTTATCTGATAGAAATGACGATTATAATTTATACTAGCTCTACGTTTGAATTCAAGAAAGATATGATTAGGTAAAATGCATGTTAATTCATTTTCTAGATGTTCTTGTTCTTTGGTGAGTTTAGAGATATCGCACATAGTTATTTGAATTTCTAGATTCAGAATTTTCTTCCTCAATTTCAAATTGAAGTTATTAATTTGATGTCCAGTTCGTCCTTCTTGATGATTCATGAGATTGGTGACGTTATGAATTCCATTGGATATATGTTTGGGAAATAAGTTCTTCTGTCTACATTTGAGTAGGAATATTTTTCTGTTTCGTAATGTTGCCAATTTGATGTTATCATTTGCCCATGTCTTCAAGAATCTTACGTTAGCTGCTCCATAACGTTGATGAATTTCTTGGTAAAACCCCATCCTTGAATAGGAGAAGAATTAGTGACTGGCTATAATATAATTCGATTGATTTTGTGAGGTTGCAGTCAAGTTTGTGGGCAGTTACAAAGAGGACTCTTTGTTATTAGTCAAGCTTTCGGTAAATTTATTACCTTCGTCAGGACAACTAAAAATAATACATTCGATGATATTTTGTAAAGATAGAAATATGGAACACTTACTAACGTGAGAATAAAATATAAATTGGTGCAAAACAAACAGACAAAACATTGAAGAATATTGAAGTATATGATTGAAGTATGTCAAATTTTGATGTAATGTTATGTGGGAAAATTCTGAATACCAGGTGATTTTCTTCTATCTTTTTCGTATTCAAGTAGAAACGTATAAATTTGGCTTAAATTATTGAGATCTGTTTTTTTGTTCATAGAATGTTCTTCGTTATTAATATGTGTCATTTCTAAAAATGTTCTTTTGGTTATATTTGTTTCTCTATCCAAAATTTCTGGGTGTTCAAAATCCATCTTGTGATCCTCAATGTTGACGTGTTCACTCAAAGCGCAAGAATTAACGTTTCGTCTACAGTCGCTTTTATGTGAAATAATGCGACTATTTAAGGGTCTAGATGTTTGGCCTATATATGTTTTAGAACAATCCATGCATGAAATTTTGTATACTAAGTTGGATTTTTGTTTGTTCAATATTGGGGTCTTAACTTGGCTATATAATTTAGAGATAGTGGTGACATTTCTTTTGGAAATTATAAAGTTATTATTTCGGAATACATTAATTAATTGTGGTGTTAGTTCTTGAATATAAGGTAATGATTTATAAATGAGAGGTTGTACTGGATCGTTATTTTCATTTTGGGAATTAATGGAAACTATTCTTTCACTAAAAATTATTCTATTTACTAAACTTTTTGGATATGAATTTTCAATTAGAATTTTACTTAACATGGATAAGCTCTTGTTTTGTAAACTGGGATGACTGATTCTGATGATTCTGTTCTTTAAAGATTTGATCAAATTTATCTTCATTTTATTTGAATGATAGGAATGGTAGTTAATAAATCTATTACTAGATATAGGTTTTCTATACCATTCTGTGATGATGATATTTTGTTCTGATCTGATCAATTTCATGTCTAAAAATGGAATAGAGTTATTTTTTTCTTCTTCGATGGTGAACTGAATATTTGTATTGTAAGGATTGAATACATTTGAAATTTCTTCCTTACCATCTGAAGGTATCGTCAAAATCAAATCATCGACAAAACAAAATGTATTATTTTTAGTTGTCCTGACGAAGGTAATAAATTTACCGAAAGCTTGACTAATAACAAAGAGTCCTCTTTGTAACTGCCCACAAACTTGACTGCAACCTCACAAAATCAATCGAATTATATATATATATATATATATATATATATATATATATATACACTTGGATAGGCTTCCGCGGTCGGATATGTGAACAATGGAACTTCCGGTTGAACCGCGTTCTTCTGTTGACGTTCCGGCTCCCACTTTGGAGCCCTTCTCAAGATTTCTTTGCGACTTGTTGCCGAGGTCTAAGTCTCCTCAATCCCCCAGCTCCCATCTTGACTTTGTCAATATATATATATATATATATATATATATATATATATATATATATATATATATATATATATATATATATATGATAAATTGTGTTTTCGGGTTTCATTCCGTGTTCTGTGGTTTTGATCCTCTGAAGGATAATTGTGACAATTATCCTTCCTTCAGAGGATCAAAACCACAGAACACGGAATGAAACCCGAAAACACAATTCGTCATACTTCGTCCGTGAGAATCTTCATGCTAATATATATTATATATATATATATATATATATATATATATATATATATATATATATATATATATATATATATATATATATATATATATATATATATATATATATATATATAATATAAAGAGAACGTGTTATTTGCTATGAAGCAAGAAGAATCAGGAAACTGATAGAAAGATTATCAAATTCTCTGGTCTATCACATATTGCATTCAATTCGGAATGCCCACCACAAGATAGCTAGCTATTTCTGGCTTTGGCCTTCATCAGCTGTGGGGTGGCATGGTCCTCGTATCGAAGACAAACTGTGATAGATATCCAGAGGATTTGAAATGAATCGTGCCTTTACGGCAAGCGACACATAACTGGAACCACCTAGGGTGTAACACTGTAAGGAAATGCTGTCATAGTTTTCCGTCAGTGGTGACAGTTCGCCACGTCAACTAACAACTGCGTTTGCAGAAATAATGACAAACTTTCTCAGAGTGTTATCGAAAATCGAATCCACAAATGTATCTGAAATGATACAAAGAGAAAGTGTTATTTGCTATGAAGCAAGAAGAATCAGGAAACTGATAAATAGATTATCAAATTTTCTGGTCTATCACAATTTGCATTCAATTCGAAATGCCCACCACAAGATAGCTAGCTATTTCTGGCTTTGGCCTTCATCAGCTGTGGGGTGGCATGGTCCTCGTATCGTAGACAAACTGTGATGTGTATCCAGAGGATTTGAAATGAATCGTGCCTTTACGGCAAGCGACATACACACACACACACACACACACAAATATATATATATATATATATATATATATATATATATATATATATATATATATATATATATATATATATATATATATATATATATATATATACTCTATATATAGTGTTAAAGAGTGGCATTCACAGAGTGTGACGTCTGATCTATCGTATGAAAATTAAACAAAATTCATTTCAGAAATGCAACAGATTGGCAACAAGTCTTTAGGGAAAAATATTTCCGATGGATTCAGAAAATAACAGGGAATGAATTGAACATAAAATAAATAATGAACATGATCTGAACTTTTCAATAACAGAATTTAAAAATCTCAACAAGAACAAGAGAATAGAAAAATGACGAATGCAATGAAAAACTAGAATAATCAAGCTTCATTCTGAGACTAGTAAGAATTTTCTAGCATTCAGTATAATTTAGGTATCAATTGGCAAAGTTTCAAAATAGCTAGAATACTGATTTGTTTCTAAGGAAACTGTGTAGTCAACAGTTAATTTGTCAACAAGAGGGCAGATTGAATCTCCAAAGAGGGGACATGTATGAAATTTGTATAAGAAATTGATATGGAAAAATCCCTACCTGTAGTTGATTGAACCAAATTCGAGTCATAATTGTGCAATAGTGCTACGTGAGTGCTTTCAAGACGTTTTCTCTACATAAACACCCAGAACGAGCATTAATAAAAACAGTTTTCAGTTCGCTGTACATCCAGTGAAAAATAACCTGGTTACTCCTCACAAATTCGTTGCAAGGAATATTCAAATATGCATATTATCCCCTGAGCTCATTAACAATTCCATTTCTCTTTTTCGTTTGAACACTTTTCGCGAGTGAACGAAAACTTTTATCTAGCATGCTTAGCGACATTCTAACTATTTTATCACGTGACGTTTCGAGTCACAGAATAGTTGATTTAAACATTTTTACTTTAGATCATATGATTTGACATAGATCTATGAAATTTGATTGATGTTACCATGGAAGATTTGCGTTTTGCTGTGTGTGTTATTACTTGTTGTCATATTCGATTCTTAGGTTGAGGAATTACTCATGAATGGTTTATTTATTTGTTCATTGAATTGCAAATGCCATCAAATAATCATAGAACTGACATTTTCTTAGTATTGTTTGAACGTAATTGTTTTGTGGTGGATCAATATTTGTTCCGTAGGTTTTTGTGTTTGTAACCTACCATAAGCTGAAAAAATAAGAATTCATATTGGGATCTATACAAGTGTAGAAGGCCAGATTTTCAATCTACCCCGAAAAGTTGCTGCGTCTATTAAAAAACAGTTCTTTTTAGATAAAACAAGTCCAATCAGTCAGCAACTTCTCGTATCACTCAAATTTTGCCTATCAAAAAAATAATAAGAACTGATATATATATGAAAATACTTATCTGTTCACGTTTCGGAAACTGAATCTGCTTCCGTTCCCATAACTTCTAGGCAAATTCCTTTTCAAATGCATATATCTCGTATAGACAATTTTCGTGATTGACATTTGTCAAATTATTTCAAATTTGACATAACATTTTGTCCTTCAAGAGGGACAGCCATCCGCGATCCATATCAAGCAAACTCATAGATATGAATTCTTCATCAGACAGCCTGATGGAAGCAGATTCCTTTAATTTTTGTTTCTTGTCATTGCTATCTTTCGTTATAATTTTAGTGTTGTTCCATTCTACTGTGTGGTCATCGGCAGTAAGAATGTGTTCTGATAATTTAGGACCACCTATCTGTCTGTTCCTGATGTACATCTTATGTTTACTCTTCCGCACTTCCAATGGTCGAGACGTTTCACCGATATATTTTTGACCGCACGAACAAGGAATTTGATAAATGAAATTTTTTGTGTTTTCTGTTGGGTTACTTGGTTTGGTATGTGTGAGTATTGATCTCAAAGTATTTGTTGTTTTGAATGTTGTTCTAATATTATACCTGTTCCGATCCGTTTTATCTGTTCAGACAAACGAGGGACGAAAGGTATAATGTTTGATACAGGTTGTGTATGTTGTGTAGGTTGTATGTCTTCATTGTGGACTGTGTTCGGATTTTCAATCCTACACTTGTATAGATTCTAATATTAATTATTATTTTTTCAGATTGTGGTAGGTTACAAACCCAAAACTACGCACCTGACATTTTCTTGTTTACCTTTCATTCGAAGAGTTCTACATATTACTGATCAATATATAATGCCTTCCTGATGAATCCACCTGAGATGCAAAGAAATGATGTATTATGGATAAGGTAGATTATCCACTTTGCACAAGTCTCCAAAAATAAAAATCAGAAGAACCCTGAAATTTATTGAACAAAGTTGAAAAACAAATGATTTTATAACCAAATCAAAATTAGAACAGGTCGTAGCATGATAAAATGGCTCCCAATGTTTGAGGCGTTTGCACAGGAAGGAAAAATTTCGAAAATAAATTAAATTCAAAAATTTATATTCAAATAATCATCATCAGCTATGAAAAAAGTAGTCCAGGCAGAGTACAAAGAAGAACAAACAAAAAAAAACAAGTCGAAGTCAGGAAAAAGTCGTGGAGAAGGAAGCCAATGTACAAAAAACCAGCCAAGAAACTGGAGATGCCACAACAGCGCGAACAGGAACACAAGAATTTAATATGCAAGACTTGATGAAGTTTCTCAGTGGAAAAGTAGATGAAAGGAAAGAGGAAAGAAGAGAAGGAATACAAAGACTAGTAGAACAAAGACGGAAAGAAATGGAGGTACTAGAAGATGAAAGAAGAGAAGAAATAGAGACTTTAAGAACAAAGACAAAAAAATGGAGATACTAGAAGAAGAAAAGAAGAGAAGAAATGCTAATATCAGGAAAAAAAGAAGAGAGGAAAGGATACAAGAAAGAAACAACTTGAAACAAATAATACAAGAAGAAATTAAAAGTCAAGAAAATGAAATTTATCAAGAAATGAAGGACATCAGGAAAGAAATGAATGAAACAGTGGAAAAATGTGTAATGGAAATGGTCAAGAAGAGTGAGGAAACAAGAGAAATTCGGGAAGTGAACGGGAAAATCCAAGGTCTAGAAATGAATAGTATACAAAACCAAGGAGAAACCAACAAAGAAAAAGAAGAACTAGAAAAGAAGATAGGAAAAGAATATAGGAAAAGAGAAAAAATGCTTGGAGCAAAATTAAATAACCAGGAGCAAATGGTGAATGGACCAGAAGTTGATATAAACGAAAGGATAAATCAGACGGAAAAAAGAGTAAAACAAACAATTAATGAAGAAATAATTATTAAGACTCTCCTTGCTAATGCGAATGAAAATAAAATCAATATCACGGCTAGTACAAAGAAACAACATCCAGTACCTTTCATAAAATATTTGAAAAATAAATTTTCAGACCGTATCACTATTATAATTATTGCTAATTTCAAAACAAATATTAGAAGTTAATTGCAAGAAGAAGAATCAGAACTCACACTTTCCGAATCTTCAGAAAAAATTTCATCTTCTTTTTGGGGACCATCACAGCGAAAAATAATAAAGAATGAATGAATTATTAGGAGGAAAATACGATCCAAATAGGGGAACTTCTTTCGATAAGTATGCTATGCAGCTACATAATACTTGCCAATATTAAGACTACAATTTTACAGAGGAAGACATAATTTAATCATACAATATTTTGATCATGACTTAGAGGAAATAATGCTGTTATATAATTTCAAAGTCATGGATAGTCTCTGCCAATTCCTAGTCATGCAAGAGAGGAGAAGAAACAGTAATAATACTTCAATAAATGGAGCAAATAATAATGGAGGTGATTTTAGACGTGATAATGAATATGAAAGAATTTGAAATTATGCAAATAGAAACAATAATATGAGATATAACAGTAATTATGGAAACAGAAATAATAGCATGAGGTATGATAATAATGAACAATATAATAATAATTATGGAAATAGAAATGATTATAATATTATGAGGTACAATAATAATGAAAGTGGCAATAATAGGGGTTATGCCAATAATAATAGTAACAGAAATTATCTTAATAATAGGAACTATAATGAACAATATAATAATTACAACGGAAGGTACAATAGGTATCAAAACAATAGAAATAAAAATCAAATTTATGATAGTTATACATATGAGAACAGAAATAGACTGAGACAAAGGAGCGAAGAGAGACGGTACCAGACAAATAATACAAATGATAAGAACTACAAACAGACAAGAAGCAGAGGTGTCGATGACAGGAATACAAGAAAATTAACTACTCAAAAAGAACACAATTCAACAGACAAGAAAATACAGAACAAACACACAACCCCACTAATACTCCACAGGAAAAAGAAATTTAATGAATGAACTACCAAGATGTAATTTTCATTCATTTATCGATATGGAAAAGAATTTCAAATCAGAATTAAATGGCGGTTCAATAAAAATTCTTGGTACATTTTATAACGGAAAACTTGAAATACTGATAGACACAGGTTCAGAAATAGTCGTACCCTCTGTTTTTCAAAGTTCATGTTCAGCACTAGAACGAACAATTCATGCCATTCTGGATAAATATAATGATTTCATTCTTCATTACATAGATGACATTCTCATATATTCCAGGAACAGAGAAGACCACCTGAAACACATAAAAATATTATTAGAAGAATTAGAATCAGCAGGATTGAAAATATATTTGAAAAAATCAAAATTTTTCCAGGATGAGGTAACATTTTTAGGATACAGATTAGATTCATAAGGGATTAGTATATATGAAGAAAGGATTCAAATTATCAAAGAATAATAAAGACCATCAAATTTGAAAATATCAAGGGGATTTTTCGAGGAATGATAAATCATTTCAATAAACTTATGCCAGATATTACTGAAAAAACGTTACCATTGGTAGCTCTCTTGAAGAAACATAGAAATGGAAATAGGGCATAGAACAGGAAAAATCATTTAATTTAATCAAACAGGGATTTGCAGATGATTCAAAAGTTTGCCATCCAAACTATTCGTTACCATTCATACTAAGAACAGATGCAACCATCAATAAATTGGCAGAAATACTTTTACATTACATGTTTCGTTTCACGTGTCACTAAGTCCTATAAACAACATTATAGCATAACAGAGTTGGAATTTGTTAGAATAATTTTCTGTTTCAAAATTAAGATTTTTTTATTAGGATACAAATTCATAATAGAAACAGACCATATGTGTCTGTTGAATGTAATGAACAACAAGTTGTTGAACAACAGAATACATAGAGGGGCATTGCTACTTCAGGAGTACAATTTTGGAATAGAATACATAAAAGGAATAAATAACATAATAGCAGACGCTTAAACTAGGTCTGATGGAATAATAAAAAAATAGGACTTTACAAATAAGCGTAAATGTAATAAAGAAAAATGAAGTGATTTATTCATTACAACAAATAATGTTGGAACAACAAAATTTAGGTAATAATGAGTTGAGAAAGTGCCAAAATTCAAACAATATATATATATATATATATATATATATATATATATATATATATATATATATATATATATATATATATAGATAAGAAATAAATCATCAGGAACTGTATATCATAACAAATAATTTGGCCGAAGGAATTTTGAAAGATCTACACCATAATAATAGTGGACAACTAGAAATAAGAAGAACTCGGCTATTATTCAGAGAAAACTATTACAGTAAAAAGGATATCAAAATTATGAAATGAATAGTTAGCACTTGTGGAATTTGTCAAATATATAAAGGAAAAAAATTTAAAAATACAAATATTCCTAAAAATATCATTATCGAAAGTAAACTAGAATGTATAGCTAATAACAGAAAGAAATAATAGGCACACATTAGTGATAGTAGATCTGTTTACCAAATATATCAAGCTATAACCATATTCATTTATTCATTCATTCATTTATTCATTTATTGCCCAACAGAAATTCCAATCACAGGACAATTTCATTTGGTTTGTTGGACAATTTGGTTTGCCGCCGTCATTAATTTTTCCTAGTCGAATAGGTTTAATGCTAATAATATTGACTTCACCAGCGACAACACTCAAAATATCTTTTTTCCGATCAGTGTCGTATGCTCTCTGCTGATCGGTAGATAGATTAGAACTCTTCGAAACTCCATAGATGATCGAATTCTTTTTTCTAGAATTTCTTTCATTGATTTCATGAACGATTTCTTCATTATCAGCAGAAACAGAGGTTGGGACATCCTCAGTAGATTTGAATTTTTCTACTTCCTCCTCGAGTGAAATAACAAATGCCTTTAGCTCTGCTATAGTTTCACCTATCCCACTGCAATTTCCGCAATTGTACTGAACATTTGCTTTGTTCTTGATGACTTTTACATCACTCAGTGCCAAATCTACACAAGAATAATAAAAGTTTTTCTTGCATACACTGCACTGGGCAAACCTTTTTCGTCATTGATTTTGCCACAACAGGCACAAGAAAATTGGTTAGTCGGTGGCATCTTCGATATGAACTTCTCCAGTTTAAGTTAATTCAAATTGATTCGGCAACGCTGCTGGCAAACCTCCGTGTAGAAACTAAAGTCCAAGAATTTCGAACAAAAATAAAGGAAAACAACTTCTGATGGAATATTTAGAAGGGCAACTGACCTTCAATAGTGATGAATTTCAATCCAGAAGTAATTAATTCCAAGTGAATTTCAGCAAAACACAAACAAAACACCATGAAAACTATGAACACTGTTGCCACTGCCATATGCTAGAACTGATGTTCAAAACGTACAAAAACATTTACAAAACTACATTACAGACCTAGGACAACCAGACTGATGCATACTTGGCAACGCAACGTACTTTAACAATGACAAATTCAAAGAATACTGTACCAGACAAAACATACCCACCTTCATAAGTGTACAGCAAATCCCACATAACTTTATATACAAGAGGTTGTGAAATTTTTACTAATATTATCCTCAATCAATTGCTAAACACAGTAACAGAAATGACTCCATACACACTGATGACAGGACGACAACCACTGCTACATTGGCTAAAAGAAAAAAAAAGGAACAATTAAATGACCTATTGGAACAAGTTGAGACTAAAATTCAAAGAATGGAAAAAATATTTGAAACGTGCAGAATAGAAGCGAAAAAATAAAGTTAGATTTGAAAAAGGTCAATTGGTTTTGATACGAGCTAATAGAGTCACTAATTTGAAACAAGAAATCTGTACAAAGTTGTTACGTTTATTTGAAGGACCGTATATCATTGACAGTCAAAATAATGTAAATAGTTACAGATTGAAATAAATAAATGAAGATAGAATAAGGGAAATATTTAACATAAGTGATGTTTATTTATTCGAAATAAGTGATACTATAACGAATCTCCTAGCGATCTCCTAGCGTCGGACCTGACGAGATCGTAAATACAGATGAGGGATCGCGTCGTAGCGAGCGTCATTTTCCAGGAACCCGTAAATCGCGTGTGGAGAATTCGCGAAGATTCTTCATAGGCATACGCAAGTATATATACGGGAGAGACTTCGTAGCGTGCAGAATTAGTTATTCGGAAGTTTTTATTCAGTGAGTTAGTTATTCAGACAGAAAGTTTTTATTCAGAGCTAAGTGGAACGAGTTTAGTGGAGCTGAGAGGGGAGAGCTTTGTTATTGCTAAGTGCAGGAGTTGAAGTGTAGAATTTGTATAACAGAGAGTTTCTATTAGAGAGAGTTCATCAGAGCGTTAGAAAGTTAGCGGAGCAATTTAAATGATTGTATTCTATTGTATTGTGATAGAGAGTTATAATAAAAGAAGTTTAGTGTTGTTTGGTGTTTTAATCATCGAACCCAAGGATATATCGTAACAGTGGTGTCGGAAGTGGGATTTTGCTGATAAAGAAAATTATTTATGGTGAATATGAGTTCGTCATTCGATACGATGGAGGACATGAAGAAACGTATCCAAAATCTATTTGCGAATTATGAGAGACGACGGCTGGAGGAGAAAGAACTAGAGAAAAAGCGACGGCAGGAGGAAAAACAAGAACGAGAAGCACTCCAGAAAATCCTTTGAAATGGAAAGAAAGAACGAGAAGTAGAAAGAGAGAAAGTAAAGAAAGAACGAGAAGAAAAACTCCAGAAAATTCTCGAAGATGAAAAAAAAAGAACGTGATAAAAAGAAAGCACGAGAACTTGAAAAGAAAGAACGAGAAGAAGCACTCCAGAAAATTCTAGAACAAAAAAAAATGAATTAGAACAAATAGAAAAACAACGAAAAGCAGACTTCCAGAAAGTTCTAGAAAATCAGAACAAGTTCGTCGAGCATGTTTCACATGAAACCAAAGTACAAATGGAAGAACTAAAAGGAGAACTAAGAGTAGATCTGAGAGAGGTACTGGAAGAAGACCTCAAGGAAGAATTAAAGGGAGACGTCAAGAAAATCGACGATGAATTCAATAAGAAAATGGATATAGTGCGAGAGGAGATGAGAAATGAAATGGGAGGTCTAGAAAAGCAGATAGTTCTTCTCAAGAATCAGGATCGCCGAGACAGAGTTGCCACATCAACAATTTCCGTAAAACCACCGACTTTTGATGGACAGTCGTCTTGGGCTATGTATCGCAGACAGTTTGAGGCTACTGCAGAGACCAATGGATGGGGCGAGGAAGAAAAAGCTACGGCACTCATAGTAGCTTTGAGAGGGCCAGCTTTGGGTATATTGCAGATGATACCCATAAAAAAGCAAAAGGAATATGAGGACCTGATTTCCGCATTAGAGTTGAGGTATGGCGATCAACACCGAGAACAGCTGTACCGAGCACAAATGAACACTCGCACACAAAAATCAGGTGAGACTTTGCAATAATTTGAGGCAGATGTTCGACATCTAATCCAGCTGGCGTACCCAGAAGCGCCCGGGGATTTCAAGGAGCAGTTAGGCTGTGCAGAAATTTGTTGACGGACTAAGAGACCCAGAAATCCAAAGAACTCTGCCACTGACAAGTTTCAAAAGGAGTAGCGATGCCTTGGTACGTTCGCTAGAAGTGGAGGCAGCCTTCAACACCTCAGGGCCGAAATTGCAAGCGGTAATAATTGACGATCCCGAACAAAGATCTGGCGCAGCGAATGGTTCATTCGAGAAAGTTCTGGAGGAGATCAAATCATTGATAAGTGTAATGAGCACCCAGAAGAAGAAAACGTAGTACAGATGTGGGGAACTAGGACATCTTATTGAAGACTGTTGGGTGAAACTGCCGCAGAGGATCTGCTATAGATGTAGAAGGCCGGGGCATTGTATAAAAGACTGTAAGGAGAGAATGCCACAGAGAAAATGTTATATATGTAAAAGATTCAGACATTTCATGGAATATTGCAAAGTGAGAATGCCCCCAAGATCCAACTCACCTGCCAGGATGCCGCCAAGTTTGCAATCGCCCGCAAGGTCAAGGCCACCAAGAGTCATCCGTGTTAATAGTTTGAGGAGAATAACTGATAGCCTAAGCATATCAGGAAAATTGACAAGGAGAAGAAGATTATGAAGTTTGGAGGAGAACAATTTGTCCCTACAACTCCAGGACAGAGGAAGATGCCTGCGAAACCAATATCATCGAAAACTGCGAGAATTCCTGCACTATCGAAGAAAGTAGTTCGGCAATCGGATTTTGGACAAGCCCGGGTAAAGACAGAACAAGCCATCCCTGTGAGAGCCGCCAGGTGTCGCGTTGGAGGTACAAGTGACATCTCCGAGTTGTAAACAACTGGAAGGGCTGACTTGGTCAAACAAGAAGTCAACATTGGCCAAGTCCAATTGATTCAACAACCATCAAGAAGAGTTCCATTTACTAAACAACAAAAGATGCTGGAGCGCATTGACAGGAGGAAGGTGCGGCACTGTCGGAAGGCAAATACTGGCGGATGTCAAGGAAGGAGAATCGAGTGTAGTTGTACAACCCTCATCGCAGGATGAATGATGTGGTTGACTGAGTTTAACGTAGTCCTATAACGAAAATGAAAGTCGTACACCTAGAGAGACTCAAATATTACAATGGGAATATCGAGATATTGTTTGATCGGGACGATCAAAATTGAGAGGGGGGTAATGTTACGAATCTCCTAGCGCTCTTCTAGCGCCGGCCCTGACGAAATCGTGAACGCAGATGAGGGATCGTGTCGTAGCGAACGTCATTCTCCAGGAAACCGTTAATCGCGTGTGGAGAATTTGCGAAGATTCTTCATACGCGTACGCAGGTATATATCGCGGGCAGAATTAGTTATTCGGAAGTTTTTATTCAGAGAGTTAGTTATTCAGACAGAAAGTTTCTATTCAGAGCAGAGTTATTCAGAGCTGAGTGGGGCGAGTTTAGTTGAGCTAAGTGGATAGTTTTTTTTGTTATTGCTAAGTGCAGGAGTTGAAGTGTAGAATTTGTATTACAGAAAGTTTCTATTAGAGAGAGAGTTTATCAGAGCTTTTAGTACAGAGCATTAGAAAGTTAGCGGAGCAATTTAAGTGATTGTGTTGTATTGTATTGTGATAGAGAGTAATAATAAAAGAAGTTTAGTGTTTTAATCATCGAACCCAAGGATATATCGTAACAGTGGTGTAGGTAGTGAGATTTTGCAAGGAAATCGTAACAATACCGATTGAAATTACACGTATGAGATATGATTTTCTCCATTTCCAAGTAAAAATCTTATACTTGAGGTATTGTCATGATTTCAAAAGTCATCAATATAAAAACATCAGTATTTGTTGATCAGATGGAATTTTTCAGGAAGAATCTTCCAAGTACCCTGTATGTGGTAATCAAGAGTGACATTCACAGAGTGTGACGTCAGAACTGTCATATCAAAATCAAGAAAATGAATTCATGAAATGCAACAAATTGACAACAAGTCTATAGGGAAAAAGATATCCAATGGATTCAGGAAATAACAGGAAATGAATTAGACATACAATAAATAATAAACATGATCTGAACTTTTCAATAATAGAATTTAAAAATCTCAACAAGAAGTGTTATTCAATTATTATAGGACATCGAGTGATGCTTCAATAAAATTTGAAGAAAAGCTGCAGAAAATAGAAAAATGACGTATGCAATGAAAAACAGATTAATCAAGCTTCATTCTGAGACTAGTGAGAATACTGATTTGTTGCTGAGGAAACTGGGTAGTCAACTGGTAATTGGTCAACAAGAGGGCATTATGAATCTCCAAAAAAGGGACACGTACAAAATATTAATGACAAATTAATATGGGAAAATCCTTAACTGTAAATGATAAATTGTACCAAATTTGAGTCGTAATTGTGCAATGGTGCTACGTGAGTGCTTTCAAGACGTTTTCTCTATATAAACTCCCAGAATGAGCACAAATCGATGTGTGCCAAAGATGTCCAAGGTCCCGAGTCAAATGCCATGTTGGACTCCCGTTCCAAGGCTGAGCCCAGTGTAGTTTCCAGAATGCTGTACATCCAGTGAGAAATAACCTGGTAACCCCTTACATATTCGTTGCAACGAATATTCAAATATGTATATTATCCCCTGAGCTCATAAACAATTCAATTCCTCGTTTTCTTCTGAACACTTTTCGCGAGGGAAAGGAAACTTTTATCTAGCATGTTTAGCGACGTGATGAATCGTAATTCCATGACATTCTAACTATTTTATCACGTGACGTTTCGAGTCAGACTACAGTAGAGTCAAACATTTTTACTTCAGATCATATGACTTGACATAGAACTATGAAATTTGATTGTGGTTACCATGGAAGATATGCGCTTTGCTGTGTTATTATTTGTTGTCATATTTGATTCTTAGGTTAAGAAATTACTCATGAATGGTTTGTTTATTCGTTTATTGCATTGCAAATGTCTTTGAAAATTAAAGAACTAACATTTCCTTGTTAACCTTTCATTTGATGAGTTCTACATGTAATTGATCAATATTTATGCCTTCCTGATGAATCCACCTGAAATGCAAAGAAATGCTGTATAACCAAATTGAAATCAGAACAGTTAGAAGAGTACGTGGTATGATATATATATATATATATATATATATATATATATATATATATATATATATATATATATATATATATATATATATATATATATATATACATATATATGCAAGATGAATTTTTCTGGGTTTTTATCCGTTAGGTATCTTTTGATTTGTTCGACGTTTCGAATTCCATTTTGAATTCATTCTCAAGAACTGTGAGACGAATATCTGTCCATACCGTCCTGGTCAATCACTCCCCTTACGAAGCAACCAAGCAAGAGCAAGCAAAGACTTCAATTGTCTGTTCTCCACGGAAACTGGTATTTATAATGACTCTCCTCAGTCATTATCCGACTTGGTCCGATATTAACGCTGCATCCTGCCCATCCAGGTATTATGTAGAAATTGATGTTTTCACGGATCTTCGATATGCAAGATGAATTTTTCTGGGTTTTTATCCGTTAGGTATCTTTTGATTTGTTCGACGTTTCGAATTCCATTTTGAATTCATTCTCAAGAACTGTGAGACGAATATCTGTCCATACCGTCCTGGTCAATCACTCCCCTTACGAAGCAACCAAGCAAGAGCAAGCAAAGACTTCAATTGTCTGTTCTCCACGGAAACTGGTATTTATAATGACTCTCCTCAGTCATTATCCGACTTGGTCCGATATTAAGGCTGCATCCTGCCCATCCAGGTATTATGTAGAAATTGATGTTTTCACGGATCTTCGATATGCAAGATGAATTTTTCTGGGTTTTTATCCGTTAGGTATCTTTTGATTTGTTCGACGTTCGACATCAATTTCTACATAATACCTGGATGGGCAGGATGCAGCCTTAATATCGGACCAAGTCGGATAATGACTGAGGAGAGTCATTATAAATACCAGTTTCCGTGGAGAACAGACAATTGAAGTCTTTGCTTGCTCTTGCTTGGTTGCTTCGTAAGGGGAGTGATTGACCAGGACGGTATGGACAGATATTCGTCTCACAGTTCTTGAGAATGAATTCAAAATGGAATTCGAAACGTCGAACAAATCAAAAGATACCTAACGGATAAAAACCCAGAAAAATTCTTCTTGCATATCGAAGATCCGTGAAAACATCAATTTCTATATATATATATATATATATATATATATATATATATATATATATATATATATATATATATATATATATATATATATATATATATATATGTATATATGTTAGCATGAAGATTCTCACAGACGAAGTATGATGCGTTGTTTTTCTAGGTGATGTCACCTAGAAGATGGCAAATGAGACTTTGCCGAAACGTTGTGAGATTTATCCTTCAGAGGATCAAAACCACAGAACCCGGAATGAAACCCGAAAAAACAACACATCATATATATATATATATATATATATATATATATATATATATATATATATATATATATATATATATATATATATATATATGATCTTGGAAATGCAGTCAATAAGTTTTATTCTGGGTGTCAGTGATTTATTATGCGAATTCGACGAAAGACCAATGTTTTTGCAAAGGTTTCCCACGAGGAATCCCTGAGATGTACCTCTCTCAAAAAATATAAGTTCTCTCAGTCTTTTATAATATGGATGATGTGTCAGTTGAAGTCAAGTCTCGTTCATCGCAACTGATGTTTAAATGAGCGACGAGAGTCTCAGGAGAACCTGTACTTGTTTTTTGTTCGTTATAGGAGCGATTCCTCATTGGAGGTTAAAATGCGTTGATGCTCATTCTGCACAGACTCAGACTTATTGATATAATTAATGATATCAACATTTGGTGGAAGATGTCGACCCACTAACGATATTCGTGTGAATTGTACAAATGTTTTCAATTTGGTATTCAGTTAAATGCATCCCGCATAGCTATCCAGAACTATCGCAAACACAATCAGCGATGTTTCTTTCATAATTTTTTCTCCACGAAGTAGAATTGTACAGGGTTTGATTGAAATTTTCAGTTTTGATATATAATGAAGGAAAATAGTAACACTCTGAAATATATTCCTTCATATATTGTGAGTTTTACGCCAATCATCTCAGGGCGAGAAACATGAAAGACTGTATATTCAATGAAATGAAAAAAAAATTATGGATCGGTACGTATCGATAACAATGAAAGAAACCAATCTCTTTGTCTCCGCCTTGAATATGTTCGCTTCACTTCTGTGCACATAATTTATATTGTTGAATAGGTGTTGATAACACAATTATTCTAAATGAAAAATGGGGGGAAATGATTTTCGAAATAATTTGAATTGATTCCCGTTATTAGCCACTCTTTCATCTCATTCATGCAAGATTTTTCCTCGTTGGTTAATACCAAAATGTGCCACTGGATGGCGCTCAAAAAAAATTCAATTTCAAATGTTGTACGGAGCAGAATTAATTCCTCCCTTTTTTTTATATCAATGTGGTGACATTCGTTGTTCCCACTGGTTGTTATAGTTTTTGAGCTCGGACGTGGTACCTGTTTGGTGATCATGTCGTATAATAAAGAGGCTTCGCAGACTGGGAGAGAACGATTTTTTTTTGTAATGTAGCGAGTTCTATGCAAATTTCGATATTTCGATTCAGAATTCCATATTCTCTAGGACCATTTCCATGAAGTTGCATGGATAATACAAAACTTCCACAGAAGAAGTGGTATATAAAATCAGCAGATTCTCTTTGTTGATATGTGTTTAACATTCATGGATATTGAAATGAATCACAAAAAATTATATCAATTCCAAGGAAAAGAAAAGAGAGTTAACCTTTCATTCACCTCGAACAAGTAATCCTTCGGTTAGTGAATAATGATGAGATATAACTTGTTGTTCTACAATCCAATGAACTTCCTCAATATTTCTTGATGAAATATATGAATTCAGGAAGGAAGTTTGCAAACTATACTAAAACTTTCGGGAAGGAACCCCAACTCATCAAACTATCGAACGTGAACTGATGTAATGGAATTATTTATTAGGATACTTAATGCAGCTATCAACAGTTCGAATGGATATTGAAATTTGAATATGTGGTATAAATAAAGAGAGTGAAAATATACTAATGCATGCTCCTGAAAGATGTAATGTTTACGTGATGAAGAGTAATGAAACGAAACCAATATATACTGGAATCATTGAAAGGTTTATCGGAATCGAATTGCGTTTCCTCTGAGGTTGAACAATTTTTCACGTGGAAAACCACAACATGAGGTGATTAGAACGTAATAAATGATAGACCGTGTCTAGAACCACGCTAACGTCAATCTTGAGTCAAAAATTGTTAAGTTGTTTTTTGAGTTTGTAACCTACTACAATCTGAAAAGAGAAGAATTAATATTGAAATCAATACAAGTGTAGAAGGGCAAAATATACAAATATAAATATATATATATATATATATATATATATATATATATATATATATATATATATATATATATATATATATATTTGTTCGGCTAGGCCTCCGCGGTCAGAAATGTGCTGGCTGGAACTTCCGGTTGATCTGCGTCTGGAATGATTTTCCTGTCTATGATTCGGCTCCCATTTCGGAGCCATTTTCAAGACTGAGTGACCTTGCGTCTAGGTCTAAGATGTCTTACTAGCTGGCTATCATCACTGGAGATCAAGGATTGGAGGTTGGTGGGATTTAAGGGTTCATTAGTAATTATGGCAGGATCAGGGATCGGACGGTCGATGGGAGGTCCGAAAGGATTAGTTCCCAAGTCGGAGTAAATAGAAGTATGTCGGACCAAGAGTGGTTTCCAGGTATTGGGGAGTCTTTGAGAATCATCGCGTTCATTGAGACAGTTGGGACGTTTTTCGATTTCAATGGCTTCACGGGTAACTCTGGTTTGGAGGGTTTTGGCTGTGGCAACGGTTTTGGTGTTTTTGAAATCTATTTTGTGGCCTGTTTCTAAATGATGTTGAATTAATGCTGAGTTTGTGTCAGAATTACGGACTGCTAGTTCGTGTTCATATGCTCTACAGGACACTCGTCGGTTGGTCTGGCCGATGTATGTTCTGGGACAGTTAGAGCATGGTACCACCAAT
This sequence comes from Zygogramma bicolorata, assembly GCA_032362365.1. NCBI lineage: Eukaryota > Metazoa > Arthropoda > Insecta > Coleoptera > Chrysomelidae > Zygogramma > Zygogramma bicolorata. The sequence goes on from JAVJAQ010003572.1 coordinate 1,589,873, forward strand.
ATTTTCTGCCGTTATCTGTTCGTAACGTTTTGACACTACAATTTGACATGTACATCAGAAATTCATGTATTTTGCTTTCCACTTCATCCTTTGATTTGATGAAGTAAATAAATCTGTAGTGGCTGAAATCGTCCTTGAGTAGTAGAAAGTAATGAGAACCTCCTAATGAGCTTTCCTCCATTGGTCCGCACCGCACAGATCCGAATGGATTAATTGTCCAATTTCTAATGATTTACTACAACTGGATCGGAAGGGCTTTCTGTTCTGTTTTCCATATAAACAGCTATCGCAGAATTGTTCTTCGGAACTGAGTGACACCTTGATACCTGATGTTTTCAAAAACTTCTTAACGTGATTCATATTTTGATGCCCGAATCATTCTTGCCATAATTTGACTGAAGCATTGGGTACACTTGCTGAGTGAACTTCTGGATATAAAACTTCAAAATTCATTCGAAATAGTCTTTTCTCCTTCAGAGCTTCGGCAATTATTACTCCGTTATTGAAAAACTGACATCTGTTGAAATCGGACTGCAATGTGAGCGATTTCTCTAATGCCGAACTAACAGAAAATAAATTCATCGATTTATCTGGAACATATGACACGTTTACAAGTTCTTTCCGTGAACTACGTCTGTCGACGTATGCTTTGATGTCGATTTTTCCTAATCCAAGTGCCTCAATCATCGAACCAAGAGCTATTTTGTCTTTTTTAGGATCATCAAATTTCTGATAAGTACTGAACCACTCTTTTCTGGGAGTCATGTGATCTGTGGCTCCCGAATCCAAATACCACGCATCTCTTTCAACATCACTCAGATAATTTTTGGTTAAGATCAGGACTTGACAATCGTCGGTGAACTTTTCGTCAGATGTTGCTGAATTACTTTTTCTGGAATGCTGTTCTTCCCTGTCATCGGCTTGTGTTCTGAATCTGCATTCATTTCTCCAGTGGCCTTCCTTTTCGCAGAAATGCATCGTCCAGGTTTTCTCTGATGCTGGGTTTTTTGTCTCGATCTGGAATGATTCTCGAATTGTTTCTGATTTAGCTTTTTTCCCAACAACGCATCTTTCTCTCCCAAGCACATATTCTGCATTTCCAAGCGAGATTCTTCAAGTAGTAGACGTGACGTTAGGTGTTCCAACGTGTTCTTATCTTCGCTTCATGATTTCCATGCAGTGTGAAAATGATTATATTCTTCGGGAAGCGTCATTAAGATCTCAGTAATCATCATTGAATCAGAAATTTTCTCTCCTAACGAATATTTTGTAGCTTTGAAAGATGATTGTTGATATCGTCCTCCGGTAACTTCTCATACTTCTAGAACTGTGGAGAAGATGAACACTTGATTCAGTTTTGTGTTCGAAAAGTTTGCTCAGCTTGTTCCACATTTTTTTGCTGGTGTCGCATCCCATTAAATGCACTATTTTCTTCCATTCCACTGAAGAAACTATGATTTTTTGAGTGAGACTCTCATTCTTCTGCCATTTCATCAGATCATCTCCATCCTCTTATTTTCCTTTCACGCCTCCAACAATATTCCATAGATCAGCTGCCTTCAGGTAGATCTTGATCAGGAATTCCCATCGGCCCCAGTTATCGTCTTTTCAATTTTGCGATTTTTGCAAAATCGTTCTCCATACTTGAAAGACGTAACGAAACTGACCATTACTTTTCTTGAAACATGTCTGGACCCATTACCTGTTGTAAATGATTCGTGAAACGTGGTATTCATCCGTCAGAAAATTCAACTTGACAGTAAAGATACCAACTTCAACTTTTTTCAATAAAATAGAAACAAAAAGGAATTTCAATAAATTCACATTTCCAACATATATATATATATATATATATATATATATATATATATATATATATATATATATATATATATATATATATGTCGAAAGCTCGACAATTTAATAAAGAGTTATCAGGCCAAACTCAATTTATGACTGCAACCCCAAGGTTAATTTTCATTGCATGAGGATTTTCCAAATTTAGACGGTTTTTTCAACTAGTCCAGTCAAGAGACTACCCTTCTCTATATATATATATATATATATATATATATATATATATATATACATATATATACATAGATATACATATAATCATTTTGATTTTTCATCTATATGAGCGAAATATCGTGGAATGATTTCCCTTAGAAGAATAACAAACAAACTCCATTTTGAGATAGCAGCAAATTGGACTTTATCTTTTTGGTGTAGTTATTTTCATGCCAACATCTTATGTCGTTTTGTAGCCCCTCTCAACTGTATGTTGGGTCTTCTCAACAGTATATTATAAATCTGAAAAGAAAAAGGTTCTGTTGACCTTTCTTGCCTCGAGACCCGTTCCACAACAGAATGGCTCAGGTATAGCAGGTATAGCATCAACTATGAAAATGATCCATGAGACTGGAGCCTTTCAAAGGGTATACCTCCTCTTCTTTCATCAGCACGGTGGTATCCCGCATACATGAATCTGGGATTCGAAAAAAGAATGACATTGAGAAATGTTTGCCAGTTTCTCAACGGGAGCAGTTCGTAGACTGGGAGATGCAGATTTTTCAGTTGTCCTATTGAAAATACTCAACAAATTACTCTCACATCTGTATGGAGAGTGGTTCAGTTTGTCATTCGATAATTAGAGTGTCCCTGTTAATTCCTTTCGAAGTGTCTAGGGATAAGGTTCTCAATATCATCTGCAGACAAGAGGAGTTTCAGCCTGCACTAGTAAATGGATTCGTCTTGATTGTCTCTTTACACTATTCCACTGGAGGTACCAGGATCTCAATTATTTCCGCAGCTTTCTCTGTGTAACAACCAAATTACCTTTTAATTCCTCCAGAGAAAAATTCAGCTTGCAAATTAAATGCTTACGTTTCTGAAACAAAATACCTATTTTCACACTCTGTTTGGATAGATCAACAACTAGGACATATTTCATGGAGTACTTACTTGAAATTCAATACCATTCGATAATCAATCGCAATCTATTTTCGAAACGAAAAACTGATGCGCAAGATAGTGCAAGCGCTGCGAAACATTCCGTTTGAAAAAACCGATGACCTCTTTCTGATTGATGATTTGAGTTAAGAAAGACCTAATTAATGATATTGTGGAGGTTGCCGGACGGAATTATGGTCCAGTTTTTTTTTTCGGTCCTATACTAGTTTTCGCTTCCATCGCTGTAGCTGCGAAAAAAAAAATTGTTATTGACTATTAACACCTGGTTTAGGTAAGGTATGGAGAAAAACGGCATGATCTAATTCAATACGAATTTGATAAAAAAAGTGGTTTACCTATCAATAAGTAGTGAAAAATTCATTCAGGTAAGTTTTGACAATTATTGCCGATGCATTTGCAAAGGAAAATACAATTGATGTCGCTTTTTCTACAAGTGCAAAACATTGTCAGGCATTCAGCATTATATTTGCAAAGCCTGATCAAAGAATTTGTCATAGGTGGTTTTGCCATTTGCACCGGGTACAACTTTCCATCTCGTCTTTCATAACCGAATTGGAGTAAGTTCGGAGGCCCATGTATTGCAGCCCTTAAGCAATGTAAATACAAAACATCAAAAATTCTAATAATTTCAGATACATTTGAATTGTATCCCAGCTTAAAAGATATTTTTTGGCTGATCCTTCAAACCAAATCCCTCAAATAATACTATTCGATAGCTTATGCTAAAAGTGGATGTTGAGTACGAAAACATCGGAATCTGCACAATTTATAAAAACTTGTTCAATTCCTTCACGAACAGCAACAAAAATATGGCTGAAAATCCTTCAATCTGCTTCTGGAGAGATGAATGAACATTTTTCGACGGAAAAAGGTTTCATTTTCTTTTTAATTATTAATGTAATAGTTCATTAATAATGTTACGAAATTTTCTAGCGCCGGCCTTGTCGCTCGTAAACGCAGAATAATATGAATCTAACAAATCAGTAGACCTATTACCTTGGAGCTTGAAGATTTTTTGGAGTCTTCATATCCACCTGTAATTTCCAGCTGGGATTTTGGTTGAATGACTTGATATAAATATTTGTAGTCAGTTTCAGTTAGTTTCGGTTTAGCAGTGTCTGAGGTGTTCTTTTTTTCTGTGATTTATTCAACGTCGGCCTGTTTTCCCTACCAAGGCCAATCATTGACTCCGGTGACCACATTTCCCCCAACCGGAAATTTTGCCGAACACTCTGGTATTCCACCCAGAGGTAGGGATCCTTTACGAGTCCAACAACCATGGACTCAGGACCGCTGGCTTTACGTCTCCTCTGAAGGACTGCAATTCCTCAATATATCTTGTGTTCATTGATATATTGCCTGCGAGCTATGATATAATACTTTGCTGCAGTTTTATGAGCTTTCGACGCGGTCTTTCCCTGCTGCTTAGCTTCAGATATCGGAATGACTAATCAACATGGAGAGCTAGGCCATGCATTCTTTCCATCATTCTTTTGTTGATTAACTATCATGATTGTAACGGTCATAGAATCTTCGCCACTTAATGTCCCCTTGAAAGTCATTGTCACAGTGTCTAAGATTTCCCAACAAACATATGTTTCCATTTAGTTAGGTAGGTGGTGAATGAATTCGGCTAGAGCTGTATGCTGTATGTTGCGGTGTCTTTCTGTTCGTTACACTGTTCGATAGTAAAATATAACTTTTTGCGAATACCCGAAGACAAGTTCTTCAACTTAATCGGGTGCTCACTCATGTTTATTTACTATCACATATTCCGCCATACATATTGCGAACTATTATTAATGTATAATAAACATGAACCATATGTAAGTAATACGTGATGTACTACTATTATTGTAAATTTTTGTAAAATACGTAAATAAACATTCATTCATTCATTCATTCATATAAATCACTAAACACCGCTAATGCTTCATGGAGTGTATTGCCTGACAATTTTAGATTTTGACTGCTTAATGAGGCTTGTATGAAAGTCTTCCATTTCGGCGTGAATGTGCATTTCTTCGCGGCATCTTCTATAAGAATTTCATCACACAACTTTTCCTCTGATTAGAAGTACATCCTCTACTTCAGCGAGTACAGTCATGCGTTGAGCCAAGTATGTCAATTCAAAAGCGGTCGTCGAAACACCGTCTTTTATATCCGCCATTAATTTGTCAAAAGCAGCCAGTAACTGTATTTGTGATATTTGTTGTTGGTCAACCTCTTTCGTTACTAGAAGATATTGGTAATGAAACGTAATTTCTTTAACACGACGTATGATATTGAAAGTTTCTGCAAAACGAATCTTCCGGGGTTTCGTATAACAAATTTTTGTGAAAATTTCATAGTATTATCAACGCATTGAAAAACAGCAAAACTGCTGAAATTTCAGTTAAAAGATGACTTTTTTTTATTTTGGTTTTCGTCGTATACCACAAATGGAACATCATGAGTCACTCGACGAATCGCTGTTGCTTCTTTTTGATTTGCAGGTCAGTTGATGATCCAGCTACGCCCTGTGTTGTTGATGAAGCTCTTTCTTCCAGCTTCCTATGTAGTGACGACGACGAATTTTTTCTTCGCTGATATAGCTGGCCATGCAACTTTTATACCACGAGAAGTGTTCTTCATCAGCATTCGGATCAAACAACTTCTCAAATTTGTCTGAAATTTCGTCTTCGCGTCGTCTTGCTGCATTTGAATAGTTTCTTTTGGTTCATTCACCAGTTCAGCATGATTTTTCGTTCGCCTTTCTTTTAATTTAATAATTGTAACGATATTTATTCACTTTAAAGAAAGTTATCCCAAAATTCGAAGCACTGCTATTTTAAATATTGGAAAATGTATCTGTGATAATTATGGATGAAGTTCAGCTATAACTGAAGTCACAAAAACTGTTGAGAAAAGCGCGGCCCGCTCCAAAACTCGAGAGAAGGTATTTGACGCTGGGAAGGAGATTTATAATAAAACTGACAACAGGCTTTTCTGGCAAATTTCAGTTCCAGGTTTGGAAGAATCTTGCAAAAACATTCCAGTCGAGAAATAGCGGTCAATGGTTTTTGCATTCTATACAACATTTTTTTTCAACAACTACAGCGATGGAATCGAAAACTCCTATTATAGGGTCGAAAAAAAAAACTGGACCATTATTCCGTCCGGCAACCTCCACATTATCATTAATTGAGTCTTTCTCAACTCAAATCATCAATCAGAATGAGGTCATCGATTTTTTCAAACGGAATGTTTCGCAGCGCCCGCTCTAAGAGTTACATTTCAAAAAAGGGTAGCGGCTCAGTGGTCAACACCCCGAGTTGAAGCGGATTGTGAAGTATCAGATAATTTCATCATCCAATCATGATTTCTATACTTTCCAATTATACTCATTTCAATCTAGAATATCACAAATGGATAATCTTAAATATAAATGAAATTCCTATCAATCTATCTGAAAAATATTATTTTCGATGCCGGAGGAATTTCGAACATTTCAATGTTCTTCAATGATATATAATGTCTATTTTCCTTTATCTGTTGTGAAGTACTAGTGGCAACCTGATCGAAAAAACAAGAGACTCAGTGGTCAATAACCTTGTGGAGATATATGTGGATGGCTTGTTACTGGTAATACTTTTCTTTGTCAAAAATTATAGGCAAAAAACGGTTATCCTTTCGAATGCTTCAGCGCTAAATAATACATTGGATTATATTTTGTGAAGATAGTAATATGGAACACTTACTAACGTGAGAATGAAATATAAATTGTCTGTTTGTTTTGTACCAATTACTCTTGAAAATGACTCCAAAATCGGAGCCGAAACGTCTAGAACAAAACTCGAGACGCGGCAACCCGAACTCAACAACAACATACAACTGACCGCGGAAACCTATCCGAATACACACACACACACACACATATATATATATATATATATATATATATATATATATATATATATATATATAGTATTATATTCTATGTATATTTATATGTATAATTGTTACATAATCAAAGATCCGTGAAAACATCTATTCCTGCATGACACCTGAACGGGCAGGACACGTATTTAGAGAGTGGTGAGTGATATAATCATCAACAATATCGGGCTAGTTTTCTCGTAATTGATTCTGGAGACGGATGAAATTTGAGGAGTATCGTTATAAATACCAGTATCTTTGTGGCTTATTTCGTAAGGGGTGTAATTGGCCAGGACGGTATGGACAGGTATTCGTCTGACAATTCTTGAAATTGACTTTGAAATGGAAGTTGAAACGTTAATATATATATATATATATATATATATATATATATATATATATATATATATATATATATATATATATATATATATATATATATATATATATACATGTCTGATGATTGCTTTCTGATATGAAATCACCTTAGCAAGTGAAATTCACCCTGGCATGACATGTCATTGTCGTGATGTGTCAAAATGATTATTGAAATTTTAGCACAGAATGACATGAAGAATGAATGATATCCGTCAAGGACTATGTCCAGGGTTTTGCTTCACATATATATAATCACCAATTCGATTCCAGTTTCGAAGAGCTTTGGCTCTGCACAGAATCTCTCTTAAAATCTCAATTCCAATAATTCTTGTTGCGTATTTTATTGAAGGATTTTTTTGTTCAATCGAAACTGGATGAATATTTCCATAATGATTCAAGCTCTTTGGGAATGGAATCACCAATTTCATTATCTTCAGGAGAAACTTACTGAATTAACCAACCCTTTTTTCATTTCCAAGCAGAATCTTGGTAATTATTCACGAAGAAGAACGTGAAGATGAAATATATTTCTGAAATAACTTCCGAGTACTCATCTATGGCTGTTGTTGATTCACTACTGTATTTTCCAGGTTCAGTGAAGGGCATCAACAATACACCATGCTATTGCCAAATGAACAGGAACAGACAATGTGAAGAGAGATCTCGTTAAAATCATTCATTTCGAGCGAAAGACTGCGCCTTGGGTCACGGCTTACGCCATGTCCGGGAAATTCCAAGCATCCACATTGATAACCGTTTCGTCCCTTCCAACAACTTCTCATCCACTAACAACGTTCAACTCATTAGATTTCGCGTTAAATTCTTTCAAGTTCGCCACGCCATCTGAAACAAATGAAGTATGGCACGATATAATCGCGGATAATTCGAGTATTTTCGTTGAAAACCCAGAACATTTTCTGATTTCTTCCGGTTATGATCCCAATGACACTACTGTTGGTTTCAATGTGAACGGTAGTGCGAATGGAACACTCGACGAGCCAGAGACTACATTCCGCTTGATCAGTATGGCCTTCACTGCTGTCATATTGGCATTCATCATCCTTGCTACTGTTATAGGTGAGTAGCTATAAGTGTGTCATTTCTCCAGTAGTGTTAATGATAATAAATTTATGTAGGATCGCATATCGAATGAGAGGAATACCTACTAATGTAACCAGTTTGAAAAAAATCATTTTGTAAAACGAACACGACTCCTGCGAGAAGAGCATAGCGAGTTTCTGCAAACTCAACTGCGGAGTTGACTGAAAGAGCAGCCACGTTGAATGTCCAGGTGCTATAGTGTTTATATAATGCTACTTTGAAGAATTTCAATCCCAATAGAAGATATTCTCTCATCATTTTCAAGGAGTAAAAATATCTACTCCACAAAATTTCGCAATTATCAAGTCAATTTAACGTCTCCAACTAGTTTTTGAACTCGGACTGAAAATGAATGTTTGCTGAAAGAATTATGTTTGAGTTTACCGACTGATACGAAAAAGACGATAGGAAACATTCAAATCATATATGGCCTTTGAAATGTTACATTTTTCAGGCGTTAGCGAACCTTTTCCAACCATAAAACTTCAACTTTAATTTATTTAGTTATTATCTACAACAATTTCTAACCTTGTGTACATTCACGGGGTCCATATGAAGGTAAGAAAGGCTCAGGTGAACGTTTTGAGATTGAAAAAATCTGCCCGCTGTTACTATTATTATTATCTTATTGGTCCTATGAGGCACAACAGTTTTTTTTCTCTAATTATTTTTCCAGTTGTGCCCCGTATTTCGCCATGTACAGAAATATTTAATCATGAAAAGTATTGTGATCATGAGCATTTTGACTTTTCCAAGCGTGCACATTATAATAGTCAATCATGAGTGATTGATTTATTTGTAAGAGAATAACAGGAAAAATTGAATTGAGAAGTGTGAAGGTGAAAGCATAAAAAAGCTTGCTTGATCGAGGAATCCCAAAAAACGATGTGGATAATGAACAATTATTTAGACCTGTGTCTGTTACTGCACATATTGCGTGTTACCATCATTATAGTGATAGTGAAATGAATGTTCCTGTTTTATCAGCATGGTAGTAGTGAAATGAGTGTTGCTGTTTTCATCCCTGAACTGTTACCTGGGCCTTTCTTACATGCATAGGAATCTCCTAAATGTACAATTGTATTTGAAATTACCAGTGTTTCACTTTGGGAAATGGGGTCGATAAGTAAATGATAATGAAATGGCAATGTAGAAAAAAATGTGAATTATATGGAAAAAAATTGAAATAAAACCCAATTATTATTAATTTTCGTATGTATCCTGAGAAGGATTGAATGAATGAACGGAATTAAATCAAATTCATCGTGAGAATTATTCTCTAAAGCTTCCTCTACAGAAACGCTCTGATGTCATTTAATTGTAAAAGGACTAACAGCAAAATATTCTGCCAAAAAAAAAAATTGTTCAGAATGTCCATCCATTTTTGATCAAAACTTTGTTTTTTACGATTGAAAGTAATGAAAAGGAAATTTCATAAGAAATGTCTGCATGAATTTTCTGTAAGATGAATAGTTTGGCAGATAGAACGCGAAAAATCTCTTTTCAAGATGGTGGCCGCGGGACAAATGTGGCAACGCCATAAAGTTGGATTCAATCCCACCCCAAACCCCTCATACATATCAAAAAATGAAATTGCGTCCTCTGAAAAACGCAACACCATATGTAACTCTTCAATGGACCGATATTATATCCTAAGAGTTGATAAATGTATGATAAATGCTCATGGAAAGTGGTTAATGAAAAAAAAATATGCATGTCTACACTGGAAGGGTCAATGAACAAACGACTTTCAACGTTAATGTGTCACCAATTAGTGTTTAGAGGGGGGTCGACTGAAATTGCGGACACTGAAACTATTCCAACTGAATAACAATTTTTGGATTTTGGAAGGTTGAGTTAGTGATAAGGTAGCGGCTATGAATATGAAGCATGAACATTTTCTGTAACATTTCGAAATATTGAAATAATTTTGGATGCAATGAGTGTTGGAGTGGTAGGTGTTTGTAGAAAGGCAGAAATAAATATTCTCGACATAAATATATTATAAAGAAGGGAAATATATTTTAAAGTTACCCAAAATACCAGAAACTACATGAAGATAACACGTGTGTTTACACTTATCATAAAGATTGTGATATGAAAGGTTTACGTTTTGCTGAAATTGTGGGATCTGCAGCATACAACTGTTATGATACTTCAATTCTGAATAGACTCTCTAAATGAGTTTTTATCCACTACAATGAATCTATGAAATTTTTCCGGTGTCATTTCATCAGATGAATGGATGTTTCTGTTTACTTTCCGTAAGAATGATGGAAAGTAATGCATTTTATAATTGCGAAAAGTAAGGCCCATTGTCATTTCCGTCGATTTTGAAAATTGCAGTGATGCCAGATATTGCTCGCGCTAGGTGGCGCTTGGGAAACTTGGGGTAAAACCATCGGTGAGCTCTATCAGTAATGTTGGCCCAACAAACTCAACAAATCAAAATGAAGTATGCGTGACATTTGGTTACTTTACATTGTATCAGATTTGAAAGCGAAATATCGAAAAAAGATGATGGCTTACCGTCAAAGCAATGATGAATAGATCAATAATTACAAAGTAAATCACTTTGATATCAAAACAATAAAAAAGTAGCCAAATGCGGCTAATATAATGGGGAAGGAAAATAGGAATTTGGTCCTTTCTTGGGGTTGAAGTAGCTCAGATGGTCTTTGTGATAACCAGGTATGAAATCAGTTGTTTAAAAAGATAAATACAAACTTTATTGATTTACACATTCACTCAAAACGACAATCATTCATTATAAACCTATACTCACAAAATAAACACTCAACATCACTGAATATACATGCCCGAGGGCAGAATGGCTTTACTGACTACATTTTGGTTATCTCTTCATATCTTAATCGTTCGAAGATTTATTTAATCATTCCCAATCAGAGCCACGACACTTATTATATAACACATTCGATTTGCTGGATATGATGTTTGCCAAAACAATTAAACGTGCATCAACCCATGGCAATGAATGTGTATATGTAAGTCAATGTCGCGACCTGATTCCGAAAAAGGTTTTTCATTAAGGCGTACTATACGACATATGCCCCCGGTTCTGAATGATGGCCCCCATCATTAAAGATGAATTCCATCGTTCGCACTATGAAGAATAGATAATTTTACAAATACCAACAAACAGCAAATGGCTAGAAACCTAGACACACTCCTAAAATTTCTCCCAAGATGCCCTATCTTCTATCTAAGCCAAATACTGCTCATTTTACATTTTTCATTTCCTCATCCTCTCTTCTGGCCACCCTGGTTGTGGAAATAATTCACTTTATCTGATGGCGAGTGCATTCTTCTATGGACCTTTTCGACTTTATCCTGATTACTAAATGGAGTGGACAACTTCAAATCTCCATAACTGTCCTGGCTTCCTATATACTGTTTGAAGAACCTTTTTTTTTTTGGAGGTGGGGGACTGGACCACTGATGACGGCTAGACTTGATACAGCGCTCCCCTGCCTTTGATTTCGACTGTTGCAAGCTGCTTGCTCGATATGTGGGCTTGTGTAATTTTTAACGGAATTACGGCAGATCTCTTTCAGCTTCAAACTCGGGACGCTCACATGGACATTATCATTGGTCAGAATATTCAACGCTCATGGGTTGGGTTGCTTGGTTCAGCTTCTCCCTGGATTTTTCAATGGATTGCATTGATCTGGCGTTCCTCGTCAGCCTCCTGGATTGCTATGCGGTCGAGTTTGCAAATGACCTATAACGCTGGACTGGGCGTTGAGAGTAGACTTTGGTCAACGGATCGTTGACTGAAGTTCACAAATAGTCAAGTTGGATTGAGCCTGCTGATCATCTGACCCGGCTCTGTCCCTTTACATACAGCATCACGGATTCTGTGAGATCATATCAGGTGGTCCATAGATTTGAACTACAGACTGGCCTCTCCTCTGTTCTCAGGTGGTGGCATCTCTTTGGATACGAGGAGACATTTTACATGAAAAGAAAAATAATGGCAGTAAAAGTTGACGAAATTCACTTATTGGGCAAATAACTATCTATTCATTCATTTTCAATCACGACTTCAGAAACAAATTAGTCGGCGATCGTTCCAGTAATATCAATAGCCTACATATTTTCAAAACAACGACTCGAAATCTGTAATGCAATCACCTTCTCCAGAACAAATTACATATTGATTACTTTGAAATGTGTCAAAACCTAGACCTCGAAAATATTTCGATGAAGTCGTTGGGTAAATACTTTTTTGCGAACCAATGTAAAATATTTTTCGATTCGGAGCGTTGAACTAATTGTTTATGCTTTGTTGACAAGTCAGCAAAAACCCTTGATATACGCACGAAGAAACGAGTGGTGATTATTTATTTTCTGTTTCAGACATGAGTTATTTTGAATCGAACAATAATCAACAATCATCACACAAATATAAGCTTGATAATCATTTCCGTAATAACGAAGTTAGAAATTGATAGTGCTCTTCGAAAACGACATTTTCCATTTCTGATATGTTCAATGACCCTATGTAAAGTAACACATTCACATTACTTAAATTCTTTATAATTTGACTAATCTGAACGTTTTGTTATCATTCGTATATCATCTGAACAACTTTCACTTTGGGTAAGGTCATCTTTCAGCGCTAACACACGCAATTCTTCCGAGAGTACCTCCCCATACTTGACAGTTCAGACACAAACTTCCTTAAGTATTTTCAACTCTTTTCCTGACACTGAACATTTTTCATATCAACTTGTTTCATAAAAAAAACTAGTTTTTCCTTAAAAAATTCCACACTACCAATTACGAACTGAGATGCAATTAAATTTCGCAAAAAAATTGAAACTCTTGAAGAAATGGAAACTAAAAATATATGAAATCATTGTTGTGAACCACTACTTTCATTTCGTATTCACACCGTCAAAGATTTCATTTTCCAGCTCCTCACGATATATATGCCTTTCCAAGAGAGCTGTTGCAAATAGCTGTATCCCCACTGGTGGCTGGGCAGTGCTTTCAAGGCATATTTCGTAATTGCTCAAGTATGATTCATAAAATAACGTTATTTTTTCAAAATAATAACCGATCCATAAGCAATAAGGCATACTACATATACATTTAATCGATTCGTCAAATTTTATTTATTCAGATACAATTCCAAACAAACAAATTATCATCTTTATCAATCCACATTATTTACGTTACTCATTGAACGCACTATAATCATTTGATTTACTTACTGAATTCAATAGGAATATCTCAACAAATATTCGTACTTCGTTTCCATTTCATCGAATAAAAAACTCTCAAAATGTTTTCGTTACTTCATTGAAGTTTGATCATACCAACACATATATTTCCATGAAAAAAAAGCCTAGTCGAAAATTCCGATAATATTGAAAAATCAGACAAATCATACCAAGCCATTCACGCCAATCAAATCAATCATTCGAGACAAAAAATCGTCATCAGCAGTATATTTCCCAAAAAATTTATGTCAAACTAAAATTGTCAGCTAATCGTTAATCACTGAAATTCTGGAAACTACCAGAAAAAAAAAACATACATACATTTCACTCGAAAAAAATACAACCACACAAATCATACTGAAAATGGCATCTAGAAAAATTTTTTCATCACACTCGTACACTTAAACTATGTGTTTATCTGGTTATCACAAAATTAAAACAATGAAACACGAAAGAAAAGAGGGGACCATATGGTTCATTATGACAAATGAATCTTCGAAATCGAAACGAGGCACCTCCACCATGTCGGAAAGGAAGGTAGGAATTTGGGTCCTTCCTTGGGGTTAAAGTAGCTCAGATGGTCTTTGTGATAACTAGGCATGAAATTAGTTGTTCAGAAAGACAAATACAAACTTTATTGATTCACACATTCACTCAAAACGACAATCATTCATTATAAACCTATACTCACAAAATAAACACTCAACATCACTGAATATACATGCCCGAGGGCAGAATGGCTTCACTGACTACATTTTTGTTCATCTCTTCATATCTTAATCGTTCGAAGACTTATTCAATAATTCCCCATCAGAGCCACAACACTTATTATATAACACATTCGATTTGCTAGATATGATGTTTGCCAAAACAATTGAACGTGCATCAATCCATGACAATGAATGTGTATATGTAAGTCAATGTCGCGACCTGATTCCGAAAAAGGTTTTTCATTAAGGCCTTTTATACGACAATAACACCTCCAACTTATTTAGCGCCATCTGCTTCGGGATTTCCAGAATACATGCCATGAGTTGGTTTTTCGGTTGAACTGCGAATTTTATCAGTAGTAATAGTCCTAGGACTGATAATTATGTAATATTTCCCTTACATTTACATGAGTATTATTTGGTGTTCTTGGACTATTCGATCAGACAGTTTTGAAACGCTAAAATATGAATTTCAAATGATTCGTTGAATTTCAATATGGTGTGAAATTTTCCTACCGAATAACACGCGTACTCGAATTATCTTCTGGTATTTTTTTTCGCTCACGAATATTTCAAGAATTTTCAAAATATTCGTGAGCTCGAAAAAAATCTGTAAAATAATTCAAGCACAAGCATCAAATTTGTCCATTTCTAGTCATGTGTGTCGAAATAGCCAATGAAACCAACATGGGCTGTTTTCACAGTTAGCTACTCATGTCATGATGTTGACATGAAGTCTTCAAGATTTCAATTCAATTCATATTTACTATGACACTATCCTATCATAGAAAAAAATCTTAGCGAATATCAATCGAATATTGATACATATCTCATAATTTTATCTGCTTTCCAAGTACTAAAGTGATAAAATCATTCCGCTAATCATCTATGTCCTTGGAGATATTACAGCTGAAAACAACACATTTTCATAAGCCGCATTTTCAGGGATCTCAGGAATTTGAAATTCTTCTCGAAAGTGTTCATTTATGTTTGAAAGTCATTATTTTGAGGTGGTTGAATGTTTTTTCCGTAGTTTTCTGGGTTTCTAACCTGACACAATCTGAAAAAATAAGAACTGATACTGGAATCTATACAAGTGGTAGAGGGGCAGATTTTTATTCATCATGATCATAAAAATGCTGGAGGTTAATTCTGGTAAGACTGGATAGATCATTTTGGAACTAATGCACAAAGTTCAGAAGCTTGGCGTGTTTTCAAGGATAAATATAGCAATATGGTAACAATCATGAACAATGTGAATGCCGCGCTTCATTTTCATGATCCGAAGCTTTTGTGCAAACTACTGAATAAACTTCATTACAAAGGAACCATTACAAAGGAACTGTTGAGTACAAACAACAGCAAAAAATTTCAAGCCTAACAAACATTACTGAATGAATTTGCAAAGTGGTTCGAGAAGAAAACAAACCTGCTTGCTGGAATCAAAAACCCATGAATTAGTAAGTAATCCATACCATGAAAGTACCACTGAATATCCAAAAAACAATAAATGCAATGGTTTCAGATGAGAATTTTTATAAAAACAAAGCAAGCTTGTTTCACCCGTAGGAAGATATCCCTTGAGTTCATCAGTGGGCATACACATGAAGCATAGGACTCTTCAACAGGGCACACCAAGAAAAAGTGAGTACATATCAAATATCTTCTCGTCCCTTACAAACTGTCACAGAAATAAAGGACTCAGATATAATATTTGATTCTAAACTGCTTTTCGACAAACATATATTCTACGTTTCTAAAAAGGCTCATAAAATGTTAGGTTTCATAATGAGAACTTGTCGGGAATTCAAGAACATACAGACTCTCCGTACCCTCTATATGTCATATGTCAATGGTGTTTTGAGTTATGGCTCGGTAATATAGAACCCTAGGTACGACATTTACATAAACCAACTTGAGAAGGTACAGAATATCTTCATAGACTATATCAATAAAAAATGTTTTTCACTCCACCCCAATAACCGTAACTACGTTCGAAATGAACTTGTAACCTTCCTCAGTGATTTTTATTCCTTTTATTTATTTTTAAATAAAAATCCCTCAGGAAGACTTAAAGCACCGGCAGCTGTTCGTCTGGGAGCAAAGTGGGCCTTGGGCTGGCTCAGATTTGTCGAGCGATCCCGGGGAGCGCCACTTAATTTTGATCTTGTGAAAATAAAGAAAAGCTGAAACCAATGATATTCAAACACAGGGATTTTCTCAATTGCTTTTAATTGCTGTATCTGAAAAATTTCACAGGGGTGACAATATTCATAAATTTGCGACAAGAAATCTGAGGTTAATACCTCGCCTATACTTGAAAAGGATGATGAATTCTTAACTAATAATACCTAACCGAACCGTGTTATAGATCTATATCAGGGCCGTTCAATACAACGACTGAAGTAATGCAGTATTTCAATAAACACTCTCACAGTGGGTGAAAACACAATTTCAGGAAAGTTTTCTTATAACTCACCCATCAATAATTAAATCATAAAACATTTCAAGGAATAAACACGGAAATGTATGAAGTAAAAAAACATGTAAGTTAACATATCTGTGAAATCTTAAAACTTCCAACAGTTGACGATGATAGAAAATGTATCAAAATGGAAATATTAGTTTTTCATAAGTCGAAACGATCTGACCTTGTGCATAACTCCTACTATTACGACTCTCGAAAATGGCCTCCTACAGCCTACAGCTCCTATCGCCTTCTCGAGGCAAAACCCTTGACAGGACGGTTGGATCTAGGCCCTTGAATGTCGAAGGTCTCCCCCGTAACGTGGCTTCCAACGATAATTGGGTGGACAGCATAAAATAGGAACCCACCAGGAACGTGCCCGTCAGGAAACACGACTCCACCAGGAATTTTGTCTCCAACCAAAAAGACTTTCTCAGGAAAGATGCCTCCAAAGAATAAGGCTCTGATGAAGACTCTCTCACAGGAACGACGTCTCCAAAAATCAGGATTCCACCAGGAACTTTCTCTTCAAAAAAAAAACAGGATTTCGGATCCAAAAATCTCGTGCCCTTGGAAAATGGCCGGCAAATCTAAAAGGTTGTCATATTCAGAAACCTATTTCACAAAATCATCCCCTAATAGTACAGTCGTCTAGAAACTCACCTCCCAGAAGGGTGGCCCTTTATCCCACAGTTCACTTCTTACCAGGAACAAGCAAAGAAAGTAAATGTCCGCCAACATGATGCTCTTAATTTCGTTAAGTTTGCAAAGAGAAAAACCAAGGACGCCTTGTGCCAAAGCGAGCATTTTTGCGCACCCCTCCCGCAGTCAAAAGTCTGAGCGCGTTCAGTGATTGGCCGTTATTAAGCTAAATTAATTTTCTCTTGAACCTCTTAATAGACTTCAGACATTTTTCCTAAATTATTTACCCAATGTTCACGATTTACTAGTTCAATGTCGACATTACTTTTGCCATAGTATTTGCCACTACAAGGTACTTCTCTGCCGAAATTTAAAAAAGCGGGGCTGTATCCCGTAACTTCATGGATGGAGGTTCGCAATGCATAACCAATTTTTGGTAGCTCCTTATCCCAATGTTTATGATTCTCATTTATGTAACATCGTATGGCAGTACAGATATTTCTGTTACTTCTTTCAACATAATTCGCTTGGGGATGATAATAAGGGGTGTATAAAAAGTTTGATTCATAATGTTTTACTAAATCGGTGATAGCTCTACTAATAAGTTGTTTACCATTGTCACAAACAATATGTTGGGGAACCCCATACACTAGAAAAACTTCATTCTCCAAAAATTTGATTATACTTGCTGAGGTTGCATTCCTGAGGGGAAAAATAAGTGGATACTTTGTGAACCAGTCACTAACTACTAAAATGTACTGGAAACCTGAAGTACTTCGCGGTAGTGGACCCATCAAATCCAGCGCAATCACTTGCCACGGATACGTAACTTTTCTTTCAGATCCCATTAAACCAAATTTACTATAATTTGGAGATTTCTGGGAAGCGCAAATTTTACAAGACCTAACATACTTTGAAATATCTCGCCGCATTTTCGGCCAATAATAAGTCAAAATTATTCTTGAATATGTTTTAAAATACCCAGCATGAGCTGCTGTTGCAACATCATGACAAGACCTCGTACCTCGTACTCGCTGTGGTTTTGGTACTAATAATTTCCATTCTGATATATTGGTATTTGAAGGCACCTTAAACGGAACTAGTTTATAAACGTAACCCCCTTTTTCTGACCATTGGGGAAATTTATCAGGGTTGTGGATAATCTTAGCTCGTAAATTTTTGTAAAAAGAATCTAAGTTATTCAGTTCTATGTCAAGAGTAATACAATTATCTGGATCTTCAAAAATAAAAATTTCATTATCATCAGAATGACTAGGAGGTGAATCTACTGGACTTCTCGATAGAGCATCTGGCACTACGTTGAATTTTCCTTTCCTATGAACTATTTCGAAATCAAATTGACTTAGACGGACACTCCATCTGGCGATTCTTCCTATTGGGTCTTTTATTTTAAACATCCATTTAAGTGACGCATGGTCAGTTATTAGTGTGAAACGAACGCCCTCTATAAAAGCTCTGAACTTTTCGCAAGCAAAAATACATGCCAGACACTCCTTTTCGGTGACACTATATTTTTTTCATTTTTTGATAAACTTCGTGAAGCGAAGGCGATTACCTTTTCTTGATCATCCTGAACCTGAGTAAGAACACAACCCAATCCTGAATCTGAACTATCGCACTGAACTGTAAATGGTAAGTCAAAATTTGGACTCGTCAAAATAGGAGCAGATACCAATGCTTGCTTAATATCAATGAATGCTTTTTCTGCTTCAACAGACCGACTAATTTTTTGTCCCTTCTTTTTGTCTTTCAATAAATTATTAATCGGTGCCATTAATGTTGAAAATTGTGGAATAAACCTTCTGTACCAGCTACACATACCTGTGAAACGTTTGACCTCAGTAGTGGTTCTAGGTTGAGGAAAGTTAACCATGGCTTTAACCTTATCCGGATCAGTTCTCAGTCCTAATTTATCTATGACAAAACCCAAATATTTTAAAGATGCCCTAAAGAATTCACATTTTTCATAATTGACGGTTAGATTAGCTTCTTTCAAACGCTTAGCTACTTCCTTAAGTAATTCAAGGTGTTCTTCGAAGGTGGAACTTACTATTATCAGGTCGTCCAGATAGACAAAAACATTTGGCTCCATTTCTGGACCAAATATGGCGTCCATTAAACGTTGTTGGCATTGTGCTGCATTAGAAAGACCGAAAGGCAAAACTTTGAAGTGAAATAACCCACGACCTGGGATTGAAAAAGCAGTTTTGTCTTTTGAACTTTGATCTAGAGGGATTTGCCAGAAAGCGCTGCGCAGATCTATAGATGACATAAACCGGGCGTGTCCTAACATTGATAATATTCTATCGACTACTGGCAGAGGATAACTATCTGTTTTGGTCAACAGATTAAGTTTTCTACCATCAAAGCAGAAGCGAAAATTACCATTCGATTTCTTGACTAGTAAAACTGGTGATGACCATTCACTAGAAGATGGTTCAACCACATCTAATTCGAGCATTTTATTTAATTCCTCATTAAGATGATTGAGCATATAAGGTGACATTAAGTACTGACGTTGCTTAACTGCAGGTGCATCTCCAGTGTCAATATGGTAGACCATTTTATTGGTACGTCCTAACTTTCCATCTTTACTTAGCACTTTAAATTCATCAATGACGCTATTAATTAAAACCATCAGTTCATCTGACATATTTTCCAAAATATTCATATAATTATTTGATACTTCAGCTGAAATTGATGTTTCCATAGTGGCTAAGTTGACACCCTCGTCCCCAAGAACTTCCCAAATATTCTCTTCAAAGTTAATTCTCAATTTAAATTTTTGGCAAAAATCGCTTCCAAGTATAAACGAATAATTCAAGGTTGGAACTATCAGAAATGAAATAATTTTACACTTATTTTCCACACAAATAGGTAATTCAACTGACCCTTTCACATGTTGCTTGACACCGTCTGCAGTAGTTACAAATTTAACAGAACTCCCTCTTATTTTCAAACCCATTGACTGTATGATTTCGATACCCTGTTTCCCTATCACTGAACTGTTAGCACCAGAATCTAAGAGCGCAATAATTTCTTTGTTATACAATGAAACCATAACATAAGACCTGTTGTCGTGTTCCTTATTCACAAGAACTGGAGCTAGAGACATTTCTGATTCATTTTTATATTTTAAATTACTGAGGAAAATTTTCAAAAAGTTGACAGCATTCTTCTGTTCTGTTGAAGGATAATTACTGATATTATTGGCCTTTTCAAATGGAGGTAAGAAGCGGCCATTAAATATTTTATTTACCTCCCTGAAGCGTTTCCCGAACACTTTTCGCAATCAGCCCGTCTCTTCCCAGGTTCTCCACAACCGAAACAAAAGATACTTCGCTTTTGGGAACAATTCCTAAACGTATGGTTGGCTAGTTTGCAATTCCAACAAGTGATGGTTTTATAATTATTGCTACTCATAGTTCGGACCTCAGAAGAGTGTGAAGAGTTATTGCGATTTGATCTTGAAGCACCTTGTTTATTATTCCTAGATCGATTAAAATTTCTAGTATTTCTAAAATTTCTGTCTGAAGGACCACTATCTAAATCTAACTCATGATCTAAAGCACATACTTGGGATCTCCTAACATTTCTATCTTTATTATTTCGGAAAATATCCTCTAAAATTTTAACATCATGAATCAACTGATCGACAGAATTATAATCACTTAATGCCAGACGTTCAAGATATTCTGACTTCATATTTCGTTTGATCCACTTGATTCTAGTAGAAGGGATAGGTGGGGTACTAAGCCGATTGAACAACTGTTCTGTAACTGCTACATAAATGACGATTGTTTCATCGTGCCCTTGTTTCCTGTGTTTGATTGAATCCCAGAGTTCCTCATCGTAGTCTTCATTCAAAAAATCTTTCTGAAGCCTATCGGTTAAAGAATCCCAATCTTTTACATTTCCCGAATCTTTAATGTGTCTCAACCATAATAATGCTTTCCCAGAAAATAGGTCAACTGAAGATTCAAACAGTTGTTGTTTACTGACATGTCTAGCTACGGAAAGTTCATTCACACGCTCTAAGAATGATTTGACCCCCAAAGTGTTTTTTGTCCCATCGAATTTGACATCCCATTTATAAAGTGAAACTGGTTTATGAGCTGAAGAAAAAACGTTGATATTCGAATTAGGTTCCCCCATAAATGAAGTAGATAAGTCAAGCACCGGCGCGATGTCTTCATCTTTCTGAACTTTCTCTTCGAGTTCTGACTCTAAAAACAAGGAAGTGGCATATGCTTCATTTTTATAAGTTAGTTCCTCAGGGATAGCTGAGTCAATTTTCATTCGTTGAATTCGTGCACTAACGTGAGCTAAACGTGATTTTAATCTTTGATATAATGAATCTTCAGTGGAGCCTTCAAAATCTGAAGTAGAAACCTTAATACTCTCTGATGAATTATCAATTTCTAACTTATCCGCCTCAAAAGAATAGTTTGGATCATCTATCTCAATTTTACTCTTACTTCTAGACATAGCCTTTGCTGAAATTTTTCTTTTTTCATCCCTGTCACGGGTTGTAACAATGCCTCTAATTTTGAGCTCATAATTAAGTTCCTCAGATGACAGATGCCTAGGTTTGAATTGAAATTCTGCCATTTTGTCAAATCAAATTTGAATCACCCTGTATAATGTATTCAATCAACCAAATTGCCAAGAAAATAAAACCCTCTGAATTCAAACAACTATCGATTGTCTCTCAAAGTAAATAGGGCTCGGACACTTTTTTGTCACAATGTTGGACTTATCCAAAAAATCAACACACAAAAACCTGAGAATCTTTTTTTTTCCAATTACCACTGATAATTCCACGGGTTGAAGATGAGGAATTTACAAGTTACCACGAAAAAGGATAGTGATCTGTTATGAAAAACCATAAGTTACTGCTGGGGAAATCACAGTTTGTTACTGAATAAAGTCAATAGCTTTCGAGAAAATCACTGGTTGTTTTTTTTTTGAAAAATTTAAAAATACAAAAAAATGTTCACTAGACAAATCGGGGCCCCACGATGTAGGCGACATTCAATTGTAACCTTCCTCAGTGATTTTTATTCCTTTTATTTACTTTTAAATAAAAATCCCTCAGGAAGACTTAAAGCACCGGCAGCTGTTCGTCTGGGAGCAAAGTGGGCCTTGGGCTGGCTCAGATTTGTCGAGCGATCCCGGGGAGCGCCACTTAATTTTGATCCTGTGAAAATGAAGAAAAGCTGAAACCAATGATATTCAAACACAGGGATTTTCTCAATTGCTTTTAATTGCTGTATCTGAAAAATTTCACAGGGGTGACAATATTCATAAATTTGCGAAGAGAAATCTGAGGTTAATACCTCGCCTATACTTGAAAAGGATGATAAATTCTTAACTAATAATACCTAACCGAACCGTGTTATAGATCTATATCAGGGCCGTTCAATACAACGACTAAAGTAATGCAGTATTTCAATAAACACTCTCACAGTGGGTGAAAACACAATTTCAGGAAAGTTTTCTTTTAACTCACCCATCAATAATTGAATCATAAAACATTTCAAGGAATGAACACGGAAATGTATGAAGTAAAAAAACATGTAAGTTAACATATCTGTGAAATCTTAAAACTTCCAACAGTTGACGATGATAGAAAATGTATCAAAATGGAAATATTAGTTTTTCATAAGTCGAAACGATCTGACCTTGTGCATAACTCCTACTATTACGACTCTCGAAAATGGCCTCCTACAGCCTACAGCTCCTATCGCCTTCTCGAGGCAAAACCCTTGACAGGACGGTTGGATCTAGGCCCTTGAATGTCGAAGGTCTCCCCCGTAACGTGGCTTCCAACGATAATTGGGTGGACAGCATAAAACAGGAACCCACCAGGAACGTGCCCTTCAGGAAACACGACTCCACCAGGAATTTTGTCTCCAACCAAAAAGACTTTCTCAGGAAAGATGCCTCCAAAGAATAAGGCTCTGATGAAGACTCTCTCACAGGAACGACGTCTCCAAAAATCAGGATTCCACCAGGAACTTTCTCTTCAAAAAAACAGGATTTCGGATCCAGAAATCTCGTGCCCTTGGAAAATGGTCGGCAAATCTAAAAGGTTGTCGTATTCAGAAACCTATTTCACAAAATCATCCCCTAATAGTACAGTCGTCTAGAAACTCACCTCCCAGAAGGGTGGCCCTTTATCCCACAGTTCACTTCTTACCAGGAACAAGCAAAGAAAGTAAATGTCCGCCAACATGATGCTCTCAATTTCGTTAAGTTTGCAACGAGAAAAACCAAGGACGCCTTGTGCCAAAGCGAGCATTTTTGCGCACCCCTCCCGCAGTCAAAAGTCTGAGCGCGTTCAGTGATTGGCCGTTATTCGTGACGTCACTTCCGTGCCCGTGAGCCAAAAGGATCTCAAATATCGTCGACTCGCTTTTGTTCAAATTAGCCGCCAAATCTGCGCTGACAGTATTTTCGTTTTGTACTTTGATCGACGTCATACCTCAAAAATAACCCTATTGACAATATTGACATGATAACAAAACAAGTGAATAAAATATCTACCACCGATGAATCCGAATGAAGGGAAATATGACATACGGTAAGTCCTTCATTACAAGGATCCCATCAATAGTATTCTCTCGGTTTTGATAATTACGATTCGATTAATTAACCTTGCTTTTGTTTCAGGAACTGAGTCTACCGACCGATGCAAAACGAAACTGGAATCTTATCGCTGAGAAACGAAGCACCTGAGATATGTTGAGATAGTTATTCGAATTCAGCAAGGTACCCAAACACTTTTCTTTATCATTGCATTTTGTATTCAAAGTTTCTCTCTTCTAGGACTCTTCAACGGATTGTGGAGGTTAGAAGGAGATTCGTTACTCTCGAATAATTATGGATATAAACAGTGTACTTTGTGGAATGATTAAACACATCATACAGAGTGTCCCTTTCTTATGAGTATTCATTATGTGAATTCCAAATGGTGAAAGACAACTTTATAGACAAAAATTAGAAAAATGAATTCAAGCCAATGGATGTTAGATGAATTTGGCTAAAGGTAGATTTACATGTTACAAACTAAACATATTAACACTAGCGAATAGAAGGAAAATTAGAGATGTGAAGTTCCTCTTTGAAGTCATAAATAAATTAGTTGATTCGCCTGCTATCCTTAGTAACATTTACCTCAATACTCCTATGTATATTACTAGGCATCAGCATCCATTCCGTTATGAACAATCACAAACATACTATTTTTTGAACTCTCCTATGCATAGGTGCAACATATCATACAATACGCTGTCAAATTCCATCTCTATTGATATTTTCTCTTTCTCATTCTCGAAGTTTTCCTACACCTTGAAAAAACATTTTCTCGCTACTCAGATTTGATTGGTATTTGTGTGTATACTCATAATATGTGTATACATGTATGTATATATGTGTGTAATTTATTCCATAGATGCATTTTTAATTTTTTTTATATTGTTTGTATTCAGTCCATGCACTCAATTTCGTAACATTGTTACAAATCATATATAGATATAGATTATGATATAATAATAAATAACATATCTGTGAATACTGTTTTTGGGTCAGTCCCGTTTGTATTCCTTCTGTATAAATAAATAATCTGTGATTGAGCGCCCATCGCGCCACACACGCAGGGAAGAAACTGCTTTAGAGAGATTGTTTCCTCATTTTTCGTGAATGACCCCCAACGCCTGTGAATGTTCAACACATTTCTACATAAAGTGTTCACTGAATATTGGATGTTATTTCTTTCATAGAAGTTTTATTTTCGCATAGACTTGATGAAAGAAAATCTCAAGTGAATTTCCTTATCTGAACTTTGTACTTCTGGAATTAATCAAATCTACAACTCTCAAACTGTTCGTTGGACAGGATAATCGTGATCTTATTGTTTCTCTGGAAACTATTCAGCTGAAATTGAATGAACTCATCATGGTTATCACCACGGAAACTAGATTGGATGCTGAGTGCAATCATAACGAAGAATGAAGCAGATACCACACCATAAGTGAATCTCTTCTGCCGTTCTATATGTGAGGAAAAACCCCATCAGTTAATAAAATATAGTTTTTCATTGGATTCATTCTGCTTAAAGCCACTTTGAAATCGGACATCTGTGGAAAAATGAAAACCTACGGAGACATAACGTTTCTGACTGTAGGAAGATGAAAGTATATTTTAATAAGTGGTACACAACTAAACTTACATTTTCATGAAAGGTTGAACACCTCAGATCTAGTATCCGCCTGAACTTGATGTCTAGAACATTGGAAAAATGTGCTTTTCATACAACATCACCCGGCTCTGCAATCGACTTCCGAATCGACTCCCGAGTTCAATGAAATTACTTTCACTTCCACCCGTTGAGAAAAAACTGAAAATGTCACAAATCACCTGAATATCAGTATCTCTATTTTCTCACACCAAAATATACCTTCCCTTCTATCCTATTATTGAATTGAAACAATTTTGTAACATTATAGAAAAGCATGACAGGTTCAACATAACAAAGCGATTTATATTTTCTGATTGAATTTTTCAACTCGGTTGGGGGTAGATCTGAATGTGAATTCTGCATCTTGCTAGGTTCTTTTTCCTTTTCTTTCGTAATCTCATTATAACCTCACCCAATCCTACTTATAATATCAATTATTATTTTTATTACTATTTTTGTCAGTAATCCCGACTGCTCCGACCCACGCGCTAGTGACATTATTCAATGGCCATTTCCAGCACAGCGGGGCTAGTGATCACTATCTCCGAAAATCGTGAGGCCTGAGAAAACGCAACGAACCGAGAATAAGGGCCTTCTGCATGTGGACGCCCAAGAGTACCGTTGGTTTGAAAGAATAGTCCGGGTGGAGCTTGCGCAGTTTGTAGAGTGAATCCTGATACTTTCTTTTCTGTTTCCTCAAGGCAATCTGAAAGGTGTGGAAAAACATTGACACCAATATTGAAAGAGTGAATAGTCATAGGTAATGTTCATGTAATGATTTTAATTCAGTTCAATAAACTCCAAGGTTCTTTTGTGTTATTGTCTGTTAAAATATATTGATTTATGTTGGGAGACTTATGCAAATTGGATACTCTACCAATGATATATAATTTTTTTGCCTCTCAGGTGGATTCATCAGGAAAGCAATTACGAAAAATACCAGTCAGACACGATATAGAATTATTTAAAAGGAAATATTCAAATTCGGAGAAACGATAGCACTCGATATTTCAAAAGGGTTTGATCGAGTTTGGCAACGGGGTCTCCTTTCTGAACTGCCGTCTTATGGTTTTCCTCCTCAGTTGTGTGCTTTGTTGAAGTTTTTTTGTCTGATAAGTCTCTGAATGTGGTTCCTGATGGAGTATCATCTGATATTCTCCCAATAAATGCAGGTGTTCCACAAAGTTCAGTTCTGGGGCCCAGTTTGTTTCTGCTTCATATCAATGATTTGCTCAAGAAAACATCGTGTTCAGTAAATAGTTTCGCAGGCGGCAGTACTCTTCATACTGGTTTCTCTTCCAGGGTCCCCATACCAGATCGAAAAGAAGAAGAAGAAAGATCCACGCCCTCAAAATTAACGATGACTTGGTGAAAATGATTGGGTGACAAAAACTTGGTGGAATTTAATTGTAGGAAAACCCAGGCATGGATCTTCTCAAGGAAAGCCGATCTATGATAATCTAATATTCAGATGTAAGGAGTAACTACTCCGACAAAGGCAAGCATCTCGATGCTAGGATTTACGGTCAGTTATAATCTCTCATGGGAAAACCATGTGAGATCGATCACTAAGAGATACTTGGATTTCTATTTCGTGCGAAGGAATACTTCATTTCTCGTCAGTTTGTAATGATCTACAAGGCTCAGATACGACCTGTCTTTGAATATAGTTTTGACGTGTGGTGTTCGTCACCAGAACTTTCATCAAAGCTCCTCCATTTTATTATTGTTGTTTTGTTGTTGATTCCTCGTTCACACAATCGCTCATTTCATTGGAGTATCGTAGAAGGGTCGGAGGCTTGTCTCTCTTCTATAGATATTTACCCGGTCGGTACTCTTCTGAATTTTTATCAATCATTTACGATACGCTCGAACCGTCAACTCCATACGATTTATAACTACTACACCTAACTATAGCGTTCTGCGATTCAGAATGTTCTATGTCTTGAAATAGTCTGTTCATACTAACGAAAACAACCTGACACAAAACATACTAGATTAAGTCGTTTCTGTTTTCACTCATGGAAATTGTTCAAAGGAAAGAAGGCATGGAATTGTTCATTAGGTTTTACCAGATTTATTCCTCACTGAATGTGCTGAGGTAGGGTTCACTATCATGGACAGGAATTTAATATGGCACTGGATTCAGGAACCTGGTTATCCTCATTTTCTAAATATGTTGTTTCTGTGGTGTTTTTGTGGGGGAAATGAATTGAAAACATTTGTGAGGCACTAATTTACGATCACGATGTATAATTATAACATTTTACACAATGCAGGTAAGGATTCTTTTATTTTATTGCTAACATAAATTTTTTAAAATCACTTACCATTCATTTCATCATTACTTTCTTCACCGCTCTCTTGTTGACAAAAAAAAGTTGAATATCGAGTTTCCTAGCAACAAATCTCACATTCCACATGTTTCGAAAGTTTTACAATAAATTCCTAAATTATGATCCATGCTATAAAATTCTTATTTGTCTCTGAATAGAACTTGAAAATTTCAGTTTTTTATTACATTCGCCTTTTCACCATTCTATGTGTCATTTTTTTATTTTATCGAAGCATCTTTTGATGTCACATAATAATTGAATGACAGTTTTCACTGCTGACATTTGTAATTCCAGTCATTGAGAAATTTAGGTCATATTTATTGTTTATTTTATGCCTGAATCATTCTCTGATATTTTTATAATCCATTGAGTATCTTTTAGTTTATATACTTATTGGCAATTTTTTGCATTAACTGAATCAAATTTGTTTAATTCTATATGACAGTTCATTTCATTGGTGACTGTCATTCTCTATGATTTTATACAGGGTACTTGAAAGATTCTTCTTAAGAAATTGAAGAAAGGAAAAAAAATGCCGAAAATAATCGTTGAATAACAAAATACCAATGAACACAAACACCAGGTTCGAAGTACAAAAATAATTATCAAATTGTTAATAATAGTATAAAATTCTTGAATGAAATTGTCACCCGGTATATTGGACAAACGAAATTAGTATGTACTTTATATATACTGGCTTTCAAACAATATAAACAATACTGATTTCCTATATAAATTTCAGTTGATACTGCTGCTTATGTTTGCATCACCCTGTATACAATTCAGAAAAAATATAGCTATTCCGTATCAACCTGTAGTTTATTTCAATTCCATATATTGTGAATTTTCATTTCAAGAAAACAACAAACAACAAAACGAAAGAATATTTTTCCACACTAACAGTTAATTTGGAAAAATTTAAAATAGTTGACCTGTACTCCTCACTCGGAAATGAAATCAATATTTTCCATTTTTGCAGTTCAATATCATTCTCCTGAAACAGCAATCAACAAGACACCCAAATTACCAATGCACCCTGTATATATCGGTATATTCTCATTTGAGAGTTGAAAATTGAAATATTCTCTACCTAAGCATACAAATCACAAAAATTCCACCCAAGGAAAAAAATTACATCGATGGATGGTGGTCACAACCAAAATTCACAGAACGTATTCCAATAATAATAATAAGAAGAAGAACTTGTCTGTCATAAACATTCGACAACTATCGAACTGTCATGAACATAACCTCACTAACTGATTGTTTATATTTCACCAAGTAAACTTGTAAAAGGAATAAGTACGCAACAACAAAGTTTTCTCATGAAAAATATGTCAAGATGGGCGCCAATTTGCTAGATGCTTCTTTTAAGAAAGCAAGGTTATTGCGGGCTAGGCCTTATTATTGAGTCGTGGGTAAATGAGCAGAAACTGTTGATAAAGTGTATATTGCGTACTAATTTGCAAGAGTTATTGATAATCTACGAGAGGCTTGCTGTTGGCCATTTTTCACAGAATGATACAGTTCCCTCTGGTATATACCGTTGGTGCACATATAATTCTTTATAATTAGGGTTAATTGATATGTTTCAAACAAAATTATTGCAAAATTCTTATTCAACGCTTGCTGATGACCGTATTATACAAGACCGGCACCTTACAGATATCAATTCGGTGTTACCATTAGCGAGGATCACAACCAGTGGAAGCAATGGTATGGAGAATTGGAAAATTCTTACACTGATTGAAGAAACTTTTCTTAGAGATCAATTACCCTAACACCAAACTGATATTTTTGCACTCGACGCGCGTTTCGCTAACAAGGTTAGCATCTTCAGGAGAAGAAAATTGATACTAAGTCTAGAGCTGTGGTTAGTTATTTGAAAATAGTAAATAACTAACCACAGCTCTAGACTTAGTATCAATTTTCTTCTCCTGAAGATGCTAACCTTGTTAGCGAAACGCGCGTCGAGTGCAAAAATATCAGTTTGGTGTTATGGTAATTGATCTCTAGGAAAAGTTTCAACTTTTACACCAAATGTTCCAAAACTCATTGTTTATTCTGATTGAAGAGATCACCTCCAATCATGGTTGATGAACTACCAGAGCGCTTCAGTCAGGGTGGTATTGTCCGACAGGAGAAGCCGACCAATAGGAGTCCTTATTGAATGGCTGCAGAAGACAGCTTCTTACTCTCTGGGTTGAAGTGATCACCTCCGGGTTTGGTTGCGAAACTACAAGAGCACTTCAGCCAGTGCGGGGTTGTCTGACAGAAGAAGCAGGCCACTAGGAGCCCTCAGTAAAAGGGTTGCAGAAGACAAGAATGTAATTTGAGTCTGGGATGGTTCAAATGCAGCACAGTTCATCGATCAGTTCAGGGCAAAATTCAACGATTCAAGCCAGACTTGGCAAAAGAAGGCCTGAAAGTGAGAAAAGGATCATATCGTGGTTGAGTAAGAGCAGCTGAAAAGGAACCTACCTTTGATGTCGTGTGGCCTCGTAGAAGGTTTCTTCCGAAACGTTAGTATATGCGATAAGAAAGTGATATCCACAATGTGTGATATTATTCATTCAATGATCAGTATTTTTCTAACGATTTGTTTTTTCAGAGCCAGAAAATCCGTGCAATTGAGACCAGGAAGTTTTTTTGAAGAGAAGAAGAAGAACAAGAAAAGGAGGACCCAAAAAAACTAGCTACCGGTTAAGTTTTGATGAAGATAACACAACCAATATATTTCTAAGATTTGCCAACTTTGATTTTCCTGTCATTCTGGTGAAAACCTTATTCATTTCTGTACGAGATCCTAACCTCAAAAGTAAACAACCTACTTAACCAAGTTTCCGGAGAAAACACAAAATATTACTGCGGTTAATACGGTTGAGGAATGAGATTCATCCCAAATAGGGGATGGGAATGAAATAGTTCTTCGGACTACTACAATGCGATAGTCCTCCAAGCTCCTCCGAACTTCGAATAAACGAGATTTCACAATACTTGAAAGAACTCCAGATTACAACTAATGAAAGGATTGATTACTCTGCAATAACTCACAGGAGAATATGACCGACAAACACAGGGAGACTAGAAATTAACTCATTATTACTATTTCAGGTTGAACAGTGAAATGCAAACGTTTGTCTGAACTATTTCGTTTTTCATCGACAATTAAAATTTAAATATAATATCTAAGTAAGATGCACTGAAAAAAGGATTATGAGAGGTCTTCTATTTTCTTGCACTGGAATATTTCAACACGTAACAAAATGTTATCATTGATTTGGGAACTGATCCGAAGGAATGGTTTCTCGAACATGTTGTTGATGTTATTTCGAACAAACTCTCAGAATTTCAAGAGAGAAATAGTGGTTGGGCCTTACAGAAGATTGTAAGTTTGGAAGTGAAAATCAATAAATTTTAAAATGGGAAATGGTATGGATGTACGAATAAAACCAGAACAGTGAATTGATGTGCAGGATTATTATTGTGTAGAGTTTATCAACATTTTTTACAATATATTCATTCGGTATTTGATCCTCTTCTCTTCGCACCCGTATCTTGTTACCGAAGCTATTGGATAATTTCTCGTTTTGCAAATGATGTTTAATAGCGTTACTGAAATCGACAGGGTGCGAGACATTTGCCCATTTCTTCAATGGAACCATACCTCTTCTTCTAAGACGTTTCTCAGCATCATGCCAAACATCTTCCTGACGTCTCATCGGATACCATTCTTTCTCATGTTTTACCTCATATAAACCGAGACCTCTGCGTTTTCTGTCATTAATTGGGAGGGGTGTCAATCTTGGTGCAACTGATTTCCTCAAAATTGAATTTTTTTGTCCCATTTGGGTGTTGAGTTTTTGTCGACTAGCTTCTGCTCTTTGACGTTCTGATTCTATAGCTTCCCTATCTGAGTCTGCCTTCCGTGCCTCGATAGATATAATTTCCGTCAAATCATTGACAGAGTTGAGGAGTTGTGAATTTTGAATACTCAAAAATTCAGCTCGATGCTGTTCAAAGTATTTTTCATACCCACAATACTTTATAAGGATGAAATTAATTAGGAAAAATAGCTGTCGTAATTTGATTGCTTTTGAAGATTGCATTTGCATAAGAAGTACATCGACATCTATGGCATCCAAAATATAATAACTTTTACGGGGGCCCAACTCATCGTTAACTGTTTTGTAGTCGATATGAGAATTTTCCTTCAATAATCGGGTCACACCCCACTTTTCCTGAGAATATGTCCCAGAATATCCAAGCCAATCCAACACATCTTTCGCTAATTTCAGGTGTTTCGTCACATTGATATTCCAAAAGAAAGCATTGTGGTGGTCATGTTCAATATCAATGTTGAATTGCCTACAAATATCTTTCAATTCAACTTTCACTAAACCTTGGGACCAGTGTATCACATCACAATCACGAATGACTTTCACAAGGGATATCGTTGAGTGCTCGACTGCAAATTGATAAGTGAATATTTCCATCACACGTATGAAGTACTAATTGATTTTTCAATTCAGTGGGAGGTGAGATCACCATAGGAATCCGTCAACAATCATATCCTTCGCAAGTTGATCTGTCAACTAGCACAAAAAACTTATTTCAGATTCGTTTGCAAGTTGATCTGTCAACTGTCATTTGGTACAGAACTCTAATTTCAGATTCGTCAACAGTCATATCTTTTGCAGGTTTTCCAACCACCGCATCCCTTTCGAGCGGATGGAATAAATATTCAGAAAGTTTATGAAATGTATATTGATGAACAAACAGTGATGACTTTATGACACAAAAATTCTCAAAAAAGATGCGATAGATGTTCGATATATCGGACAACTTTCACATGTTATCCAACAATCAACACAACAAGCAGAGTGTTTACAAGGCATGAACACTACATTCATTCCATTTTCCGAACAAATTTCACAAGTATTTTTGTAATCTATGCTTATGGAGTTTTTGAGTTCGAAATTCGGATTTTTGAGTTTCCAAAATTCACATTTATCATGATAAATTTCATGCTGAGTCCAAACTTCATCTTCAGGCATCCACTCTCTCACCACAAGTCCGCAGAAGAAGCACTTTACTCAATCACTTCTGCCTGTATAAAAGAATCCTGCCTTGGTTAGGTCATGTGGTTTTTGCTGAAGAGCGACCGGCCAATCGTCGAACGTCTTCAATCGAGCCTCAAAATTAAACTCATCTCTATATACGGGGCGTATTTTCCGTCTTACATACTCTCCCTTCCCATCGGAAAAGGAGTAATCAGGTTGCCATCTGAAATGATCCATCAGAGGGTCATCACCAACCTCCCATCGAAACACTTCAATGTGATACTCTGAGCATAAAACTACATCATCTCTACCAGTATAAATGAACCCAGTATTAGCAAGTTTATCTTTTGAAATGTTTCAAGTCTATCGACATAGGTGTTGAAATTTCTTTCAGGTATCACTTGAATTCTAGCTTCCACCTCCATACTCTTGCATACAATAGTACATAAATCACAAAAGTCATATATAAAACTTCCATCTGAATCTGAAGTACATTGTTTGGAAATTGTGATAATGTTCGGAAAATTTCATTTTTGCCAACTTGCTGAATTTTTTGGTAATTAGAGAATCTAATTGCAAAATTTCACGCACATCACTCTCCAACAGATGAAACATTTCAATGTCTGTGGATATAACACATAATTTCATATCTTCACTGCACTTCAAAGTAATATGGATGGAGAGACCGCAATCTGAGGTCATGGTCGCAGCAGGAGTGTCATTCGATAATCTGCTCAGCACACCGATGAATACGCCACATTCGTAGATATTCAAGGATATTTGACAATCAGCATTCAGCGAATACACCAACTTGACAGCTGGTTCGAAACCTTGTGCAGGACTAAGGCCACAATGCAAGTTGAATGAATCTGCACCAAAGTTGAACACTGAGTTGAGTATACAGAAACGTTCACATTCGATAGCTTCTTGGTAAATTCGGCAAACACGTTCCAAATCGGCATCATAGTCAAAGTGGTCGGAAGAACCGTAATCAGAAGTTGGTGACTCACTACGCTCTTCAGACATGATTGCTGGAGACTGATGAAAATTCAACAATCTCAAATGAAATTATACTCTTTCGGTTGGGTTGGTTCGAAAGGTTCCCTGGCAGCAGACAACTTGTGCTTGTTTTTACAAATAATTTGATGCATCAATCCAACTGTTATGTGATTTATCCTTTTTTTGTGGAGGAGGAAAATCTTCAAAAGACGTTGTGCCGGTTTCGAGGGTAACAAGTTACCTCCCGCCTACCGACTAAAAAACCTCCCCCCTTTTCCCTTTTGATCAGTCCGGTATCGTCCTCGACGGACACTCATCAAACTGATCTGGCATTCGCACCTAGTTAGCTAGACCTTGACTTACTCTTTCCTCTGATTCCTTGTTTGACATGACAGACCTAATAAATTCCTGAACCGTCCTCCATTTACGCCGGTCTTCGCACATTATTCCTGTCAGATTGTCGACAGTCAGCCGTTCTCCCAATGCGTCTTCGGCCAATCGCCTTTCTCGGGCCCATCTGTCGCATACCAGAACAGTGTGTTCTGGAGTATCCGATACCCCGCAGTACACGCATCTATCATTGGCGCTTCTCCCTATGCGTGTATGCGTGCTGTGTATGACCGAAAAGACCCGTGCCCGGTCAGAAACTGTGAAAGCCAGTAATCCAGGCTCCTGAACTCGCATGCGACCCACGGCTCGATATCTGGAATCAGTCTTTTGGTCCATTGTGCCGTTTCCGTATGTTGCTCCCATCTAGCCTGCCATTTCCTCATGGTTGCCTGCCTCGCCTCCTGCTTGCTGGTCCGGTTATAGAATATATCCGCCCTTTCCTGTATGAGAAGGTCCAGGGGGATGACTCTTGATATTACGTATAGTCCTTCCGTAGCAGCGGTACGATACGCGCTGGCTATCCGTAACAGCATCTGGCGTTGGACTTTGGTCATTATCCTGCTATACAGGTTCACGCGCATGGCTCCGTGCCAGATGGGAGCCCCATACATGAGGACAGACTGGGCCACTCCGTTGAGAACACACCTTCGTTGGCTCCCCATGCCCCTGGTGTTCGGCATAATCCGCCCTAGTGCCGCGGTGAGAGTCCCGGCTTTCTTTGCCACCTCCCTGACGTGGTGCCCGAAATAACATTTATCATCGATCCAGATACCCAAATACTTCATGTATCTGGTCGGATACACGTTTCTCCCTCTCACGACGAAGCTGATTCCATCCCTTTTCCTGGGCCCTTTTACTATGACGGCCTCGGTTTTTTCTGGAGCCAACTCCAGTCTTCTCTCTGATATCCAATCAGCTATCCTACCTATTGCCTCGTTCCCTCTTTGCATCAGGTGATGGTTATCCACCGCTCTAACCATCAGGACGAGATCGTCTGCGTACGCCGCGGTATAACACCCTGTCGGCAGCCTCACCCTTGATACCCCGTCGTACAGGACATTCCAGAGACACGGCCCTAGTACCGAACCCTGGGGGACCCCCTGCGTCAGGCTCATCTTTTTCCTGCCTATTGAGATCTTCCTGTCACTGATATAGCTCTCAACCAGGTTGATTAGATACCTACTGACACCTATGTTCCTCAATGAGGACAGGACCCAGCTCCACACCGCCGTGTTGGAAGCATTCTCAATGTCAAACGCGATCACTGCTGCCCATTTCCCCGGGCCGCCGGTTGCGGTGTCTATCACCCATCTTGCCGCGTTCACAGTAGATCTCTCCTTACGGAACCCGAACTGATTTTCAGCTAGTCCCCCGAGTTCATCCAGTTCCCTCTCCAGCCGTGCCCTAATGAGATGCTCGTAGAGCTTCCCCAACGTGTCTAGGAGGCAGATGGTGCGGTATTTCCTGGTTTCAGCGCTTGGTGAGCCCTTCGGGATAAGGGCAACTCTGGCTCTCTTACATTCTTTCGGAAATCTCTGCATCTCTAGATGGTCATTCATTATACCTGTGATTACCCCGGTTAGTGTGTCGACTACGGTTTTCACCGCCTCGACTGTGACTCCGTCTGGCCCTGGTGACTTTCCCACCTTCAGACGGGACGCTGCTAGTCTGGTCTCCTCCTCGGTGAACCTCTCCCCTTCCTGGAGTTGTGTGCAGCCGCTTCTCTCCCATATGTCAATTGTCGGAGGAAAAAGTTCTTCGACGATTCTCCACTTATCTTCTTCGTCTAGATCGTAGGGTGTTGGGGATAGTTTCAACTCACGGACCACCAGCTTATAGCCCTGTCCAAATGGGTCGTTATCCAGCCGGTCACACATCTCCCTCCACTTTTTTTTTTTACGGCTCTTATCGCCCTTTTGTATCTAGATTCTGCCTCATTGTGTTCCTCGGCAAGTTGTGCTATTTCATCACCACCCGATACCCTCGCTCTGGTAAGTATCTTGCGTTTGGCATTGCATTCTCTTCTGAGGGATTCTATTTCGTCTCCCCACCAATTTGGCTGATGTTTGATCGTATGTCTCTCCTGCCTTGCCGATGCGAAGCTTTGGGCATTGCGTATGGTCTCAACCCGGTTGGCCGCATTAACGCTTTTAGACCGGGAGGTGATGTCACTTTTTCATCAGTGATTTATCTGCAACTCGAATGTGATTAATTAGAGAGTTTTACCATTACTGTACTCCAAATCGAAAGTCAGCCAGCGCGACCGTGGTGGTCGTGGGCGTGGGAGGCGGTGAAACTCGCCGGAAAAATCTCAAAAAAAGTGATTGATCTCCACGTGAAACTTTGTTATTATGTGAATTATCCATGATCATGGGTGAAAATAGGCGTCAGCCACGTTCCCGATGGTGGAAACATCGTCAGTCAGGCCTTTGAAGTGGTCGGAAAAATCGGAGAATTGAAGTGACCGATCTGCACTTGAAATTTTGGAGGATGATTATTGTATTCAAATTGAACATGAAAATGGACGTCAGCCACGTTGATAGTGGTGGATTCTGCATCAGTCAGACGTCCAAAGTCAAGGGCAGTGACCAGCTTCTTTTGGCGCGCTGTATCTGATGCAGTTCGTCTGACGCATATTCCACCGGCATCGTGCCGGCTGACGATTAGTTATCGAAAGTACATAACAATTACATGTTTATATATCAATTTTAAGGTGATATAAATCACTATATCCAACTTTTTGAATATTGATTACGAATTTAAACATTATTTTCAGTGAATGCGTGATGTCTTCATTATTTATACACAGATGAAATATTATAACAAAGCCTACTCCTGCAATATAGTCAATACAACCATATGCAATAAAGTTGAATTATCTATATTGTACGTTTGACTCAAATACATTGTTTGTTTCACTTTGACAAATATATTTTAGCTAAATTTTATATTAAGTCCACTGGTGATATGTTAGAGTTACTCGTTCAAATATGTTTCGATTGATATTATTATAAATGAATCACCGAAGGGATTCATAAAAGTTGAATAGATTATCCATCTGAGACAAACAAACAATATAGTTACTTCAACTATATTGCATATACGAAGGTAGTAATCCATACTCAAAGTGGAAGACCAATTTTATTGAAAAAATGGAAACACGAAGTCATCTCCATAACATATTTAATTCCTACAGGAATAGTGTCCTTGTTAAGACATGTTTCGAACATATATATTTTCATCTGCAGTTGAGTACAAACATAGAGAAAAAGTTGGGAGATCAAAAACTACATATTAAACATAATTATAACTAGTATCTTGAACCACTTCAGATTCTTCATACTCCCAACTTTTTCTCTATATTTGTACTTAACTGAAGATGAACATATATTCCAAACATGTCTCAACTAGGACACTGTTCCTGTAGGCTATTTGGAGTAGAAAGTGTACGAAACTGAACCTGATTCAATATTGAATGTACGGCAGGGAATAATTGAATATTTGAAGAACAATCGAAGTTGCTGACTTCGAAAATTTTTGACGTGAAATATCCGAAAGGCTGTTCTTATCTGAAGACGTTTAAAGCAATTATTTCGAGCATCTTCTGAACTGAACCCAGCTTATTTCCTCAACTTATGACGTCACACGTCGATGTGCGCAGGCAATTATCAAATGTTCCGCCATTTTGTAGTTGGTTAAGATATCGACTTCATATTCTACGGTTGTAAAGTATTCGGAGCTTCAACATGTATCACAAGACCCCCCTTTTCATTTGATTTTTATTCCAGGTGTCACCCAGTCGCCATCTTGAACTTTTCATGTGAGAATTTCACTTCATAATATAGTATTCATGCATATAACTTTCATCATCATCAGTTTCAATTTCCTGTGTTGACCCGTTCAAAAAATAAAAGTGGGGGGCATTAAAGAAATGCACTTTATAGACATGTAATTGTTATGTACATTCGATAAATAATCGTCAGCCGGCACGATGCCGGTGGAATATGCGTCAGTCGAACTGCATAAGATACAGCTCGCCAAAAGAAGCTGGTCACTGCCCTTGACTTTGGACGCCTGACTGACGCAGAATCCACCACTATCAACGTGGCTGACGTCCATTTTTATGTTCAATTTGAATACAATAAACATCCTTCGAAATTTCAAGTGCAGATCGGTCACTTCAATTTTCCGATTTTTCCGACCACTTCAAAGGCCTGACTGACGATGTTTCCACCATCGGGAACGTGGCTGACGCCTATTTCCACCTATAATCATGAATAATTTACATCATTACATCACATCACGTGGAAGGTTCCCCGCCGCCCTGTCTCCCCGCCTTCATGTCTTTGTTCCTCTTTTCCACCATCTTGCGATATTGTGGGCAGCGCATCTGATCCGCCCTGTGCCCCTCCTGGCCGCAGCTCAAACATTTCCGGTCATAAATGCAGTCCTTTGCCGAGTGCCCTTCCCCGGCGCAGTTCATACAGTGCTTCGAGCGATCCTCGCCCTTGCATTCCCCCCTTTTATGACCGAAGCCCAGACAACGGTAGCACCTGGCGATATTCACGTTCTCTCGGACTCTGCCAGGAACCCAACCGACTCTAATTGTGCCCAGCCTAGTAAGCTCTGATGCCACCCACCTGTCTACCGATATCATCGCATTCTGATTACCAAAATTATTTGGTCTCATGGATATCACCTCAATGTCTTTTCCCTCTATTCCTCCCACTGCCCTCGCTACTGCGTTCTTGACGTCATCCTCGCCCGTGTCCGCTTCGATGAGGGAGACATGTACGGTCTTTTCTCTGTTCGTCACGTCCACTTTCGTAGAAGGGTTGACCTGCTCTATTATATTTTTCAAGGCCATAGCCTCATCCTTATCTCCCCTGACCTCTAGTAGGCTGTCTCCTCTCATCGTCTTCTTTATATTCCTTATCTGGGCTTCCGTTTTAGTCATGTCGGTGTTTCTCCTCATCTCCCTTAAAGCCTCTGCGTAGTTTTTCCCTTCCATCTTTATCACGATCTTCTCGGTTGTCCTGCTCAATCTGGGCCGTTGCTTTGCCCCTGTCCCTTTCCTTTCTTCCTTGTTCTCTTTCCTCTTACACATTACTGTGATCCCTGCGCCGCTATCATGATAAACGCTCTCCGTACACTTTTTGAGGTACGTGTCATCTAGCTGTTCGGCCATGACTATTTGGAAAGTCTTTCCTTCCTCTGCTAAGGATGGCACCTCTTCCCTGAGTTTCCTCACCCCTTGATACAGATTGGCCACGTCGCCGTCCCCGCCTGTTTCCCCGGTCCTCAGCGGAACGATGTAGAGGGTATTGGTCACGGCCTCCCTCATCCCTTTGCTCGTAACGGTTTTCCTGTCGCATTTAACATACTCTATGCTGTCTATTTCTTCAACTAAAATCCCTGCCAGGTCAGGAAACCTAGTTCGAACTTGGTCGATGATCATCCCATCTCGGGCTGCCTTAGGATCCAGCAGTAGGACTAGGTCCTGCTTGCCCTCCACGAGCTCCCTCAAATCATGGCTCTCTTTCGTGACCACATAGTATTTTCCGGCCAAGGATGATCAATCACCTCTCGTAGCCCCGGCCAGCCCTCGTGGCCCTGCGCCCCACCTAGGTGTAGTCCCACTTTTCCGTCCTTACTGTTCTCAATTTCCTTATATTCTGCCTTCATTGTTGTCTCATCTACTTGGGTGCCAATGGTTTTTGTCTCCATTTCTGTTTGACATCCGCTGTCCGTACATTTACCTTGTGCCGCTTTCCGTACCGGCTCCGTACGCCTTCTCTTGTTCTGCTCTTGCGTAGCCTGTCTCTCCACCCTACTAGCCGCTTTCCTCAAGGTTTTGACAGTTTCTTTGATTCCTTTTTGGGTGTTTGGGTGATCCTTTACCAGCTTCATTAGATTGAAAATCCCGTCCAATATCTGGGTGAGGGATGCTTGGTCTACTACCACTGAATCCCTTGTTTGATCCTTATTAGGCGAGCCACCCCGTTTCCTTTTACCTTCATTTGGCATTGGCGATTTCAAATATAACTCCTTCAGGAGGTCCTGGTCTTCCCAATCTTTCTCTTTGTCGGAAATTACGACCAGGGTCGATTCAGTCGCCTCCTCGCCTATGTGCTCGAAGATCGGGCTCTCTCCTATCTTTTCTTCCCATGGGCTCGTGCTAGGGGACTCGAACTCTTCTCTAGGCGTGAAGAAAGTTCCCTCATCAGCTCTAGGCCCTTGGCAGATTGGTGTCCCTGGCGGGTCGATTCTGGCTTCGACCTGCTTCGGATCGTTTTCTGATGTCGGTTCAGTTCTATCTCCTTTTATCTCCTCCTTGTCGTATCTCACCAACACACCAGGCGGTGTCCGCGGAATACCACTTCTCCTGATCGTTGGGTTGGTTTCCTCTACTTCCTTATCCTTTATTTCTTTATTAGTTCTAATATCCATAGTGTTCCCACGAGAAGCTAGGGAAGTATCGGTCCGCCCCTGCAGAGCCCCGCTTGCAGGGGTAAGGCTAAGTCCCCCCTGGGTCGCCATTTCCAGGGGGCATCGCTCGAGACACACTTAGTCACCCCTGTGCCACGCATCCCTTCGGCGCGATGGTGCTACACCTTGGGATTGAGGGACGCGGTAGTCTCCCTCTCGATCCACTCCCAGTTTGGAAGGGAGCAGGAGGGAGACTGGAAGGAAAGAGGGTGCAGCCGCCCCCCCTGCATCCTGTAGTAAAAAAATGAATGACCCCTAGCCCTCGGATACCCTAATAACGTCGGGGTCAGAAAAGAACAAGAGTTGGCCAAGGGAGGCCGCTAGGATAGGGGAGAAGGTATCTTACCCAGACAAGTTGAAAAGGGGCAAGGAAGGCTGGAGAAATCCCAGGGTCGCCATTTCTGCACACCAGATGTGTGTCTCTAGGAGGTTTTTTATCGAGGATTTCCCCTCTAGATCCGTTGAGTTCTGTAAGAGACAGGTCCGCCAGCGAGTAGGCACCCAACGATCTTGCCGCATCACATCAGCCTGAGAAAGGTGGGGGTTGCCCCCTACCCCGACACAAACACCTTTTTTATTGAGGCGGTGCGTGTGTCCAAGTCTCTAGGACACATGTGATTTATCCTAACCCAACCATTTCACATAGATCGTATTTCCCTTCTTCCTAAGGATTTTTTCCACTAAATAAACATCAGGATATTTTGTTTTTTTGTAATTCCTCTCCGTTAAAAGCCCCACTGATTGGGCGCCCCTCCATATCTTTCAGCAAGTAGGTAAGGGGGTCGGTAATTTTGCCTTCTGCTACACGGAATATTTCACATATCCAATTGGGTATATAACCTTTCTCGAAAAAATGTTTGGTCTTCGAAATTTGAACCATGTCACCAACTTTGAATTTTTCTCGTCCAGTAGAAATTTTGATGAAATTATATGCAGTGTTGAGAACGTGCCTTTCATTGGCTTTCGTAGGGTTACATGTTGATAGTGCGATGTTTGCGATTGTTGTAATTTTCCACGAGTTGAAGTATATTATCCAACCATTTGTAGGAGCCATTCAAACTGAAATGTTCAAAGAGTTTCTCTTTCGAAGTTTGAATAATACGTTCAGCAATGGCAGCCTCTTTCACAGTATACGTGCTGTAATGATTGATGTTGTGTTTCTTCGTCAAATTCTGGAACGCCGAATTGTAGAACACTTCCCCCAAATCCGACTGTGGATTCTTGAGACTTCGTCCTCCACTCCTTTTCAAATTTTCGGTCATTGCATTGGTGACGTCTACAGCATTTTTACTTTTGATCGGTAGGTATTTGGAGAAGGTATCGATAACAACCAAAATGTACTGGTAGTTTCGGTTGACTTTGGCATAATTTTGAAGATCGGTGAAGTCCATTTGCCACAAGTTATCTTAGCCCTAATTATAGTTCAACGTCGTGGAAAGTTCTTGCGAGCCGTCCGCTGTAATTCTTTCACCAACTGAATCTTCTCTTTTGAATGTCCTTCCATTCCGATAGTAGATACTATACTGAAATCATGATGTTGCATCCACTGCCACTGGTTGATTTCCTTGATGGTGGCTTTCATCTCAATTATATCTGAACTGATCTTTCATTTTTATGTTGAAGTAATGCTACATCAAGTTTCGAAAATGTCTCATCATGATTTCTTTGAAAACTTTCCAGTTCATCAGTCAAGCTAGTTGTATCCTGTTTTATTGGGATTATATCCTCATCATGTTTATTCAATATATTTCAATATATTTCCCCTTCTCTAGCATGTCGATATTATTTGTTATATTCCCTTTCCTCAACTTCACTTTTGATTTGGTCAATCAAGGTATTTGTAGAGTTTTTCACATATTACTTATTGGCCACATCGTCAGCATCTGTTGACATCTCCACATGACTTATTTTCAAAAAGTCTGCATCAATATTTCCATCGTGAGTATAATGAAGGGCTATACCTGAACAATAACAAAATCCTTGCGGTTCTTCATCAGAGTCTAATGCCTATTTGGCAGAGTAACCGAACTTGTTGATGCTCATAATGAGACTGATGCAGTAGAGTTGAAACATTTCAATTCATTGGATGACACCGGCCTCCTTCAATTCCTCAATAATTGCCACGATCTCATTATATACAGATATATCACCTGCCGATTCAGATGCAATGAGAAGTCTCAGCCTGTCGACCAGCTCATTGACATCATTCCAATACGCATATTCAACTGTTTCTTTGTTGAATGTCAAACTATCGATTGGAATGCCACTACCAGTGGTGTGGTGTCGAAAGAAAGTTCTGTTGATATGCTTGTTTTTATTTTTGGTAGTACCCTTCATACGTCCACGACTATTCAGATGAGGTATGGTTAACTCCAAAATCTGTTTATAATTTTCCAAATCTTCCTTCTCATATTTTTTGGGGTGATCATAAAATAGCAATTGATACAGGCTTGGTGTTTCTTTGAAATTATATTCTTCTGTTATGATTTTTCTCCGCGAAAATCGATTTCCTTCTCTTCTAGGAACCATTTTGAAGAAACATAGTCGTACATAGGACCGGAAACCATATCAAATTGCTCACTTTTATCCAAATATTCCATGATATATTACCGTGACATTGTTGGATATTGTTCTAGATATTCATTCAATGCATCCTTCGGAAATTTTTCATTTTATTCCAAATTATCGAAGACCCCATCTTCATCATCTTCTTCTTCTTTAGCATCCGCAGCAGCAACTTTTCCCAGCTGTAGAAATTTGGTAGGTTCTGCTGCGTTTCTTCCACTATCTTTTCAGGTTTTGTTTTATCAATTTTGGTATATTTCGATTCGAATAATGTTCTCAGGTAGGGTGGTTTCAATTTCCGTTTGGGTGGTGAGTATGCAGTAATTTGTTTCAGCGGTTCAGTTATGGGTTTGAATAAATTCCGAATAGCTTCATCTTCTTCAGACTTACACATTTTCAGTGCCAAGTATTTCCTTCGCACTACTCTCGCTAACTGGTTTATTTTTGATTCACTCTCAGCATCAGCAATTTCACCATCTATGATTTTCGATAGCATGATGCCTACTGAGGAATTACTCCAGCGTCACACTCTTATGAATTTGTCACATCCCATGCGATATCTGCCATTTTTCATCTCGAAATCCTTGACAATGACCAAAGTGCCCAAGTTCTCGTTCCAACATTTCGAGCACATTGTCTCGAATTCGTTGA
Source organism: Zygogramma bicolorata (assembly GCA_032362365.1). NCBI lineage: Eukaryota > Metazoa > Arthropoda > Insecta > Coleoptera > Chrysomelidae > Zygogramma > Zygogramma bicolorata. The sequence goes on from JAVJAQ010003572.1 coordinate 1,634,067, forward strand.
ATGCGTCTAACGATTCCTTTAATGCATCTAACGCTTCGTTGAATGCATCTAACGCTTCGTTAAATGCGTCTAACGATTCCTTTAATGCGTCTAACGCTTCGTTGAATGCATCTAACGCTTCGTTAAATGCGTCTAACGCTTCGTGAAATGCGTCTAATGCTTCGTTGAATGAGTCTAGCGCTTCATTGAATGCGTCTAGCGCTTCATTGAATACATTTACCGCTTTCAGATTCACCTCAACATACCCTCCTCTGGCGCTGAATCCCTTTTTACAAGGTTACTCTGAGCACTTTTGTCAGTATCATGCTAACCTCCAAACGACAAGGTGGTGGTATTGTGATCACTCCGATCAATAAACTTTTTTTGGATTACATATGCCTGAGTACCAGTACTGTTGGCCTAGAACTCGGCTGCAGGAAAGGTTGGCTCTTGGTCAAAAGGGCATTAACAGTCTAGATTTTGCCTGTCGCTGACACGACATATCTTACTCTCAAAACAAGTCTTTGGAAGATCATCATGAGGCTGATTTGGAGTTGGAGAACAGTGCGTGGGAGCGATTAAATTCGAAGGACGCTAGATTGAGGGAGAAGGCAGCTTCTTGGTTCGTAACTACTGCCTTGAAGACCAAATGCGAACTCGGTATATGTGTGTGCAGAAAATTTCCTCAATTGGTGGACGTCAGAAGGTTCGAGTACCTTGAATAGTAACAATTGGAGGGAAAAGTGGTGGTATTTTACCTCTGATACCAATATTTGCTGCCCTTAGTGCTCTAAGCGGTTTGGCCGGTGGTGCTGCAGGAGTTGTCAAGACTGTGATTGATGCCAAGAATGCAAAGGAAAAATCTTGAAGAAGATCAACGATACAAGAAAGCAATGGAAGAGATCGAAAAACAGTCAGGATTATTTTTGAGGAAAAGTTGTCGTGGATATTGGATTTTCCTTCAGAAAAAAAACTTCAGTTGAAGCTACCTAATACAGCCCTCTTTGATGTGGAGTTAAAACGATATGCAAAACAATAGAAAATTCTTCATTTCAAGGGAGTCTTTATGCGTGATCAACTCACACACTCCAATCCAGCGACCAAAGAATGTGCCATCATAAATTTGGATCTGCAGAAGAACAAAGGAACTCATTGGGTAGCTTACTGCAAACATGGCAATGGCATGGCGACAGTTTCGGACATTTGAAACCACCTGTTGAATTGGTGAAATATCTGGACAAAAGTGTCAAAATTTCATAAAAAAATGATCGCTATCAAAATTTCAATGAGTCAAATTGTGGACATTTATGCTTGGAATTCCTCTATAAAACTAGTGTGTAGCACTGGTTGAGGTTCAGTCATGTCTCTGATTGTCACGCTGACAAGTGACATTTCCACAGCTAGCAGTGACTTCAACGACCCGATTCCCTTGGATCCTGACGCTGAATTCGGTTTGGCTTTGATTGGTTTTCACTCGTACAACAGCATCCCAAACATGGAGGAGGGGAAGTGAAAGTTCAATAACGCTGATAAAACCAAGAGAGAAATAATCAATATACCCATTGGTTCCTACGTGATCACTAACATTGCCCAATTCCTAATGAAATTCATAGAGAAACCTCAGGATATCAAGAAGAGGAAGAAAACGACGGAAATAAACAGGAAGAGGATATAACTGATAAAGTATTTTCTCTGAAAGCCATTCTCAATACTCAAGAGTGAGAATATACAGCAGAGTACATACCATTGATTTTCGACCTGAAGACTGCACCGGAAAATTACTGGGATTTTCAGAGATATTTCTGGAGCCTGGCTAAGTTCATGGGTCTGATTCGCCAGTGAAAATTGTGCATATTCCAACGGACGACCTTCACATACCATCTACGAATGTGCACCCAGAGACGATTCCGGTTTTGCCATCGACGGAGTTTCACTTAATTTGATATATCTACCTGTTACGAGCAAAGGTGACATACACAACATTACAGTACACATTCTCGATCGAGATTTCGCTCCGGTGGATTTCCGAGGTGAATGTCATAAGATTAGTTCTGAAGAAACGCTGAGAGATGGGTTTGGATTTTGATTATATATTCAATCACAACACATCCAGACCATCAGTAGTGGAGACGTCCTCCAACAGGACGGTTGTCATTTCCAAACTTTCTGCTACAAAACATCGATTTCTGCAATCATTGGGTTTCAATGTTGTTTCGACACGTGTTCGACATCTACCGCCGTCCTCAATTTGACGAATTCATCCAACATTTGGAAACTAGAACTCATTACCCATATATGTAATTCTTCGCGAAAAATGATATTGTTGAAATTTCCATTCAACGAGGTGAAACATGGTTACTCATGTACGATGCTGTAATAAGTATCAGAGGAACAATGAAAAAAACTGTTGGAGATGAAACTGTTGATTTTGTTAATAATGCACCATTTTTTTTCCTCTATCTCATACGAACTCAATGGTAAAGAATTGGACACAGTTCGTAGTCCTGTAATATAGTGAGTACACTCAGAGGATACCTGTGTTATAGTGTAGACTATACCAACCACATGTGTACATCTGGATAGAATTATATCAACGGATCTCTACGAAATGTTGCTGATGGATATTTCATCTTTCTCATCCAACTTAAACTCCTTTTGGGTATTTTAAAACGCTATACTTTTTCTACATGTGGTGAACAATCTCTACATTTGGTTCGTGCACGCAACGATAACAACAGCATATTCATCAAAGATGCTGCCAATGCACCTGGAAAGACTACTGCCAAATTCAACATCGAAGGCATCGAATTGAAAGTGAAGCACATTTTCCCTAATGATGAAATTCGTTTGAGCCTATTGCAATCTATCAAAGCTGATACACCTATAATGATACCCTATCGAAAATGGGAACTTCACGAACTACAGGCATTGACTGAGGGATCAACAAAAGAAATTTGGGCTGTCAAAACTTGTTCTGCCGTAGAGAGCCCTCGATATATCATCACAGTATTCCAAACAGGCCGTGTGGACAATTTGCATAAATATCCCACATACCTTAATAATATTGATGAAATGGACATCAAATTGACTTCGAACAGTGACATCTACCCGAACGAGCGAATGAGATTGGATTTTGGAAAAAAGCGATTTCGTTGAGGAACATAGCACCTACACTACTACTCCAGCTACACGAACACTCCGAAAAAACAACCACTGCGCGATTATATAACATTCAAAAATCGAGCAATTTTTGTCCTATGTTTCTAAACGGGCTGAATTTATGAAGTCGAGCACCGTGGATGTGAAGCTCGATATTGAAGTTAAAAATGGATTCCCAGCCAACACACGCGCGTACTGTGTTATAATTCACGATTGTGTTATGAAAAATTTACCATTGAGTGAGATAGTTAGACATTTATCTTGAAGAGATCTGAGTGGGGCGATCAGTTGTATGAAAGACTCTCAAGATGAAGGTTGTAGCAGTAGACATTCAAGGTTTTGATTTGAGTGGTATGTTTTACCCCGAAGGAATTGCCATAACCAATGGGACGCAAGCGAATTATTTTTTGCTGAAGCCTCCGAAGCCGTATAGTTCACTTTCTGCTGCAAAGAAACGACAAGTGAGATATGTGGAGCAGAACGTGGACGGCTTGCGATATTCCGATGAAATCATCGACTACTCTGATTTGAATATTATTTGGCAGACGTTGGAAGATATTAATGTGATATATGTGAAGGTACATCAAAAATTCAACATTTTCCGAAACTACTTCGCGAATACACATCACCACCACACATTGTTAATTTGAAAAAATTCCATACTGAGCAAGGTAAAACCAATCAGCCACCAGTTTTTCCCTTAGAGCAACCTCTGTGTATAAATGATAGGAGGTAAAAAAGTGCGCTGTTTTCTGATGCATGTTTCACAATATGGAGGTGAATAACACAGCAAATGGGTTGGTAGACAGCTCTGAGTACTTAGAGAAGCTTAGAAGTACAACAGCGTTGGCAGCAGCATGGAATGATGTATTTTTCAAATCAAATAGATGAAAATTCAATAGAAAACCCACACGTAGAATAACACATGTAGCTATTCCCAAAAAAATAAATATATGAGTCATATAGTTGTATAAATGTATGTGCGAGTTGATTGAGTACTCAGTTGTTTGTATGCAATGCCCTTGTTGAGATCAAATATATAATTTTGTTTGTGTTTGTTAAGTTTGAAAATGCTAGCGGATATAGGAACGAAACGTAGTCTTCAAATTTGATGCCAATGATTCCGACTGCACTGAATGAAGGTAATTTGCATGTAATGAGTGCTGAAATACCTGCTCATTCCAATTCGTACAAGCTTAGACTGGTTTTAAAAGACCGCAGTTTTGGAAACTCACCTGATTGGGAAGAAATTGAGCAGCAATCACAACCTGCCAAGCTTTGTCTCGAGTCTGATATAAAAACAATTTTTGGTCTGATATACTTCATTACAAGTGTATCGCTGATGCAAATTTTCAGATTTTTGCACCAATATCTATTCAAATTCAAATTGCCGCAATAAGAAGAGGTTGAGATTCAGCGAGGATAATCAAGTGCACTACTCGTATGTGTGCAATTTGCCTACAAACAATCAAGAAGCAAATTTTGGGAGTGTTTTCCGATTTACCGAATTCCTTTCCAGAGATGCATCGCAGAATAATCCCGATCGATTGAACCGATTTTAGATCTATCACATCGAGAAACAATATATGCTGCAAGATTTGCACGGTCAATAGCACTGTTATGAATGTCTTGTCATAAAATATTTCAATTCATACATTTGTTTTATTAACACCTTATCGACTTCGAAATTTGATCTATGGATTTGATTGTGCCTTCAGTGGCCAAAATTCTTATAGCCGAGCTCAGAGGTTAGAACATTAAATTGAAAATCTCAAAACCCTGGTTCGATTCCGGCGGTGATTTCTCTAATCAAATTTATATAATTAATTGAATTAATCTAATGGTAATTTTCGAACTGAAAATTTCATTAGTAAAACTCACATTTCATATAAGCGAACTCATTGAAAGAGAACATCCAACAAAGTGTAAAAACCCAGCGTATGACTGAATGTAGATAGTAGATAGCACTATCATAGGATACACTTTCGCAATTCGAAGGTTAACATGTTGATATGAAAAATGAAATTTCCTGTCGAAGTGGTCAACACAGTTAACAGATATCATTATCAATTTTCAAACATCATTTCATATTGGTATCAGAGGATACCAGATATCATTATCAAATCTCGAATTTCCTGTCGTTACGATCAACTTATATCCATATTTGCTTCAGTGAAAAACAATCACAGAGCTCCATACGCTTCGTGCGGCCGATCGCAGAGCTCCAACAGATACGTCATACCTATTTGCCAGAAAAATACCAGTGCCGAGCCACGGACTACGTCGCACCTCGAGGTACGGCCAACGTAGGTCGCGCCCCAACGCTCCACGTCGCACCTCGAGGTACGGCCCACCTAGGTCGCACCTCATCGACGCCCCACGATGTCCACAGCTCGACCACCGCGACCATTCACAGCAGCATGTCCACCAGCATGGCCACCACAACACTCACAGAGTCAAGTCTTGAAGATCTTGGTGGCCAATCCCACGGCCCTAAATGCCTAAACCAACGATCATCGAAGACTTCGTCAATTTTCCTGGAATCTTCCTGGGTGGAATGAGCTGGCGCTTTGTCCAGTTGAAACCATGAATCACTATATTTCTCGTGAGGCAAATTTTCGAGAAACTCGGTTACAGTCGTCTTTAATATTTGGATAAAAAAGCTAATTTTATTGTTCTTCAAATTCCAGGTCAAATTTTTCTTGAAAACCCGTTTCTTTTGTAACATGAGGATTGTGATCATCCAATATTTATTCCTTTCATTAAAAATACTATCCCTTGTAAATTTTGATTCGACGCTCCAAATTATTTTTGACAAAAATTCCCGATCTTTCTGTGTATGAGTCAAAAGGGATTCGTTGTACTGAAGCATGTGATACTCCCGAATATTTTTCTGAATATGCATAAAAATATGGCAAAACATTAACAGTATTGTCCTCATTTGAAGTAACAGGTTTTGGTAATGTTGAAGGCGCTTTTAACATTGAGCCATAGTTAACGAAATTATTTTTTAATCTTACAAACTTCCTCTCGTTCATTGGTGTTAATTCAGGATTCATTTGGTTGAACTTCTACAAGTTCTGGCAATGATTTGATTACACTGTCCGTGTATAATGAATAATTTCAAAAGAACTCTGTTTGAATTATCAATATTTGCATTCATTATTGGTGATTTTTTGAAACACCGTCAATAACCATTCATCAATTACCTAAAAAAGTTACCAAACTGTCATAAGCTTGATATTTCCACTGCTACCTATAATCAAATTCTTTGAAAAATGTTTTTTGTACAACTGTCATTGAAAATCACTCTATTAAAAACACTTCAATCAAAACACCTACCAAAAAATCGTTTAGAAAAGTTCACACATACAATTTGTGCCATTGGTAACAATAAATCCTTGTGAAGTTACTGACGATGACGAAGTAGTATTCAGTCCAACTGTAGGAAGTCCTTCATGACTTACCAGTAATCATGTCTAAAATAACGTGAGTTGGCGTATGCAGTCATATGCCTTGTAATCCAAATTTCGTGTGTTCAAATCCCATGGATCCTATTTTTTTTTTATTATCAGCAGTAACGTTATACGAACGAATTGCATGATACATATGTTAAAAGTGATTTTAATTTGCTCGTGAGTTTGCTCCACTTGCTGACGCTCGTTTTGCAATAATCCCCACTCACAAAATAAAATGCCACTTTCAACACTTGTAGGTAAAGAATGAATAACAATTTTTCCACAAAAATGGCTTTATTAAGAAAAGTTGACAATTTGGGTATAGGGACATGATATATCATCTTGAAGCATTTTTCAGCATCTTCTAATTTATCGAGTAATATACAGGTGTTTTCATTTGAGAAAATGAACTTTTGACCACTTTTATGCAAATTGGAAATAATAGTAATCTTAGCACGCCCTGTATGATATGGAGTCGATTTCTTGGTGTTATTCGAATATTTCGAGTTCGTCCGAATATCAACTCTTCATGAATCGAGAGCACTGATATACTCAAGTTCAGTTAAGGCTATATTTGGCACCTGCGTCACAGAATACACGCAATTGGACATTCAAAGAGGGTTCACTTATTCCATACCATCTAGAAATTTTCAGAAATGAAAGATCTTTTATTCAACTATCTCATCCATCATTCATTTAAGGAATCATCAAATCCATTTTTCCATTTTCACCCCTTTTATCGAATATCTTGTCGAAAATTAACATAACTATTTTTGAAACAACCTTTTTTGTAATCTTATTTTTTCCCTGTGAGATTCCAATAATTTTAGTAGCTTCAAAATTTGATAAAAATTTTTCTACATTCGGATCCCAGAACAATTCCAGGACACGTTCAATTGACAGTTCAGTTTTCAGATCTATAGTCTATCCATCCAAGCAAAGGAGTGCTTCATTACTATATCATGCATACTGCACGTGGTCTCTCAGACAAGTCTGCTCGTACAGAGTCGTTCTAAGGAACGACCGAAATTAAATTCAATTCTTTTTTTCAATAATATGCGGCTTTGTATATTGGAATTTTCCAAAGTTCATCTTATGAAGAAAACAAATACAATTTTGTGTATTCATCATTTAATGAACCACAAAAAAAATGGATAATTTTATTTCACAAGAAAAACAAGTAAACAGTTTCCGATTTCGAAATGATGTTTTAGCGAATGCATTATAAAAATAATAAATCGTTGTATCATTTTGGACCGATTACTAATTCTGAAAAACTGCTACTATAGAAGAGTCATCATTAAGATTAATTCTCAACGGATCCGTGTCAACTCAATCATCCATAATACTCCAGTCTATGACGGTAAAAAAAGTGTAAACTGTGTATTTATCCCATACAGCACCGATTCGTATGAAAATTTGGATGTAGGTTCTACTTACCCTCTATTTCTAAATCTACCCTGTGCCAAGGGTTGCTTTTTTGGAGGGGGGGGTAAAAACCACCCCCATTCGAAAAAAAATATCAAAATTTCAGATTGGAGCATGTAATAAACTGAAATCATATTTATATCAGTAAAATCAAACAATTGATGATTTTTACTATAACTTATGATTCAGTAATCAGTGTCAGCCCTTAACCCCCCCCCCTTATGACAGAATATCATCAGAAAATTATAATTAACATTTTATTTGGCAGTTATTCAATTTATTCAGTAACTATTTGCATTTATTTTGAGATTTACCTTCTATCTACCATCTACTTCAAAGTTGAGGTTGTGCCTGAGGTTGATTTTTATTCATCAGAGGTGAAAACTACCCCTATCCAAAAAAAATTACAAAATACCAGTTTTGAACTATCCAGTCGAAATTTAAGTTAGTAGGGAGGGGATAGTAACGATTTTACTGGGTTCATTAATTAAAATAATACGCCCAACAACATTAGACAAATTTTTATTAACTCCACTTCATGATACAAGTACCGACTGGCTAATATAATATTTAGACTTTTCAATTATCTCATCGAATTTTCTCGGCACTCCATTTATTTATATATATATATATATATATATATATATATATATATATATATATATATATATATATATATATATATATATATATATAAATGATGCGTTGTTTTTTCGGGTTTCATTCCGTGTTCTGTGGTTTTGATCCTCTGAAGGATAATTCTCACAACGTTCGGCAGAGTCTCATTTGCCATCTTCTAGGTGATGTGTTGAGTTTCGATCTCCGAACTCGACTCAAAACCGACTCGAAACTCAACACGTCACCTAGAAGATGGCAAATGAGACTTTGCCGAAACGTTGGGAGAATTATCCTTCAGAAGATCAAAACCACAGAACACGGAATGAAACCCGAAAAAACAACGCATCATACTTCGTCCGTGAGAATCTTCATGCTAACATTATATCTATATATATAAAAGAAAGTCGTGTTAGTTACACCACTTATAACTCAAGAACGGCCGAACAGATTTGGCTGAAAATTGGTAGGGAGGTAGCTTAGAGCCAGGAGATGGACATAGGATACTTTTTATCCCGTTCGACAGCGTTCCCGTGTGACTTGACATGAAACGTCATCAGTCACTATAAAACGTGGTATATCTGTTAACTCCAAATGATTCTAACAGATGTCGATACCTTTCGACTGGGTTGAGTAAGTAATCAATAGATGGCGCTGCTGAGCCCATCAGTTGGCTACCTTTCGACTGGGTTGAGTAAGTAATCAATAGATGGCGCTGCTGAGCCCATCAGTTGGCAGAACAAATTGAATCAAGAAATCCAGCCCAAAGAATCAGGACAGCAGAAGATCATGCACAACCACAAATGGTTTAGATTTGGAAAATCCATGTTTTTCTCATGGGCAACTATATGTTGCGTGTTCACGTGTTGGGAAACCGTCGAATCTATTTGTGTTAGCTAAAGACAGGTTAACCAAAAACATTGTGCACCGATTGGTGTTAAATTAAATTGAAATTGATAGTATTTATAATTCAAAAAAATAGATATTAATGTTTAAAAGTTTAAGACTGTCTGCCTTGCCTACCTCATTCATGAGTTTAAGCGTCACATGTTATTTACTGTATTATACTGTAATATACTTATATTTGTTATAAAATTAAATGGAAATAATAAATCTGATAAATTTTTATTTTGTACCTATTGATTTCTGCTTAATATCAAGTGTAAGAACATTTTAATTAATTGTGTTCAACGTACTTCCCCTTCAAATCTCAATCCAGTGAATTTGTATACCAACATCAACACTTTCGTCTTTGTTCGTAAATAATTTCATTGTACTAAAGGGTTATAGTAGTAGAAAGTCAAATAAGGAGATCACCATATTTTTTTACAAATACCATCTGTGTGAAAAAGCATAGTGGACTCCGTGACTGATGTTCTCTTATTGTTCCTCTTAGATTGTTTACTATAATGTAATATAACAAAAACTTTAGCCACAGCAACGCGTGGCCGGGTCAGCTAGTATATATATATATATATATATATATATAAAAATAATAAGCATATAGTTCCACAAGGCCTAAAATATAGTTACTATGTGTATTCTTCAATATACTGATGTACATACTCAAATTTCTACAAAAATTGTTTTTGTTTTTTTTTCCCATAACTTGCTTAGTCTGTAAGCAATCAAATCCACCAAAAAAGTATTTTGTAGCTTTTTTCAAGAGCTATAAGCTCATTCACATGATTTCTTGTTTCGGATTATATTTTTGAAAAGGTTCATGCTGAAAGTGCTCAAAAAAGGTACTTTGCGCGAACCCTTACAATATTTAACTGGCCATATCTTACTGTATTTTCATCCTTTACTCTAGAAAATTTTGCATGTGATCAATACTTTTCGAGTTATTTCGTAGAAATGGTGATTTTTCGCTGAATTACGTATATGATTTTTTCTTTTCAATCTCAATTTTTTCCAAAACTACGTACTTTCAATTGATGAAAAACTCAGAACTCATTATAAGAACATGAATGAAGTGAATTATGGAGTAACAACGATTCATTTCAAAGGGGGGGGGGGGAAGAGAGGAAGAGTTATTCACAATTTTTGTTCAACGAAAAATTAGGATTCAACAGTATTTCCTTCATACATCGGTCAGTTTTGATGCTAGGAACTTTTATGAATAACCAAAATAAAGGACTTCAAAAAAGGTTCAATGAGTAGTCCCCGAAAAATGCATTGGTTTCTGGTTATTATACGTAGAAACTTTCCGTTTAGGCGTTTGAAAATACCAATCAACTTTCAACAAGCAATTATTCAGTTTGTAGTGGGTTTGCATAAATCACAGATAAACGATCGCCTTCGTTTTTTCAAAAGCTATAATTTTGCTCTCCGCAGGTTTATTGATTAGATGCATATTTTTCCAGTCATTCGCGAAAAAGGATCTGAAAACGTGTTTTTTTTGCCTGAAAAGCGACAATTTCACTCGCGAATAAGTCGAAAAGTATTGCTTTTCAGAAAAAACTTCATTAAACAAAATGTGCTTAGAATTAGTCAATCTATTGATTTCCTCACTTATTTCTAATAAAAAATTTTTCACCCCCAAGAAGGGGTGGCATCCACCCCCAGGGAGAAAGCAACCCTCGGCACAGGGTAGATTTTGAAGAAGAGGGTATGTAGATCCTGAATCCAAATTTTCATGCGAATCGGTGCTGTATGGGATAAATACACGGGAAAATGGTCATAGACTGGACTATAAGGTGCAATCTTAACAATTCAATCTCTATCTTTTACATGCCCTACGAAATTATTTTATTTTTCATCGGTAATAAACGAAACAGCTCCACTTGATATATTTTTAAGATCACGAAATTTAAAAGTAGTATTTTTTTGGTGATGGGATAATTCGAATTGAAAACAATTTCAGTATGTGGTTGATATTTCCGGTTTTCAATTTGTGAAATGATGATATTGTCTCCCAGAGTAAAAAAACTCCGGAAGTAAAATACCTCCCTAATCGGATTTCCGGGTGGGAGGTACTCGGGGGGGAACCTTCATCGAGAGTATTGAGAATGATCATTGTAATATTCGTAGTATTTATGAAAACATCATTGATGTGCTTCACCATCTGCAAATCGTAAAACCTGACATTTTTATTCTAACTGAAACGCAGGTCAGTTCATATACGAATGTACACATGCTTTGTCCAGGTTATGAATTCTATTGCCGCATTCGTTTCGAAGGTGCTGTTTGTCTATATTCTAGGAATGACTTATCGTGCCAACGCGTAGAAGGACTGGAAACGAAAGATTTTGACGTGATTTGGTTTGAGCTTGTCAATCGTCAACAAATTAAATTTGTCTGTTGTCTTCAGTTATCACCTAACAATGACTCTTCTGACAGACTATTCGAATTTTTGTCGGATATTTATATTTTGTCAAATATTGGGTGATTTAATGTACATAATTCATCATGGCTTGAATTCTCGAATAGAACAGATAAGAGAGGACGACAGGCAGAGGTATTCGCTATTACTAATGATATGGAACAATTCATCGATCAATATACTCGTATTCCTGATACGAAAACCATTTTTATAATACACTGGACTTGTTTCTTACTACTCATCCTGATATTTATCAGACACTTTGATTTCGACAACTTGTTCGTATTTGGCTCCAATGAGTGGTAAGTTACCCTCACGTCGTGCTTGGCATTACAAATCAGCAGACTGGGACGGTTTTCGATTTTTTTTTATTTTCCTCGGAAAAGGGTCTTTTTTTCATCTGGTGATCCCACTCTATGTGCCCAAGAAATCTCTGATACCATTGTTCTGAAAATGGAAACATTCATTCCAAATAGTACAAAGAGACTACAGTCTGAGAAACCATGGTTCAATGAAAGCTGCTCTGAGGCTGTCACATCCAAACAAGCGGCATTCAATCGCTGGCGCGAAGACCCCAGTTTGGAGACGTGATCTGAGTATGTTAACGCAAAAAATAGGTGTAGTGCAACAATTGAAGCTGCTGAAGAAGCACATAATCAGAACAATCGTTCAGAACTTGTTGAATGTCCGAATAGTTCTCGTTCGTTTTGGTCATTTGCTAAAGCTGTCGCAAAAAATTTCACTTTTATTTCTTTTTCCCCTTTAGCCAAAGAAGATGGATCACAAGCCACCACTGCCCAACAAAAACCAAATATATTTGCAAATATGTTTGCTGGAAATTCTGCTCTGGACTCATCGGGAAAAGATCCCCCGCATATCACGCCTGTCGACAGTCATATGCATAAGATTATTTTTCACCAACAAAATATTAAAAATATTTTAATGGACCTGAAGACGAATGAGGCTTGCGGATCTGATGGAATCCCAGCAATTGTTCTGAAAGTATGTGCCCCCGAATTTACACCAGTACTTTGCGAATCATTCAACTTTTCATATAACATGGTGATTTTCCTTGGAGGACAGCAAGAGTTCAGCCAGTTCCTGAAATAGAAAAGAAAACTTCACCTTGTTATTATAGACCAATTGCATTGCTTTATATCATTTCCAAAGTCATGGAAAAAGCAATTAATATGAAGCTCATCAAATATCTAGAGAAATCAGGAATAATTAATGATCGACAATACGAATTTCGCCATCAAAGATCAACCAATGACTTGTTGGCTTATGTTTTCCATATTTCGCAGCTTTATTCAAGAAATTCGGATAAAACGATAGCTGTTGCACTCGATATTGCAAAAGCGTTTGATCGAGTTTGGCATCGGGGTCTCCTTCGTTAACTGCCGTCTTATGATTTGCCTCCACAGTTGTGTGCCTTGTTGAAGAGTTTCTTGGCTGATAGGTCTTTGTATGTGGTTGTTGATGGAGTATCATCTGATATTCTTTCAATAAATGCAGGTGTTCCTCAGGGTTCAGTTCTGGCGCCCACTTTGATCAATGATTTGCACGGGGAAACATCTTTTTCAATACGTAGTTCCCATTCCAGAGTCCCCATAACAGCTCGAGAAACAAAAATTTAAAGAAACATTACCGTCAATAAAATTAACGACGACTTGGTGAAAATAATAGAATAAGATAACATTAACTTGATGAAATATAATGCTACGAAATCCCAGGCATGTCCCTCCTCAAGAAAAGCCGATCTATCATCATCTAATATTCAGAAGTCAGGAGTAACTATTCCTACAAAATCCAGTATCTCTATGCTAGGAACTACGATCAGTGATAAACTCTCATGAGAAAACCATGTGTGGTCGATCGCTAAAAGTGCTTGCCAGAAACTTGGATTTCTATTTCGTGCGAAGAAATACTTCACTTCTCGTCAGCTTCTTATGATCTACGAGGCTCAGATATGACCTGTCATGGAATGTAGTTCTCATGTGTGGAGTTCGGCACCAAAACATTCATGTAGGCTTGTCGATTCCCTCCAGAGAAAGGCAATTCGTCTTGTTGATGATTCTTCGCTCACAGACTCGCTCACTTCATTGGAACATCGTAGGAGACCTGTCTGTCTTCTATAGATACTTTCACGGTCGATGCTCTTCCAAATTGTTATCAATCTTTCTTCCCTTGGCATTATCTACACGGATGACTTGACGAGTACAGAATTCCCACCCCTTTGTTGTGAATTTTGACCTGTGGAACCTCTCCTGCTCAGGGATCTTTTTTCAATAGAACAGCTGAGCTTTGGAACTCCTTGCAAAAAGAGGTTTTTTCTGAGGCTTACAAACTTCAGAAATTCAAAGTGAATGTTAATTCGTATCTCCTGTCCCTTGATTCACGCGGTGTTCTTCGAACATTACAGGGCTTCCCTTTCGTGTGAATCTGCATATAAAAAAAAATCTCGAGATGTCAATTGCAATCATTCGATCATTCAAATTTTATGTATGAAATGAAAAGAGAAGTAGCTAGTGAAATAAAGTCGAAACAGTATTCGAGTTTTGCACTGTTACCCACTAGTGCAGTGGTGTCTATATTCCGAAATCTGTTTGGTGAACTTCAGGTTTGGGCTCAAAATGTTGAAAAATTTGATGGTGATGAATGATAATATAATGGTAGGTTGTTGAAGTATTTGAACTTGCAATTTCGAAACACTGAACTTGATCATTTTATTTTATGTTGAAATACTCCTAAACGATGAATTTTTTAGCTCCGGGCCCAATTTTTTTAAAAGCAAGACAACAATCATTACGAATAGGTATCGACAGCTATACTCAACAACAAAGGTAAATGAATAATCACAGCATAAAGAAATAACATTTAGTTGCAACGGCTTTGAATCTTATATCCAAACAGAAAAATGAATGCCATTATTTCAATCCCTTTTTTCGTTCTCAGTGCGATGAAGAACAGAGGATGCAAATAATCGTAACTTATAAAATAATCCAGTTCATTCCGACTTTCGAAAAGTAGCTCAATCAGCCTCCAAGCGGTACTCATCATTTGATTCTCAGAATAGTTCGATTTTGCGCATCACTGAATCTGACCACAGTGACCACTTCGGCACTGTAGAAATCAACCTAAAACAATGAATACCACTAGTCGATTGCATTTGATTTTGATTGGCCAGCGTGAGGAGGCGTGTTTATTCCACCCATTAGATGCTAATCTATGTGGTAATCAAGCTTCCACCAAGCGTTGTTCTGTAGATCCTTTCATACCCACTGGATTGCTTTAAAAGACCTCTTCACTATTACTTGATCCATTTCTCATCTGCAATCCCCCCTTCTATTTATCCAGATAATCATTCACGCAGTGTTGTTCTTTGATGACTCTGATCGCCTCCGGTAGAAATCCAGTATTCTTACGGAAATGTGGATCATATTTTTTATATATGTTGCTACCTGTTCTTGGTTGAATTTGAAGATAACACAGCATATCAGGACCTTTCAACAAATTACGATTCGAAGACTTCTGATAAATATTCATCCAGTTTTTTAAAATGATCCTGTCTGATAATCTGATTTTGAGAGATTTTTGTCTCCATTGATTTCAAGCGATTCACTACAAGCTCGTTCCAAAGAAGTCCTATTTGCATTCTTCCATTCTCTGAGCGTCTATATGTTTCTTTCATGATTCCAATAGTTCTCGCATCAGCATCAGACATTCTTCCTTCAAACACTTTCACTACAAAATTATCAATCCCAGATTTCCCAACCAGTGCATGCATTCATCACTCTGATGATTTGTATGAAAAGCGTATTCATCTAGTCGACCAAAAACAACATCGTTTTATCATCTTATGCACTTCTTCTGGCTGACTCGTATGAAAGTTGGAATCATCAATAACTCTTCAATATTACAAATTTCCGTGGATAATCCGTGGTTTTTGATATTCTTTGAAACTTCTTGGTAATAATCATAAAGAAAGAAAGAAAATGAAGATTTTCGAAAGCTCGACAATGCAATGAAGAGTTTCACTATATCAGGCCAAACCCAATTTATGACTGCATCCCCATGGTTAATTTTCATTTCATGAGGATTTTCCCAATATATATATATATATATATATATATATATATATATATATATATATATATATATATATATATATATATATATATATATATATTTCCCAGTTCCACCATGAATTCCAGCTTCAGTTTTGTTCCGAACTTTGTTTATTATCATCTCTGAAGAATTCGTCCCTGAGTAATTTTGCTAGGGATTCCCAATATGTTGCTTTATGTTTGACTGTACGATAATGGCCGCGTCTAACAGCTACAGAGCTTAAAGCCGCTGCACGAAATTTGACAGTTTTCAATGGATGAATGTCTGCTGTGCTGTTTACACGATCAATGAATCAATGCACCATCGAATAATTAAGAAGGTGCTATATAAAAACTTTCTTTGGGAATACCACGAGCTGTACCAATATCATCTGTTTTTTTCAAAAAGTGCATTCGAACTCATCGAATCGTTTTTTCCCGTAGATTTCAGACCCAATAATTTGAAATTGATTTTGTAAATTATCAAAATTCTGGAAGAATTCATTCAGAATTGTCCGAATCTGAAGTTTGAATTCTTCCAATTCTAGGCAATAAATGGGCAATGTCAGTTTTCAACCAAAGGATAGCTGAGTTAGAAATAGGTTCCTTAAAAATAATTGGAATATCAGCAATTTTAGTCTTGCACGTTTCCAATTCTGTTTCACGAACAGATTAGTTTTCAAATTCAAAATATAATCTTTGATTTTCCAGGGCGAAGAGAATCCTTCAAGTTTTAGCTGACTCTTCAACATTTCTTCTAGGCTGAACTCCTTTTGAGGTAATTTCATATTCAAGGTTTTCTTCATTGAGTCTATCAGGCCTCATTGTACGAATTCTATTTATTGAATTTTTCAAACAGCGCAGAACTATGAAAATTATAATATTCACGTGATTCAACTCTTCCCTTATGAGAAAACTTGCTGAACTGGGTGTTATTCATACTGTTAATGCATGAGCTCATTTACAATTCAGGTATACCTAGTAAATGGCATCAAACGCAAAAGGAAAATATCTTACGAAAACATTGGATGCAGAAGTCAAAATTCCTTTCCATTCAACGATTATTTATGGACAGTCCTGCTTCTTTTATAATGATTGATGAATGTTGAGCCAGGCGTCATGTTCAACGGGTGGTTTTCTTCGATTGAAAATGTATTGTGATTTATGACTCTCTAGGGTCACTAGTGGTTCTTCTCAATTCGTAAAAACCTTCTCAATGAGTTTTCTAAAAAAGGATGGTAATCAATATGAAGTGAAAAAGGTCAATAGGTTAGTGCTTTCATTCCCGATTTCAAATTAGGTTTTCTGATTATTGGTGGGTACTATCCCACAATTTCTCTATTACATGAACTGCAATCAACACTTATTAATCAAACTCCTAGCTAAATTTCTATATTATATAAAATCGAAAGGACATGCATACCCCAATTTTTTTTCCCCAAGGGATATTATATTATACAAGACCAAGACTTGATCACTCAAGATCGAAGAACAGCATCCATTGAAATTGCAATATAACCATTGGTCATAAACTTTTTATGAAGTTCATATTCCCCTCTCCTTTTTTGTAACGTTACGAGAAGTGCACAATTCTTTGTACCTGTGGAAGCAGTTTGTGAAATGATGTTTACTATGATCGTTAGTATGTTTAGGATTCAAAATGCAATCATTGGAAATACCCCTCATTCAAATAATCAACTGAAAGTATGATGGATACTGAATATTCATATTCATGGATATATATATATATATATATATATATATATATATATTTGTGATGTATTCTCGACCGTACTTTATAAACTAGATTTGGAAGTTCTCAGGTATGCGGTCTGTTTACTAATAAAACTCATTTGTTCTTGATCTCAATATTTCGCTAATGTTTATTAGCTTCATCAGGAGAAAAGAATCATAGAATTGATATTCCTGGTGTGTTCATTGCCTGGGAAAGCTGAATCAAACTACCCATGCTCGCATGGTTACTGCCTCACTTAAACTGTTTAAGTGTTATTCGAGAAATCTCGAATAATTATCAGTAAACACAAGGTACCATTTTTCATCAACTCGGAACAAATCCATTGATGCTATCTGACACGGATAATCAGGAAATCTATTTGGCAACAACGGATCATTATGATTTTTTGTGTGCTGGATACAAACTTGGCATGTTTCAAGCTTCATTTCAATATCTGTAGAAATACCTGGCCACCACATTGTCTTTTGCACATGACGTCGAGTCTTAGTGATTCATTGATAGCCGGCATGTAATTTTTACAGCATTATTGGACGGAGTTCAAATGGTATCAACATACGATTTCCTCTGAGTAATACCCCATCCACATCAGACAATTCATTACGGACGGCGTGAAACTGCTGCCATTCCTGTGATAGTTTGGATTTTTTTGGCCATTCTGTCTTCAGAAGTTCTTATGGTTTTCTACAAACTGATTCATGACTTTGAGAATTATCAACTTTAGTTACATTTTCATCGGATCTATTGATGCTAGCGAGATTAACAGCGTGAATACATGTATCGAGCTCTTCTTCTAATTCATTATCCTCTTCAGATGGAATGGGTTTCCGCGATAGGGTATCGCTACGAATAAGTTTTTCCCCGGAGTATAAATGATTTTAAAAATCTGTAGTAATGGCTTATGGTCAGTTTCGATGGTGTATTGTTTTCCCATTATAAAACATTTCAGTCTATCACTCGCCCAGGTCATTGCCCAGGTCTTCGAACCAATTTACTTCTGTATTTATCGCACATATACGTTTCATCAGGTTGAGATTTCCACAAGCTTTTCTGCTCAATAATGGAATATCAATATCTTCAAGAACGAATGCATTTTCTGCTATTTCTTTACTTCTATACTTGAGATTCAAAATATTCAAACGGTCTCATTTCTTTGCACTGAATACCTTATTATTGGATGAAGCAAGGGGTTATTCTGATATTATATCTTTCAGAACATATATATGTACCATCGTAAGTCGGCTGCTGTATCTAGTTTGAATATTATGGCTTTAAGAGATCTACCCTCGCAACATACTTCATCGTCGCTCTTCAATTCAGACTCTTGCTCAACAGCTCGTTTTTTTTTATGATTGGAACTAGAATTTTTTCTATAATAGCGCATCTTACCATAGTGACCCTCTTTGTTACAGGAACCACATTTTGCATTCTTTGCTGGACAGTTTGCTAATTCATTATGCCACTCGTATCCACATCTGGTGCATTTCCTCGGATTTTTCTCCTTTCTCCCGAATTTTTTTAGTACGAGTTTTCCTGGGCTTGATCGATGATACAGTTGGTTCATTCAGCTCCTGTTTTTGATGAATCAATTCTTCGTGTTGTCTCAAACAAGTAACAGCTTGATCCAAAGTTAGTGCAGGATCTAGTTTCAGTTATCACTTATATGCGTATCCCTCATGCCTACAATAAGAACTGGGAGAACCATATCATTATTCAGAGTTTCCCAGTTACAATTTTCTGAAAGACAATGGAGATCAGTTCTGAATATTTCTGCCGAATCGTTTACCTACTTGTGTTTCAGAAATTTTGCTCGTTCGTATATTATATTTCTACGCGGTACAAAATATTCCTCGAACTTTTGTGGAGTAGTATTGTATGATGTAGGAACAGGCAAAAATGATGCGAATATTTCCTAACCTAACCATTTACGTAAAAAAAAGATCAGAATAACATTGAATTTTTTGTTTCGAATAACTCAATATACGCCATACCTCAGGAGCAGCATGGTTATTTGCGGACCCATCGATCATAAAACGTAGCAGAGTCATTCTCCAATATGACAGAGATAAATTCCTTTTAAAATTTCACTGTCGTATGTGGGGGTCGAACTCACAACCTTTAGATCAAGAGCCGGACACAGAACCACAGCGCCAACTCTATACCACTGGTAGTATTATGTATGAATGATTTTGATTTCGAATGATTTCCCTGAGATTTATGTCAATTTATAAATCCACAAGAAAATTTTTGTCACATGAATACCTCGAAACACCACGCACATTTTCGAATTCCTGTTTTTCCTATGAATTTTCAACATATTCTGAGAATGTTCTGCTTTTCTCTGTTGATATGTAATCAACTACTGGAGCATTAACGCTTACATGATTGAGAAGACGCTTTCGACATGCATTTTATCAGAACCGGTTGAAATTTGATTTCCATTCACATTGGAATATTGATAGGAATAGGAATGAAAATCAAAGTCAACTCAAGTACTGTTGTTCATGTTTTCAAAGATATCTGTAGAATCAATCAGCTTGACTCCAAATGACACATCCGATAAACTCAATTTTCCTAAGCAAATCACGGTATAGAATGGATATGACGCGTTCACATTAAATTCAATAACGTCCTCTCTATGAATACTGAATTGTTGGGTTATTTCCTTCGGAATTGGTTGAGTTGAAATGGGCAATCTGAATGAACAGAAGCTGTTTGTACTCGAATTAATGCATTGGATTGATCCATGTGAACGAAGCGACATGGGGTGTGAGAGAAAGATAATTTTTCATCAATGTATGAAACAATGCTTGAATATTCATTATCTACTAGCAATAGAAACAAAAAAGATAATTCGAAATGTGGAAATGTCAGAAATGATTCATATCAAGTAGGGGGTTTGGAGGTTGAGTCTGCTTTCTTTTCCATACTTGGGTTACTTGACAAAAAAAGATCATCTTGTTGGAAAGTCGCCTTCAGCGCAACTTTCCTCATTGAGCGGTTCGGGCTTTTCACATATTCCAGGAATTTGCTGAAGTAGGGCACCAACTTTCACTGATCCTCCATTGAACACTGAATACTCTTCAGTTTGGTGCACTAGGATGCCGAAGCTAAGAGCAAACAGAGTAATGCATTACAGATACCCCTTTCTATAGGATTGAGAAAAAAATATCAATCATATTTTTGTCTGAACAAGTCTAATCACCGGAATTTCATATTCATCGAGATTCATCTGGGAAGAAGTTTGTCGAATTCACTGCGAGATCATTTATCTGACAACTAGGTGCTATTTGAATTTTTTTTTGATTGATGATCCTATAGAATGAAACTTTTTGATATGATTGATATGTTTTTCCCATGTGACATAATTTGAAGAAAGAATTTTAATCGAATGAATTTGAAAAATTTTTCTGGACCAATTTCCTTTTTCCACGGTCACAGTTTCACCAATATCAAATTCCAAAAAACTCCCACCCCTATAAAAAGAATTTTTGTTCGTCACTATGTTCAACAGAGTAGAAATCCTAAAATTTCTAAAGTTGCCTTAGAAAAAAAACTCATTGAAAAAACGTCCAACTACTTCCATCTATCCCTATCAAAAATTGTCGGTTCATAAATGGGTCCATGAAATTCAGTTGTCATCTGGATCGAATATGTATTGTTTAATAGATCCTTCAACTCCTCCAGAAAGCATGAGCAGCGCATTCACGAGATAAAGACTAAGATCAATTAGGCGAAACAACACGCGTCTCGTGTCAACTTTTGATGGACTACTTAGCGACTCGAAGACCATTCACGTATAGAGTGCGGCAAATTCCTGCAAAACTGCAGAGATCACATAACACATTGAATAGAGAGGTGCAGATTACCATCGAGCAGCATTACCTTGAGAGGATACGAATGCTAGTGACTACAAAAAAGTCACTAACGAAGGCTATTTCTGAGAAGAAACAATTCCACGGGAAACCCTCTCGCATATTCCAATTGCTTCCGCGTGTTGTGGATAATCCGCCGGCCGCTGATCGGGTGGAATCTTTCTGGAAGGGTATTTATAAAAAATTGCAACCACTCAACCAAGAAACTCCAACCATGACGCAATTTGAAGCTTTCTGTAGAAGGCTTCAACAGCTTGAGCCGGAATACTGCGTTACCAGATAACCACGGATTCCAATGGTCGTTGTGGCATACGGACGTGTGTGAATGTGCTCTGTGAGTTGTATCTTTTGGATACAGTTGGTAACCAGACTCCATTATCATTCACTGAAAAAAATCTAATTCTGGTGAGAAGAATCCTATTCAATCTGAATTTGAGAAGTACCTCATCGAGGCTTTGGCATCCGAAAATGTCATCAAGGGAATCACTGCTGCCATTATCAACTCAATCACCAGGAAAATCGCTGAACAATTCAATTCTCACGATGCAAAAATAGTAGCATATTTGGAGGCTGAGACTCAACTGTCAAAATCTCATAACAATGATCAACCAACGAATGATGTATAAGGGGTTGCTGACTTATTCGTTTTGCTCTATCCAAAAATAACTGTTTCTCAATACACGCAGCAATTTTTCAGGGTGGATTGAAAATCTACCCTTCTCCACTTGTATAGATTCCAATATTAATTCATATTTTTTCAGATTGTGGTAGGTTACAAACTCAGAAAACTACAGAACAAATAAAAATCCACCACAAAGTAATGACGTTCAAACAGCACTGATTATTACCTCCGGAGCCGTTACAAACAATAACTGTACTAAATCATAAGGAATATGTATTGATAGCAAACTCAAATTGGATAAGCACCTCATAACGTTGGGAAAAACTATCTTCGAGTTGCTATGCAGTTGAAACAATAACAAAAGAATTAGGCTTCACAACCGCGAAGATGGTGTGTCATTCTTCAATTGAAAGACCCTTGATGTATGGAATTCCATTTTGAACTAGCTACAGAAAACATCAATAGTATATTCATTGTACAGAAACGGGCAATAAGATACATGTGTCAAGCTAAACAAAATTACTTTTATTAACCAATCTCTATTTCCAACAAAATATCAACTGTAATAGCGTTATATATTCCAGAAACGGTATTGATTATTAGGAAACATATTAATAGGTTCGACTCTCATCCAACATACTACCATACCCGCCAAAATAGTAATATTAAACTCCCTCTTCCTTTCACAACCCTTATCAAAGAGACATTCATTTATGATGGCAGTAAAATTTATAATCTTCCTGTAGAAATCAAGGAAATAGGAGTTATAATCGAATTTGAAAAGTCAGTGAAATACATTCCAATTGATAAAGCATATTACACCTTTGAAGAATACTTAGAGGATTCCTTTTGATATATTTTCCCCAACAGTGTATACTGTATATGATTCGACATTTTTTTTACATATTTATGTGCTTGTCTTTCCATGAAAATGATTAGTATATCTGTTTGTGACCATGCCTCTCATCTGATAGGACATTTAATTATATATTTATCCATACTGTATATTCTCCAAGCTTTGTGACCATGATTCATTTCATGCGACAATAAGGTATATTCTCTGTCTCTCTCTTTAATACACTACTGACTATTTCGAAATGAAGCGGTGTTTGTGAAGACTCGCTCCAACTCTTCTACTCGTACCTCACAGATCGATGGCAAAGCGTGAAACTGAGTGATGAAATATCTGTTGAGAGAAATGTGTCGTCTGGTGTACCACAGGATCTGTCTTAGGTCCGCTTCTATTCTCAATCTACACAAGCCAGTCATTGTGAAATACACATGTACACTAATTATATTCAACTTCAGCACACGTTACTTATAGACGGTCGGAAATATGCAGCAGAATGATGACCTGGATAACAGTCAGCATTCCCTAATGTTCAATTCGAAAAAATATATTCCATTGGTATCTGGTAACAAATCTAATCACACAGTCTCTGTCAGTTTTTGTCTATGATTTTTATATTGATCAAGATACCGCTAGTAGCGTAAAACGCGTGCAGAACTCTTTTATTATATTCATACATGGTATAAGAAAATATATTCATTCTCTTACAAACTGAATGAGTTGAAATGGCATTCAATGAGAGAAAGATTCAAAGTGCATGCCTTGTGCTTGTTTCACAAAATTCTGTTCTCTTGAAGCCCAAATCATCTTCATGGAAAAATAATATTCAGAATAAATTATCCACATCCTCAACATCAGGAATAAAAACCTGCTAACATGTCCTAAGCACAGAACCTCCCCTTTCGAAAGAAGCTACCGGTTTGATATGTATAAATTATACAATGCTGAATTCAAGCAGTAAAACATGATCAAATGCAAAGAAGAACTCAAAACATGTTTACTGAACAATTCTCTCTAATTATACTCATCTTCTATTTTTCCTTCGTCATCTTATTTTATATATATATTTTTTCGAGTGTGATCAACCAGTTGATTGTTCCATTAGAAAATAATGAGAGCCCCAAAAAGTTCAAGTTTGGGTTTAGAATAGACAGACTCCAGGTTAAGTAGGCTTTGGTTAGACAGGCAGAATAAAAAATACTTTAAGCCTTACTACAACAAGGGTTAAGTGGTAGAACACCAATCAACATCCATGTTTATTTTCATTTCTTATTCTCCATATTTTCTTCAGAATATTCAGTTATTGGCTGAATGGAGAGCAGCTGATTTCGAAATGGTTTGTCGAGGGGCGGAAAGTGATAACCCCGATGAACTGAGGTTTGTCGAATCCTGAAAATTACAGACCGATAGCATGCTCGAATACGTGTAGCCAAATGTTCACACATATCTTGTACAAGCAAACTTTCCATGCAGTTGAACCGGTATTCGAACGGATATATGAACGAAAAGTGTCGAAGGGGCTGTAAGCCGAACTTAGTCATCAATAGATGCATCACTTAGGACACCGTGCAGTAGATGCGGAATGTTCTCATGGCCTGGATCGACTATTGCAAGGCATTCGATACAACATCGAACAACTGATGCCGCTCCGGAGAACCCGCTTTTCCATAATATTAGGTGAAAGCAAAGTCCAGTCAGAGCCGGTCATCAGAAGAAGAGGACTCTTTCAGAGAGATTTCCGCACGTAAAAAAACACTGATGACACCGATTTCAAACAAGAGGCTACAACGAATACGGGTCTAGGTACATTATTCGAATACAGTTTTTCGAAGAACAATTATCAGAAAACAATTATTCAAAAAACAATTCTTCGAAGAGTAATTCTTCGAAGATAACAATTATTCGAAAGCAATCACTCGAATTCGAAAACAAATTTTAAATTGTGTATTAGTTTAACATTGTAATGGATACTAACCAATATTACCTGAAAAGGATCTTATTAATGCCACCGGATTAGGATTATAATTAGGTATTTTCCAAAATGCTTGACCAATAAGAAACCAGGTAACCAACTATTTACCTTTTCTGGAACCACAGCCTCGAAAACACTTGAAGAGGGCAATCATTGTGATGGAATATATCTTCTGCTAGATGAGAATTGACAATGCCCTGATATCTCAAGAAAAGGGTAATGTGGTATGACGTGAAAGTCTCAAGATCCCACCAATGTGGATCATTCCCAAGAAATAACACCCAAAATGGTTTCCAAACTCCTCCACAAAGGGAATATAATTGAGCCCTAGCCGTTATGGTCCTTCTAATCGAAGATGAATCAGTATTCAAATTAACAGGCTAGTGGCCGACTTTCACACAACCATCTCAAAAATATGACAGGACGTCAACCAATCTCAATTCCGTCAAGTGTCACTCCAGATGACAGAACTAACATTCATAACGAACAACCATCGCGACCTTAGACAACCTAATGCCAGATAATAATTATTACCCAACCTAATGCCAGACAATAATTATTAGCCAACCTAATGCCAGACAATAATTATTACCCATTCTACCGGACTGACGATTTTGAAGAATATCTTACTTCTCAATGGTCTTGCAGCTTTGTACCGCTCGTTGATAGACACCACCGTTGTGAAGTCACATTTGTCAAATCTCAACCACATTACTCCCAAGCATCTGTCAATAGTCAATCATAACCAACAATTCAACAGCACAAAATGTAAACAATTGCTGGAAGGATGAGAATAACAATGCTTGCTCCTGATTGAAGACAATGGGTAAAATTTGAGAAGAGTGATGAAGATTTTAGAGGTATTGATGTTACACAGGCAGCATGAGCAACATTATTCATCCAATCTCAAAAACAAACCAACATATCTCAACTTGCAAATTTATAGGAGACAATACGAAGGCAGACTGACTCCAGTTACCAGTAGGTGTTCGTCTCAACCTGGTATTCAACTCTACTTCCCTAATCTGAATATCCGAAGCTATATTACTAAAACACATTAAGGAAAAGGTCAGAATATCCAAGGATCCTACTAGCCTTCAACTTTCTCCACACAAGGATCCTAACCTATAGATACCCAGATCAATCGTGACATTCTGATGTCCTTCGAGATAATCTCGATTCCCACAATAGTTGCAAGAGTTGAAACGTCACAGCTGCCAAAACCATGAAAAAGTGAGGTAATTAGGATACTTCAACAGGCTATATTCCTGAAGAATAGTCTCTCAGAATCAGAATAATATATTACACTACTCACCTATGAAATTACCGTTACAACCTACATGGAACGTCTATATAGTACATACATGGAACATCCGGAAATGTACGTTCTTCGAATGTCTCCCATAAGTCCCGGGACGTATCGACATAACTGGTACACAAATTGTTCGTCTTCAGGACGTCGTGTGCTATTTGGGTTGAGGCCCCGGCGTCAAGTCACATTTATTTCTTGAAAATGGCTCCAAAACGAGCCGAAACGTCGAGAATAAAACTCCAGACGCGGTTCAACAACAACATACAACTGGCCGCGGAATCATATATATATATATATATATATATATATATATATATATATATATATATATATATATATATATATATATATATATATATATATATATATAAGTTCTCAGGTTTGAGGTCTGTTTACTAATAAAACTCATTTGTTTTTGATTTCGATATTTCGCTAATGTTTATTGGCTTCATCAGGAGAAGAGAAAACCTATAAAGAATATGACAAAATTGTACGAAATCGAAAATAACAGTTCTACTCACAATCATAGAATTAATATTCCTTAGGTTAACGTTAATTACATCATCACCTGGGGCAACTGAGGGACTCCTATAAACATGGATTTTGCCTAACTGATTCAGTTAGTGAGGCAGTAACTATGATATCATCTGTAGTTTGTTTCAGTTTACCAAGACAATGAACACACCAAAAATATTAATTCTATGATTGTGAGTAGAACTATTATTTTCGATTTGATTCTGTACAATTTTGTCATATTCTTTGTAGCTTTTCTCCTGATGAAGCTAATAAACATTAGCGAAATATTGGGAATAAGAACAAATGAGTTTTATTAGTAAACAGATCGCAAACCTGAGAATATATATATATAAACACACACATTGAACTTTTTTGTGGGGCACCCTCCCATTCTGTTCTCTGCTGTAGAAAGCGACGAAAATATTTTGTTCTGAATCTTATTGAATGTTTTAGTTGTTGCTACCAAGCTTTGAACTTTGGAAATATAGTCAAATATAATTAAACAAAAATTGTATAGAATTGGTTTATAAAACAGTAGATCAGTAGATGAGGCCAGCATACACACAGAGCTCGTGTTCAGACAGAAGTGTTTCATGTCCTTATATGCGCTATTGCCACGCAGAAACTATCTTGGCTTCCTTAGTTTCTTGTTGGACATTGTGCGTTGAAGAGTGTTCATTGTTTATGTCATCCTTGATTGAGTGACAAGAAATCGGCGTTTTGATTGACTAACACATTGAAAAGTGTAGGATCTTCTGATATCAATGTGAACATATCTTCCATGCGGCACTAGAGTTCTGGGAAATCGCAGATCAAGTGAAATGTATGAGCTCTAATACTCTGATACTCTGTTAACGGTGGGACTCATAATAAAGCACGCATTCATTCAGAGCGAAAGATACAAAAAAATGGTCTAGTTGGCATGTCGTCACTATGTTCTTGAAATTGAGTTAAAAGCTGTGTTTAGTTTGAGTTCCGGTTTCGCGTTGGTAGTGAGTAGACATATGTTCTGCTCACATAGATGGTACGTGGATACCTCGTGGTGCCGGGACTCCATTTTGTGATAGTTCTTCACTCGTTTATTCATTACCTTTTCGAATCAAATTTATTCCTGAACAGAAGAAATTGGCACCGTACGGAGCCAGAATCCAAGAACCAAACCAAACAAACAACAACATGTGATTAAGTTGTTTCAACGGGGCCTGTGATACTTATATTGTAGCAATTCAAACCGTGTTTGGGATTCTATTGATTGTAGTATTTTCAGAACTGCTCTATCTAGTGACTTAGTTCACAAACGTGCACCACAGGAGGCGCCTAGTATTATCGTGTTTGCTAAGAAACAACTCGATGAGTATTAACGAGATAATTATTAGAAATCCTATTTCTTGGAGTATCAGACAGAGGGATCACATCGAGCCCGATGGATGGCAAAAGCTTTCTAGTCGCTCAAAATATACTTATTTAGTTCGCCCAAACAGAAAGAGAAAAAGCAGGTATCCGCGACTTTTGTTCATTTGTTGTCAAGGTTTATATTGACAGCTTCTGAAAAATGTGAATGAATATGAAGCTGTGAACGGAGAAATCCCAAAATGTGCAATAAAAACAATTCTCGGTCATTTGTGGTATTTGTCAGAATAACTGTTTGCAAATTTTTTGTTCAAGATGTCCCAGAAAAAAGCTAGGGATTCTAGGGTCTAGCGAACAGACAGTTGAAGTCTGCTTTGTCTTGCTTGGTTATTTCGTAGAGGGAGTGATTGACCAGGACGGTATAGACAGATTCGTCTCAGAGTTCTTGAGAGTGAATTCAAAATGGAAGTCGAAACGTCGAACAAATCGGAAGATACCAAAAGGATAAAAACCCGGAACTTCGCATACTCAACCATCCGTAGAGCAATTATATACGATTTGTTCTGAAAACTCATAGGACAGTTGATACGTTAATAACACATCAACAAGTGGAAATTTACCATTCCGAGGAGAAACTTGACATAAAAGAGGTTTTTCAATGAACATGTCTACCGAGTGGTGAGTTTTCCATCATGGAGTTTGTTTTCCAACTGAAAGCTTTTGCAGTATATTATATTTCACTATCCATTATCCATGATGCCTTTGTGACCGGAAAGTAGCAGTCATATAAACAGAGACATCAATGACAATGTGACAAATGGAGCTTTCTCGACTTTCAAAGTGTGTACGTTGGTTTGTAGATATATGAAATACCGAAGCAACAGGATAGAAAATTCACTTCTAAAGGAATATTATTTCAGTTACCTATCGATTGGGTTTCATTGTTTCAAACGTTTTGGAGATAAAAACGATAAACAACAATATAGAGTTTGGAAGTAGAAATGACCTACATTACGATTTCAGCTGATTTTAATTGCCAGGTTAACTTTTGAGTGTGTATTACCATGGTTGGGAGTTATCAAATTATATGAGATTTTCTAGTCTGGATTTCTGCATGTCAGAATACGAGGCTAAAAGGTTACTGAAATTGTCTAGATAATACCAGTTCCTCAGTTCAGTGAATTTTACTAAGTTATATTCATCACATTATCAGCTTCCAAGCGAATGAGCGATGTTGGTTGCCTAGATAGTGATCCTAGTAGGTGTACCAGATACATCAGTTGACTCGGTAATTCTGTTGTAATTGGGGAGTAAAATAAAGAATGCTGTAGCGGGATTTGATTGAGTTTGAAATGTATCCCCAGTAATTAGAAATAAATCGTCAAAGGTTTTCACCTTACCTGCTCTGTTTCTGCAGCTTCTGGTTAAAGGGGATGCATCCGCCCAATCAACAGGAAATCGTGGACTGTAACTGGCTGATTGAGATGTGTTTATGAGGGAGCACACGCAAACGGCACTTTTTCGTGTATTTTTTACTCAGCACCACCGGCCCGTACGTTTTCTTCTGTCATACCATTTGACAGCAATTGTCATGCATACCGAAGAGCAATTGTCGGTTAGTCCCTTTGACGATATGCGCGAGAAAAAACAGGGGTATACAGGCTGATGCAGAATAGCGGGTATATTTTGGCCTATGCTTAATAATAATTACTATAACAAAATAAATATAAAGGGGAATATCCAAGAACTTAACATTTCCCCCCACCAAAATATAACGTAGTTGATTTTTTTTATTGAGAAAAAGATTGTGAAGGCACAGGACATAACTTCACAAGTGGTCTTTGTAACAGACCCTGCGCGGTATGAACACTTGCCACTCTGGCCACGCCATCAGGCCCTGGAAATAGTTTTATCACTCTACCCATTCTCCAGTTCAATGGAGGGACATTTTCATTCTTTATTATGACGAGGTCACCCGGGCTGAGAACTTTAGTCTTATCTAACCACTTTTGGCGTTGCTGCAGGGTGTGCAAATACTCGTTGTGCCATCGTTTCCAAATGTCCTGATGTAATTTTTGTAACAATTGCCAGCGATCCATTTGGTTGAGGCGTAGGTGTGACAGGTCAGGGTCGGGTAAGACAGTTAAAGGCTCCTGAGTCAAAAAATGACCGGGAGTCAATACTGACAGATCATGCGGATCTGAGCTCATTGAATACAAGGGGCGTGAATTCAAAATAGCTTCCACCTGAGTCAAAACAGTGTAAAATTCCTCGAAGGTGAGAATCTGGGAACCGATGACGCGAATAAGGTGTGATTTAACTGATTTGATGCCCGCTTCACTCAACCCATTAAAATGAGGTGCAGCTGGAACTTGAAAGGACCAATCGATTTTTTCTGCTTCACAAGCTCCTTTGAAAAGTTCAGCGAGAAATCGAGACGCTCCAACGAAATTAGTTCCATTATCAGAAAATATTCGAGAACATCTACCCCTTCTAGCTATAAATCTGCGTAGCGCAGCTAGGAATGCTTGAGTTGTCAGATCTGAAACCAATTCTAGATGAATGGCTTTCGTAGTGGCACATATGAAGAGACAAATATAAGCCTTCTGCGACTTGATACCCCTGCCCTTTGATGGGGTGACAAAAAATGGACCACCGAAATCCACTCCAACACATGAAAAAGATTTCAACTGGTTTATACGAAAACTTGGTAAGTTGCCCATGAAGGGTTCAAGTGGGGTAGGATTCACTCGAAAACAGCGAAAGCACTTCGAAAGTACGTGGCGAATAGCTCTTTTTGGAGATAATATCCAAAAGTTCTGAGACAATAAAAAATGTAAAGTTTGGAGCCCAGGATGGAGGTATTCCCTATGGGCATCCTCAATTATCAATTCGGTTAATCTATGAGAACGGGGAAGAATAACGGGGTGTTTATGGTCATACGATAATCCAGAATGTTGTAATCGACCCCCCACCCTGAGTAGCCCGTCTTCACCAAGAAATGGGTTCAATTTACGTAAAATCTTAGGTAGAGGAAGTTTATTTTCCAGCTGATTTATTTCATGACTGAACGACGCGTGTTGAACTCTTTTCACCAAGACGAGCAAGGAGTTATGTAATTCGGACTGAGTAAATGGTGCAGTTAATCTATTATGAATGTTTCTCAAGTTATGAATGAAACGCAAAACATACCCAATAATGCGTTTGATTTTACCGAGAGAGGAGTATTTTTCTAAGAGAGTGTCTAAAGATTCAAGAGAGACGAAAGTCGTGAGAACAATCTCTTTTCTTTCCAAATCTGTGGGGGGTAAGGGTATAGAAAATTTGACAGGCCATTCATCGAACGAACTTTTCAACCATGGAGGGCCGGAAAACCACAAAGGGTGCCTCAATAATTCAGAGGGTAGAAGACCTCTTGATGCGCAGTCTGCAGGATTATTTTTGGTGTCAATATGGTACCAATTTTCCGGGGCAACATTTTCTTGGATGTGACTTACCCGATTGCATACAAAAGTTTTCCACCTATATGAGGACGACTTAATCCATGATAACGCCACCATAGAATCAGTCCAAGCAAAAACTCTATGGATAACGATTTTATTCACATAGTTATCAGAAACACATTTCATCAAATCGGATAACAAAACTGCACCACAAAGTTCTAAACGGGCTATACTCAGAGATTTCATAGGAGCTACTCTAGACTTAGCACAAATAAGAAACACCTCATGATTTCCATCAGAAAATGAAAGCCGTAGATAAATAACTCCTGAATACCCCTTTTCTGAGCTGTCAGAAAATCCATGCAGTTGGCAATGGGTAAAAGTTCTTGGATTATGCCTAGGAATTTTTATTTCAGATAATAAAGACAGTTCTTGCTTGTATTGTGACCATTTTTCTACAACCTCGGGTGGGGGGAGTTGATCCCACTCGAGACCTAGAATCCATAAATATTTTATGAGATGTTTAGCAAAAAAGGACAATGGTGCAAGGAATCCTAGGGGATCAAAAATTTTCGCAATCTCAGATAGAATAATTCGTTTCGAACAACCTTGATCTAGAGAAAACACATCATACGAAAAAAAATCCAACGATGGATTCCATTTCAAATCCAGAATTTTCACAGCAAAGTCATGAGTTGCGAAAGAGAGGGGAGATTGTTGACAATCTTCGGGAGGAAGATAGTTTAAGAGAGAAGGATGGTTACTTGTCCACTTACGTAACTCGAACCCACCTTTCTTCAACAATGCAATCAATTCATCTTGTAGAGACCTGGCACTTTCCAGAGAATCTGAGCCCGTTATTATATCGTCTACATAAATGTCTTGCATGAGTACAGTACAAGCATTAGGAAAATCCTTTCCTTCGTCCTCACACAGTTGGGATAATGTTCTTATAGCAAGAAAAGGAGATGAGCAAACACCGAAGGTTACCGTTTTCAATTTGAAATCTTGACTCGGATCTTGAGGAGCAAACCTCCAGAGAATTCGTTGATAATCCTGTTGATGCTCTTGAATTAATATTCTCAGGAACATTTGTTTCACGTCACGTCGCTAGTGAATGCGAAAGAGTGCAAGCGAAAATTCAACAGAATTACCATAATATCTTTCTGGAGCTTTTTGCCAACGAACAGTGTATCATTGAGAGAGGGTCCTGTCGGAGATTTCACCGAAGCATCGAAAACCACACGTAACTTGGTGGTTGAACTATTAGAGTTGAAAACACAATGATGTGGAATATAGAATATTTTTTCGAAAGAGTTTGGCAAGTCAACCGCCTCCATATAATTATTCATCAGGTAGTCTTTCATAAATGCGCTATATTGAGAGTACAATGAGGGATTTTTCAACAACCTCTTCTCCAAAGAGTAGAAGCGTAATAGAGCTTGAGACCGCGTATCTCCAAAACAAGGTTCTTGAACTCGAAAAGGCAAAGGAACAACATATCTACCAGAAGAATTCCTAGAGTAGTTTTGCTTGAATAAAGTTTCACATTTCTCATCATCTGGGGAAATGGTATATATATCTGGGATATTTTCTAACTCCCAAAATCTTTTCAAAGTGTTTTCTAGAGACGATTCACAAACCGACACGAAAGAATTGACGGATGTTGGAGAGAGAGCCTTATATTTTCCCATTATTATCCATCCAAACTCGGTATCGACGGCGATCGGCTCGTTGACCTTACCAGATATTTTTCTCTGTTTCAAAATCCTAGAAAATACATCTGCACCAAGCAGCATGTCTATTTGTCCTGGGATGTGGAATTTATTGTCAGCTAACTGAAGGTTGGAAATGTGAGAAAGAGATTCTACCGCAATAGTACGCACAGGAGTATCGGCACATATTTTGCTCAAAATTACAGCATTAATATCAAAAATGGGGCTTGTTTTTTCATGGGGTCTTAGTGAAACTGATATAGAGCTAGAAGCAGATGAACGCATGTATCCTAAACCATTGATATCTAGGGAAATTTTGGATCGAGGTAGTGCTAACCTTTTTGCACATTCTTCGGTTATGAATGACGCTTGACTTCCGGAATCTAAGAGTACACGAACACAGATAACTTTTCCGTGCACATCGAGAACATCAACTATAGCTGTTGACAAAATAACGGTAGAAGTCAGAGGCACTAAATTTGTGAGAACTTGGGAAGTAGAAGGTTGAACTGAATTATCACCACAGTGAGATGAGGACGGAATGGTATCCGTTTTTACACAATCTTGTATTTTTGGGTTGCTGTCATTAAAATGGAGTAAAGTATGATGTCTTTTATCTTTACACACCCGACAGCACGCTTCTGAAGTGCAATTTTTAGCGAAATGTTTACTCCCCAAACAATTCGTACACCACTTGTTTTTCTTACAAATTTCATACCTTTCTTTTGGAGATTTTTCCGAGAATACTGGACATTTATAAATCGAATGACTGCTTTTACAAAGAGAACATGTATTATTCTCGTGAGTACTCGAGAGAAAAGAAGAAGTATTGAGTTTATTGCCATTCGTTTTTTTGTAACCAGAGGTTTTAGAAAATTGATCGTGAGGAGTATATTTTTTATTCGATTGAACAAGAGAAACTGAAACATTTGCAATACACTGCTTGTTTAGAAATGCGAACAAATCTTTATACTTCGGTATTTCCGAAGAGGCATGTACCAATTCAAAATTTCTGAGAGTATTCGCGTCAATTTTCTTGCTAAGAATATGGAAGAGTACGAAATCCCATTCATCTATTGGGAGGTCAAGGTTTTTAAGAGCTGCCAAATTGTCGGAAAAAATATCCAAAATATTTCTCAAGAGTTTCGGAGATTCTGAGATTATTTTTGGGGCATTATTGATTTGCTCCCAATGAACTATTGCAAGTAAACGTTTGTTCTGAAAACGATCTTCTAGTTTTTTGAAGACTTTATCGTAATTAACATCAGTTAACGGAAGATTTTTTGCCATCGAGAGTGGTTCTCCAGACAAACTCAAGAGTAGGTATTGGAACTTTTCAACTTTGGAGATAGAAGTATTATTATGTATCATACTTGTATAGAGATCCCAGAACGTAGGCCAGGCTTGCAAGTCTCCACTGAACTGGGGAATGTCCAATAGTGGTAACTTTGCATGACTTTGAGTCGTATTTACATTAGAAGGGGTAGGAGTTTGGGCGAAAAGATCGTGATAAATTGTTTTGACGGAATAATATTTTGTATCAATTTCAACTCTGATATTATTTTTTTCCTCTTTAACTGCGGCAGAAGTATCGTCTTGGAGAACGAGATATTGCATAACTGAGGAATGGGTATCATCAAATTCAACGTAAATATCCTCCAATTTTTCATACCGCATTTTAAATGCCGTATGATAAGTAATATCACTCCGTGCATTATGAGCACAAGTATAAATATCTAGAATTCTATCTATGGCAATTTGCCTGAGAGCCTTTTGTTGTTTCAACTTATTAGCCATGACAAGAGAGAAATTATCACGATGGATACGAATAAACTAAATGAATGAGATTCTAATATTGGTTCCGTTAAAACTATTGCCTTATTTGTTACTAATAATCGTTTCAAAATAATCAATTATGAGCTGCGAATATTCACCAAAGAACGCAAATATTCTAGAGATTCTTCTTCATTCCCCGAGTGGGACAAAAGAAGGCACAATATAATTACGTAGGGAGAGTGGCCGGTATTTACGTGTTGATATGAATAGCAATTTTATTGCTGAGCTAGAATATATGAGATTATTAAGCATACATCAAAATTTCATCCGGCTCAAAGAACCAAAATGTAGCGGGATTTGATTGAGTTTGAATCGTATCCCCAGTAATTAGAAATAAATCGTCAAAGGTTTTCACCTTACCTGCTCTGTTTCTGCAGCTTCTGGTTAAAGGGGATGCATCCGCCCAATCAACAGGAAATCGTGGACTGTAACTGGCTGATTGAGATGTGTTTATGAGGGAGCACACGCAAACGGCACTTTTTCGTGTATTTTTTACTCAGCACCACCGGCCCGTACGTTTTCTTCTGTCATACCATTTGACAGCAATTGTCATGCATACCGAAGAGCAATTGTCGGTTAGTCCCTTTGACGATATGCGCGAGAAAAAACAGGGGTATACAGGCTGATGCAGAATAGCGGGTATATTTTGGCCTATGCTTAATAATAATTACTATAACAAAATAAATATAAAGGGGAATATCCAAGAACTTAACAAATGCACTACAGAAAAATCAGTTACTTTTGTGAGGTGTACAAACCATTTCACTTTTTATTTCTGATTTAATTCGTTCATTGGGTCCACTTCCATTTTTTTACATATAGTCCTCAGTACAGAACCTATCCAGGTTAGTGAACAATATATACTCGAACCTTGCACTCCCGTTGGCAAGTCTGACAACGTTTTCATCTTTGTTTTCCTTCGAAGCTGCTGCTTTTTCGAGTGCGCATGCTTCAAATTTGACGGACTCCCAGAAAGAAAATTTTGCGATGAATATTATTTGCAATGAAAAGTTTGGAAAGCTCATATGATGAGGAAATCGACAAAAAATCTGTCCGAAAAAATACTGAAGCACCGAGGTTATCCGAAGCCTCAAAACTCTCGATTTCACGGGATTTGTTTTTCGATACAATATAGCGTGACTCACGGTCGATGGTAGGTGAGATGTTACTGGAAAACGCAACGCATGATTGTTTTCTGAAAATTTCACCTCTCACATTTCCTCACCTGTTCTATCGATCTAAAATATTGTCAGCATTGCGGCTTTGCCACTTCCATCAAAAAGTCCCCGTATAAAAAAATAATTTGGAATCGCTCCAGTATTCTTAAACTTTTTTGTTAATCATGTCCTATACCTATCTTTATCTGTTTTCGAGATGAAATAAAATGTGCTTAATATGATCCAAAACATAGCCTCAATTGAACTTAAGTAATTAATTACTCTCAATTCATGAAAAGTTGATATTCTGGACAAACTCGAAATATTTAAATAACACCAAGAAATCGACTCCATATCATTCAAGGCGTGCTAAAATTACTGTTATTTCCATTGTGCATAAAAGCGGTCAAAAGTTCATTTTTTCGAATGTAACCCACTGTACAGGGTCTTTCACGACGAGCGTTCGTTAGGAATATATGGAGAACGATTCAAAATAAAAACTTGAAAATTTGTGGTAGTGGGTTTTACAAAATGGCCTTCTCAACTAAAATACTTTTATTTTCCGGTCTCTTTCGTTATACCGGAAGTTGAGGTCAACTTCCTTATTTCAAATGGAACACCCTGTATTTCATTACATTTTTAAATTTTTCATCACATTTCAGGCCCACTTTCTATAACAATGCCTATACCCAAATTTGTTAGTTTTCGAGATATTGATTTTTTTCTGAAAAAATTGACAGTTACAGCACCACTCCGAAAATATCATAACTCATAGACAGTAACAGTTGAAAATGTGAAATTTCACAGAATCACACCTTATGCATCAAGTCATGAACAGGTTCTTCGAATTTTTGAAAATAATTTACAGGGTGGTCGAAATTTCTACCTTAAACATAACATCGAGAAAACTGATGAAACACGATTTTTTTTTTAATGGAAACCATACACTATTCCATTATTCTTGGATACTACGAATAAAAAGATATCAAATTAATGAAGAATGTCCTATACCTAAAATACACGCCTGGCAAGATATATCCGATTTTGGAAAATGTTTGAAATGTAAATCATTCGAAGCAATACCAAACCAAGAAAGCTTTGAAAACAAATGAAGTTACAACAAATATGTCGAAATTTGATGCCATATAATTGCCAATAAGATAATGGACAGAACTTGTCGTGTTTTTGCGGAAAGATTTCCAAATCTACACAGACCCAATGAAAATATTCTGAGAAGACTTCTTAGAAACTGCCGTAATTTCGGATCTTTTTCTGTCTGTTCCAATACCGTTTCAAGTTATGGTATCAGATGGATGCAGCCCCTGCACATAGTACTGCTACCGTTGCTGGGTTGTTGAATGGGATGTTCGAAGATCAGTGGCTTTGTTACAACGGGCCATTTAAATTTCCTCCCCGCTCTCCAGACCTGACGCCACTGGACTTCTTCATCTGGGGATATATGAAAGAAAATGTTTATGCGGATCCTGTGAGTGATAAAGAAAACATGAAACGAAGGGTTCTGAGAGCTTTCAATAATTTGAGTCTTGACTCCATACAGAAAGCTACAAATAGTGGTATGCAAAAAAGAATATATTCTTGCTCAGAACAAAACGGCAATGTCTTTGAACATCTGTTGAAATGAACCACAATATTATTTGAATTTGAAGAAAATGAGTTGAATTCTAAAATTAAAGTAAAATCTTACTTTAAAAAATATAAACAAAATGAAATCACTGTATTCGATATCAATAAACAAAGATATAGTTCATCTCTCTGATAGCCTTTTATTTCAATCCATCCATTTTCATGTTGAGTTACCTTTTACCAACGACAGAGTTAATATTAGTTCATTTGTTTTCAAAGCTTTCTTGGTTTCTATTTCAATTTCCCAAAATCGGATATATCTTGCCAGGGGTGTATTTTAGGTATAGGACATTCTTCATGAATTTGATATCTTTTTATTCGTAGTATCAAAAAAAATAATTGAATAGTGTATATATGATGTGCACAATTCGAACATGTATGCGACCTATAAAGGAAATGAACTTGACAAACAATGGACTTGTCTATAGATGTCTATAGAAAGGTCGTCAAGAAACATTCGGTGTGAGTCCTTTTCATATCCGTAGAAGGAAATCCATAATTTGATAGGACATTCATTCTCTAATAGCACAAGTATATTACTGGAATGTTCCAAGGATGTCCACGTGCGACAACAGATATGTTCCGAGAATGTCGCAAAAAGTCGCGGAATATCTCGGCGACATTCGCGGTAAAGCCGTGGTGGGCAAATTGTACATTCCGAGAATCTCTCACGAGGATATTGTCGGAACGTCCACGAATGTTTGTAGATTATTCTGGGGCATTCCCGTAGCAATGCGTAGGATCCTTCCGCGGCTGTTCAGGGAACATCTTGAGGAAATGCCCATAAGCCACCAATGTAAATTCCTGGAATGAGCTCTTCGTAGATATAAATTACCAACACCAAACTGATATTATTCGCACTCGACGCGCGTTTCGCTTATAAGATTAGCATCTTCAGGCAAAAATTTAAATCAAGTTTCTTCTCCTGAATATGCTAACCTTGCCAGCAAAAAGAGCATCGTGCGCAAATAATATCAGTTTGGTGTTAGGGTAATTGATCCCTACAAAATGTTTCAACTTTTACACCTAAGGTTCCAGTCTCACCGTTTATTCATTGAACTGCTGGCATATTTTCAGTCTCCGGCTTCGTACAAAAAACAAAAATTTGTCAAAATGTATTTGGAAAAATTTATTCTTTGTTGCACTCATCTGTTTTTCTACTACGGCAACAGATAAGCTCAATACAAAATTTTAGTAAGTGTTTTTACCTTTTCGTTTCAAAAAAGACAGAAATCGGTTCCTCAAAACTCCCTTCCCCAGTTTTTTAACTAAATATGGGTTTTTGCATGAATTCAAAAGAGATAATTCCTGTAAATGATGCAATAATCATTAACTTTTGTTATCATTGAATAACCATTCTGATCAGTTTGTTCAAATATTATCCAATATGAAAGTAAAAAATCATACATTATTGATATTTTTCAAAAAAAGCAAAATATCCCATATACCTGTTCACTTGATGTCGAAAATAGTAGTGTTCAATCTTGGCGAGCCCTGCATATAAATTGTTAAATACTTTATAAAAATTGAATTGAAGCAAGGTTTGATACAATACCCTGTATACTCATTTCAGTTATTTTGTTTCAACATTTATACCAATGCCGTTTTTTGGGTTTGAAGACAATGGTTCGAATTTTTTTTATCATTATCGCGAAAAATGTGGTGCAGTTGGCTTTTAGAGTTTCGTCGGATCAGAAAATCTACTATTCTTCTGATTGTTCGAGGTTTTGATTGGAAAACCGATTATTTGTGAGATTTGTGGATGTTGTGTTCTTGGATGCTGTAAACATCACCGTGAAGCCGAGGACGAAAGTGTTGCAACACGAAGCACAGACATCGCCAATGACCAGAGTAAGTCATCCGCAGCCACTCGATTTTTTTTCCGGTAGTTTGTAGTCGCGGCTGGACCATCGCATTATACAGTCCAATAGTTGACATTAGTCCTATCGTACCTGATAGCCTCCCCGGAATCTTACTTTCTTTTGTGATTTTGATTTGTTGTCATTACGATTTTGACGAGGCTCACGGTTCAAAAAACAGCATACTGCCTCCCTAATGATAAAACTTTTGTTTTTTGTCTGTTCAAAAAAGACACCATTTCCAACTTCAATTCCAGAATCTTCACGAATAAATTCGTTGCACCAACTCGACATTGTTGCTTATTAGTTTGTGTTTGATATACAGGGTGTTTCGTTGGATTTTGACACCCAAATAATTATTAGAAATTTGTTTTGTTCGAAAAACGAAATTATTTGAAAACTCATACTGATTGAAATATTTGTTGATTCATCAGTTTGAAATACAGGGTATTTTATTGGATTTCGACACCCAAATAATTAGTAAATTGATTTTCTTCGCCAAGTATGGAGTTTCTTTGGAAGGTCATACTGAAGTATTGCTTTGTTTTTTTTGCGGCTCAGCGTACGGAGTTTTGTTGGAATATTAGAGCTTGAGTGATCGAAAGTTAGCTTTTTCGAAACATCGTATTCATTCAAAACCTTGTCTTGAAACATTTATTTTGAATAGTACGCTCGAGAATAAATAAAATCGATTTTTTCTTCTTTCACATAGATGTGAAAACGTCACGTTTGAGTTTTGTTTATTTGAAGCTTTTTGGAGGTCTCTGGACGAATTGTATCGCCAAATTCTGAAGTTTTGAAATTGAATAACCCAAAATGTCTCTACAAAAACAGTAAAAACTGCTAGTGCCAAAAGAGAATTATGGTTGAACAGATGCCGTTTGATGCCGCAGCTCAGGAGGCTCTTAGGGACTCGAATAACTTGATGAAATTCAAAATGCGTTATGGAGATTTGGAAAGTATTCATTCCAAGTCCACTAATAATCATTTAATAATAATCGAAATTCAAGCTCAATTGTAAGATGGTGACTTTTAGGAAGAAGCTGCTGTTCTGAAGCAATTTGATGATTACGTTGAAAGTATTAAGACAGCATTTTATAATTTGTTCACTAAGGATGAAAAACCATCTCCCAATATCAATCAGAGTCTCAATGTCAACCAGAGTTTTAACCAAACTTTCAATCACGGCACCTTCCCTGCTTATCACCCTCGTGTTCATGTACCAAATTTATAACCACAACTAGCTCGGGTGTGGGTAAGGGACACTCACCCTTAGCAGATGCAAATTAATTTCTACTAAAAGCAAGTGTGACCTCCAGAGAAATTTACATCATGATACCTTTTCGAAACAAACCTAGGACGCCAAACTTCCTGAAAGAGAAGTATGTGCTGCTGAAGAAAAAAAAATCAATTCAATTTCAACAAACTTCCTATTTATTAAAGTGAATTTTTACAATTCAATTCAAATTGTTGAGTAATATCAAGTTATTAGCAAGTTAATCAAGGAGAATTCATCAATCACACAATGGTCTATCCTTCTGACCGTTCTGTTGACTTGTTGACTTAGCCACTTACGCTCCTCCTTGACTGGTGAAGTGGACTCTACTTGAGACAACTACCTCTTTTGCCTCTAGTTGTTGACTGGCAACAGGTATCGAAGGTTCTGGTAGGCTCAAAGCGGCTACCCCTTTTTGCCACTAGTTGTTGGCTAACCTGGTTAATCCTTGGCAGCAGGTATTCGGCTATTGTCTGCTTTGATGACAGTTCAGGAGTCCACTCACTTCAATGGTAGGAAGCTAGTAGGTGGTTAGTGTTGGTCCTCTTCAACGGTCGATGGTTTTACATGTAAGATGGGGACAAGGTATTAGACCAAAGTGATAAGAATATGTGAGTGTCACTGAGACTACAACTTGTTGGATTGAAAAAAAATGTTTCAATAATTATTTATAAACTATTAGACTATTTGGATCCAAATTTGCAGTCTCAGGAAATTAGTAAATTCACTCGAATGAGTGAAAGTTCTCTCATGAAAAAAAAAATGAAATCTGAATATCTCCAGGTAAGAGAATTTAATACAAAAAAATGACAATATCAGTTAAAGAAATATTGAGAAAAATACTCAGTTTAATCAATAGAAATTGAACTAGATAAACTGATTAAATTGATAGAAATAGGTAGATATGAGAAATCGATAGAAAGAAGCAAATCAATAACGCTGGATTCTCATGAAGCGCAAAACTTCGGAACAGGTCAGTAGGTATACAAAAAAAAATATTGTTCAATGAGTATTCAAAATAATGAAAACCGTTACCTGTCAGCCCAGTATCACTAAGTAACCCTTCAACTCTTCAAATTTGGCCAAGCCCAAACTTCACAAAGAAGTTAGTGAGTTGAATGGTACAAATTATAAACCGTGACTGAAAGGACTGGTCTCTCTATGTTACCCAAGGTATATAAAATCAACACTCAAGACAGTGACTGAAACTAAGATTCAAAAGAATCTGTGACAGTTTGGTAAGTAGTGGTAGATAAATTCAAATTGAATTGAATGATAGCAAACTACTTACCAAACGTCAGAGGTCCTTGCTCCACAGGGTTTTGTTTCTCAAAAGGAATCTGAGCAATATTCTTCTGAAACTTCGAATATCATTGCAATCCACGAGCTTACGACAATATTTCTCAAGGATTCAAGATTTATTATTAATCAGTATTATTTCGACTTACTGAACCCAATATTTCCGGAATTGAGATAAAATATTTCATTTTTATATGGAAAAGTGAGGTTATCTTCAACCGAACTGAAATATATTTACTTGAGGGAGAACGAGTACTTTCGTTCATACGTTTTTCAGTGAAACCACGGTTTTCTGGCTTATTTTTCCGTTGCCGGCAAGTACCAATCTCATCAGGAGACCAGAAGTTAACCAGGGTCAATTTATCTCAGTTCCAGAAGAATATTGCTCAGATTCCTTTTGAGAAACAAAACCCTGTGGAGCAAAGGACCTCTGACGTTTGGTAAGTAGTTTGCTATCATTCAATTCAATTTAAATGTTGAGTGCGTCTACCACCACGATGGAAAAGATGATTAGCAGCGCTTGAAGAGGTGTTTTGAATAGAAAATGTAACGGAAATTTTATTTTCGTTACAAATTGCGATGGTAACTTGAGACTTGAGAGATTTGTTTACTAATTTGTATCACAATAATCCAGGTTATACTAGTGCACAGAAGTATAATATTTTAATAACGTTTTTGTCTAAGAATCCTTTGTATATTGTCAAAGCTATTCCAAATACCGGTGATAATTATCTGATTGCTCATAAAGCTCTGAAAGAAAGATATGATAACCCGCGCTCATTAGCAAAAACCTATTATCGCGAAATTTTTTATTTTCCTAAATTCAAATCTGAATCCCCAGGACCTCTTCGTAACTTACTTGATTGTGTATCCGAAAATTTGGAAGCTTTAAGGGCATTAGGTTTGCCCACCAAAGAATGGAGTTATTTGATATTCCAAACTGTCATCAGTAAATTGGACCCCATGACAACTCAGCGCTTTGAATTGGAAAACGCGTCTAGAGATATTCCAAAATACGAAACTTTGAAAATATTTTTGGAAAACCAGTGTACAGCCCTCGAAACTTTATCGGTTGCTAGTTTCCCAAGTAGTTCTAGTGGCATTCAAGGATTCCGAAGAAGCGGTGATAGCAAAAATAAATAGTATACTTCCAAGCTGAATTCGTCTTGTTTCCTGAAT
Organism: Zygogramma bicolorata; assembly: GCA_032362365.1. Taxonomy (NCBI): domain Eukaryota; kingdom Metazoa; phylum Arthropoda; class Insecta; order Coleoptera; family Chrysomelidae; genus Zygogramma; species Zygogramma bicolorata. The sequence goes on from JAVJAQ010003572.1 coordinate 1,677,795, forward strand.
GCTATTGAAACGCCACTATGTCAACTTTGTGCTTCAAACCATAATTTGGAAAAATGCCCTACTTTCAAAAAAAAAACTCCTTTTGATAGATATCGCTTCGTTAAGCAAAAGCTTTTTTGTCTTATGTGTTTGAGTTCGTCCCATATGTCATCGGACTGTCATTCCAAAACGAAATGCAGTACGTGTCAATCCGGACACCACTCTCTTTTACATTTTGTGAAAAAACGCCCTGAGAGTTGTGACTCTGATAAGAGTGGCTACGGTGACAATGAAACCTCAGCTTCAATAGTGGGGATCGTTTGTCAGCCATAAATTTTGACTTCAAAAATTACAAATAATTACTCGACAGTGCTGTCTACTGTGATCGCTGGGGTTGAGGATAGAGATGGTCGTTTTCACCCCTTCAGGGCTCTATTAGATTGTGGAAGTCAGATTAGTTTGTTGAGTGGAAAGTGTCTCAACGCCTTGCGACTCAAAATTACCCATGGACATCGTTCGATTTATGGTCTAGGGGATTTATTGGTGAAATCAAAAGGTTCGGTATCTTGCACAATTCGTTCACCTGTGCAAGACTCTCCTCCGATTCAGGTCGACTTTGTGGTTCTCAAGAAAATTTGTTCGTCAATGCCTGAAAGGTATATTCCTAAAGAGAAACTGCCTCACATTGAAAATATCAAATTAGCGGATCCCCAGTATTATGCCCCCACGGGAATAGATTTTTTATTGGGAGCTGATGTGTTTCCAATCATCCTTCGATCAGGAGTCATTCCAGGAACAGAGCGCTCACCTGTCTTGTTGAACACTATTTTTGGATTCGCCTTGATGGGAAAATAAGCAAATCCAGTCAATTCTCAAACCCCTTTGTTTTGTGGTTTCGTTGAAAGTTTTACCATATTGGAGAATGACCTCAGGAGGTTTTGGGAACTGGAGGATGTCCCAGCTATTAGTAGGATGCAGTCCCCTGAGGACGTTGCGTGCGAGGACCATTTTTTGGAAAATTATCGTCGTGATGAAAATGGTCGCTTTACAGTTGCCCTACCATTTAAAGGTGCTGACCCTTCGTGTGGAAATTCTAGGGAAGTTGAAATACGTAGGTTCTATGCATTAGAAAGAAAATTTATGAAGGAACCGTTGTTGCGTATCTCTCGTAATGCTTTCATGAAAAAGTATTTGGAAGGCGGTTTTATGGAGAAGATTCCGACAAATCTGTTGAATCAAACCTGCTCTAGGGTTGATTATCTTCCCCACCATCCAGTCTTCAAACCTGAAAGTATCAGTACTAAGCTACGTGTGGTTTTTGATGCCTCGTGCAGAGTAGAAGGAAAGTCGTTGAACGATACTCTCTATTCAGGACCCAAACTTCAGCAGGACATTCGGAATATTCTTATCAATTTCAGAGTCACAAAATTGCATTCTCAGCTGATATCAGAAAAATGTACTTGCAAGTTCGATTGGCTCATCAGCATCACAACTATCAGCGTATACTTTGGCGGTTTTCGCAAATGAACCACTTGTCGATTATAACTTGGTTACTCTTAGTTTTGGGGTCTCAAGTAGCCCCTATTTGACACTTCGTTGTATTGCTCAGCTGGCTGAAGATGAGAAACTAGATTTTCCTGAATCTTCGGAAGTCCTCAAAACAGATATTTATATTGATGATGTCTGTACCGGTGCTCCCATAGTTAAGTTGGCTCAGAGTCTGCAACTTCAATTAATTGAGCTTTTGAAAAGGGGTGGATTCACTTTTAGAAAATTTGTGAGTGATGATGGATGCTTGTTGGAATCGATTCCAGTAGATTTCCGCCATCAGCAAGCGCATAACATTGACTTGGAAGGATCCGGAATGAAAATTTTAGGTCTGAAGTGAAACCCTGTAGCAGATGTTTTCACTTATAATGTTGAGGTTGAGGATGGACCCTGTTCTAAAAGAGTTATTTTGTCGGAGTCAGCTGGGGTGTTTGACCCGATGGGATTTCTGGCTTCAATCTCCTTTTTTTTGAAATATATGATTCAACATTTATGGTTTCCCAGACTTGGTTGGAACGAAAAACCAACTGAAAATATTGTACAAATCTGGTTGAGGTTTAGAAGTGAGCTTCCTGCTTTGTCACAATTAGAGATTCCCAGATTTGTCGATTTTTTGAGGACTCCTCTATGAGATTTGGTGGGGTTTTGTGATAGTTCAGAGGAAGTTTACGCAGCTTGGATTCATTTGAGTTATATGACAGTTGGTGGTACCTACAAGTGTTCAATCCTATGTGCGAGAACAAAGGTGGCCCCTTTGAAAAAATTGACACTAGCACGTTTGGAGTTGTGTGGTTGTTTGTTGTTGTCAAACTTGATAGAATTTGTTTTGTTCTAGGAGCATTCTCTCCTAGAGTTGAATTTGACAATATATATGCATGGATGCATGGAGTGACTCTTCTGTGGCACTTCATTGGATAAACTCGCCCCCCCCCATACATTAAAAACATTTGTCGGCAATCGAGTAGCTTCTATTCAAAGCAAACTTTCTGTTGATGAATGGTATCATGTCCGTTCCGCTGATAACCCTGCCGATGTAGCATCAAGGGGTTTGATGCCTCAGGAACTCGTTGGTCATCATCTCTGGTGGAATGGTCCTTCATGACTTAGCCTAGAAAAGAGTGGGTGGCCAATGGATAATGTATTAGATGAACCCTTGCCTGCAGAGGTTTTGGAAAAAGAAAAAGTTGTTTCTTTGATTGTAAATTCAAGTGATAACGTGTTGGATACTTTACTTGAAAAATATTCCTCATTTAAAACTATTAGAAAAATATTAGCTTACTATTTACATTTCTATTATAATGCTACTGTCAAAAATATAGAAAAGAAAAAATCAAGTCGCACTTTGGTAGAATTTGAGATTTATGAAGCTCTAATCATTTTAGTTAAACATTGCCAGATGAAGTATTTCATGGAAGAAATTCACTGCTTGAATAAGAAAAAGTTACTTCCAAAATCTTTCAGGAAACTTAATCCGTTCTTGGACTCTCATAATATTATTAGAGTGAGAGAAAGACTTGTTAGCTCTTTACTTTCTTTCGATGAGAAGCATCCTATGCTTCTACCAAAAAATAGCCGTCCCATTGAATTGATCAGAGAGTCGACGCATGAAGATTATGGACACCCAGGCTTGCAGACAGTGCAGTATCTCATTAGTCAAAACTTCTGGATACTCAGTCCTAGAAGGGCTATCCTCTGTGTTGTTCAAATGTTTAATTTGTTTTCGACAAAATCCTAAACCCTTTCAACCAATGATAGGTAATTTATCTGCCCTTCGTGTCAGTGAATTGAAACCTTTTCTTTGTGTGGGTGTTGATTTCGGGGGTCCTTTAAAAGTCACCATCTGCAAATATAGAGGTGCTAAGGTTCCTAAGGCCTATCTGTGCCTCTTCGTATGCTTTTCTAATGAAGCTGTGCACTTGGAACTTGGGTCGGACCTATCATCGGAGGCCTTCTTATTAGGCTTCAGAAGGTTCATTGCCCGTAGAGGTCGCTGTGCTCAAGTGTTTAGCGATTGTGTCACAAATTTTGTCGGTGCAAATAACTATATAGTTGAGATCATGGGATCAGTAGTTAAAGAAGAGCGTATAGATTGGAAATTCAATGCGGCATCTGCTCCGAACTTTGGAGGATTGTGGGAGGCGGGCATCAAACAAGCTAAACGCCATCTTGCTCGTATCATAGGTGACCAAACGCTCACATATAAGGATTTATCGACTGTATTCACACAAATAGAGGCTGTACTGAACTTGAGACCATTATGCCCTTCCAGTTCTGACCCTAGTGATCTTTCGGTCTTGACGCAACGTCATTTTCTGAATTTAGAGCCTTTGACCGTGCTCCCCGATTTTGATATGAACAACTTAATAATGAATAGATTATCCAGATACCAAAACTGTTGATCCGTATCCATCAAGACTTTTGGAAAAGACGGCATCTCGAGTATCTACACACCATGATGCAAAGGAATAAGTGATCATACGATGACCCTAGGTCGATTTCTCTTGGTACCATGATAGTTGTTCCATTTTCACTCGTATATTTTTTTTGTATTCTTGATTACTTTTACATTATATTTGTGTGGTGTTATTTGAAAGTGAATATAATATTTCTGTAAATTATAATTTTCATAACGCGTGAATTTACATACTGTGTTTGCCTTTTCTCTCTCGTGTATTCGCAAATATATCGCGCACTCCTCGTATGGGTGATTCCATTCAAAATGGCCTGGAGTTTACCCACACAGGAGTCAGTCGCTGAAACAATCAAGGTACAGTTCGCTCATTTTTGATGGTATTCATATTTCTCTCTCTCTCTCTCTTGCGCTCGCCCATCTTCCCAACTCACGGAAAGCAGTTATCAAATTCATCATTATATAAAAATACAGTCCACTATTATTCAATATCGAACATTTTTTGGTCCTTCTGACCGAGATGCTTTCGTGAATGAAAGTTGATGATTGTTTTTTGGGGTTGGAAGTGGATTTATTACTTTCAGATAACACAAAAGGGGTGTTTTTTCTCATAAAATACTCTCATGTGGAATTCATTCTGCTCTTGAATTGATATGAATAGTTTATATTCGTTTTATCATATTTAATATTCATTCTCATTTGCGATAATTCATAAATAATTGTTGAATTGTGGTGCCTGATTGGCAAAATAACAAAATACTTATAACTTCTTCAAACTCGTACGGCTTTTTCTCGTTGCAAGTACTCTTAGTTCGTGTGGAATATATTCAAGTTAAATTGATTTTCACGTTCTTATTCGTAAATAGTATCATTATTTCGCTCATTCAAATTAATCCATCCATCAGTTCAACATTCCAACGTTTTTTGCTCCACTTTTTTGTGTGTGTAAAGGGTTTCGCTGTCTCTTTATTGTTTTCGACTAGGAGGAACGTTCAATAATTATTGTTTCTCGTGATAATATTAACGATGACGCAGCAGAACGAAATCAAATATCATAAGGCAATGCAAGAGCTCTGCATTGACCGTATGAGTGAATTATCCGTTCTGGCTAATTCAGCAAAATCATCTTCAGATATTCATGATATCTCCAAAGCTAGATATTCGCATATCGATAAAATTCATGAAGAGTTTGAATCTCACAATGCTTTATTGATTCCACTTCAGATTTCGTCTGATATTTACGACAATAATGAATTCAAAGAGCTGTCAAAGTCATTTTATCAAAATTATTACTCCACTAAATCTATTTATGATAGCATTTCTGGTGATATTAAGTCAACTATCAATAATTCTAGTTTCGAATCAAATTACCGAAAATTGAGTTACCTAAATTTGAAGGTGACTTCAAACAATGGAAAACCTTCATTGGAATGTTCAACTGTGTGGCACATGAAAACAAATCTTTGAAAAACATTGAAAAGTTCAATTACCTGATTTCATCTCTTTCTGGATCGCCATTGGCTCTCGTCAAAAAAAAAAATTGACTGACTTTAATTATTTGATTGCTTATGACTCAATAATCAAAAGATATGAAAAAAAACGTGATTTGGCCAAAGCTCATATTAATGAAATCGAAAATTGTCAGAAAATTGATGATCATAATGTTACCTCTCTCAATCTTCGAACATTAATAGAAACATTTACTGAAAATATAGCGGCTTTGAAAAACTTAGGTTTTCTTACTGATCACTGGTGTTTTTTGCTTTTTCATATGCTTTTGACACGTCTCGATTTCAACACTGTCTCTCGATTCGAAGCAGAGAACGGTTCAGATAAAATCCCTACTTTTGATGCTCTTGTTGAGTTTCTTTCAAAACAATGTGATAGTTTAGAAAGAGCTGCTAAGCATAGCCGTCTGAACCAGTCGAAATCAATCAGTAAATCTCGTGTCTTACCTCCAGTGTCCACTCCAAAGTCTACTCCTCGACGACTTTCTTTCCATACTCAAACTAGGAATGTGTGTGCTTTGTGTAAAGATGAACCTCATCTATGAATGTCCTCGCTTCTTGCGCATGTCGACTCGTGAACGATTCAACACTGTGAAATCTCATAAGTGGTGTGTCAATTGTTTGGGTTCCATGCATACATTCAAAGAATGTACTTCACTTTCACATTGCTCGAAATGTGGGCAATCTCATCATACCTTATTACATTTCAGTGACTCCCCTTCTAATACTCGAACGAATGATAACTTGCATTCTCAACAACCTTCGTCATTCAATGTTCATCCCCCTGATAGCCTCAATTTCAGTAATCATCTTTCAAATAACATACCTCCTCTCACACCATCCTCCACACGTCTGACATCAGACAGTCAATTTGCTCCTTCTTTCACAAATACTTGCTGCTCTTTAACACCTTTGAACTGAACCATTCTTCTATCATTAGCTCTTATTGAAATCCGTGATGCTTTCGGTTCATTTCAAAAGGCTCGTGCGTTGCTTGATAGTGACTCACAGATTAGCATTCTTAGCCAAAAATGTCTGAATCGCCTTGGTTTGAGATCTTTCCCCCTCTCTTCATCGATTCATGGTATCAGTCAAATGAATTCTTCAGTTTCTGAAGGTATTCGTCTACAGATTCGACCACATAATGCTTCAAAACCAATTTTCGATGTGAATGCAGTTGTACTGCCTAACGTTTGTAATTCTATGCCCAGTTGTTCAATTGATATAAGTTCTTGGGAACATATTTCCAAATTAAACCTTGCTGATCCTTCTTTTTACACGTCCGGCGAAATCGATCTTCTACTTGGTGCAGATATATTCTCACTCATTTTAGAAGATGGCCGTTTTTCTGGAAACCAACTTGAGCCAGTAGCATTTAATACCGCCTTCGGCTGGATTCAACCTCTCAGTCCGTTGCGAATACTCTGAATTGTTTTCGTGACCCACCTTTAGATTCTGCATTTCAACGTTTTTGGAAGGTTGAGGAAGTACCTACGCCTAAATGTTCCAATCCAGAAGACAATCTTTGCGAAGAGATCTTCTCATCTACTGTTTCACGTAATTCTTCCGGTAGATTCATTGTTAATCTTCCGTTTGGATCCACTTCTCCCACTTTCTCAGATTCAAGAGAAGTTGCTCTCAGAAGGTTGTTATCGCTGGAACGTAGATTGAAAAATAATCCCTCAATTTATGAACAATATAGCGAATTCATGAATGATTATTTGAGGCAAGGTCATATGTCACTTCTAGAAAATCCTTCATTAGTTCCCCATTCATACTATATCCCTCATCATTGTGTTATACGCCCTGAGAGTTCAAGTACGAAGTTTAGAGTTGTCTTTGATGCCTCGGCAAAATGTTCAGATGGAAAATCATTAAACGACACTCTTTTATCCGGACCTGAGCTTCAACAAGATGTCGTTTCAATTCTTCTCAATTCTAGAACTCACCCAATTGCCCTGGTGGAAGATTATCGTCAGATGTACCGTCAGATATTGATTTCAAATGAACATCTTGACTATCAACGTATTCTGTGGAGATTTTTCCCCCAAGAACCTATAAAAGAATTTTTACTTCGAACTGTTACTTATGGTGTATCCTCCGCTCCATTTCTTGCAATAAGATGTATTGCTCAGTTGGCCGAAGATAATATTGATTGTTTTCCTTTAGCTGCTGAAGCTCTGAAAACTTCATGTTATGTAGATGATATTGTAACAAGTTGCCCCTCTCTGGATCATACTAAAACTCTGAAATCTCAACTCATCTCGTTATCACAGAAAGGAGGATTTGAATTACATAAATGGAATAGTAATCACGTTTCCCTCATTTCGGAGGAATCGTCAATCTTGAAAACTCTTGATTTTGACAATGTTGTCAGTGTAAAAGTTTTGGGCCTCCAGTGGAACCCAAATTTAGATATTTTTTCGTTCAATATTTCACCTAGAAACTTTCCTTGCAGTAAAAGAAATATTCTCTTCGAATTGGCTCGCATCTATGACCCTCTTGGGTTTCTTACTCCCCTTAAATTCTTTGCAAAACGTATTATCCAATTTCTATGGACCCTTGGCTTAGGTTGGGATGAAAAACCTCCACCTGATATTATTTCTACTTGGAATAGGTTTAACTCTGAACTACCATATCTGTCGGAAGTACAAATTCCTCGATACTCTTTTCAGCCTGGTATGAAAAATTGCACTCTCCATGGATTTTCAGACGCAAGCGAGAGAGGTTATTCTGTTGTCATACACTGTCGATATATTGTAGAATCTACTTCTTTCGTGAAGTTGTTGTGTGGAAAATCACGAGTTGCACCTTCGAAAACTATATCGATACCACGTCTCGAACTTTGTGGTGCTACCATTCTCTTCGACCTCCTGTCCTTTGTTCTAGATAATATGAAGCGAGAAGTCACTATCGAATCAGTATTCGCCTGGTCCGATTCTCTCACTGCCCTCTCTTGGATATGCTCTTCTCCACATAAATGGAAAACATTTGTGAGCAACCGTGTTAGTCACATTCAGTCCAAACTTCCCTCTGATATTTGGCACTATGTACCCTCGAAGAAGAATCCTGCGGATTCTGCATCCAGAGGTTCGTTTCCCCTGGAACTCGTCCAGGATTCTCGATGGTGGGCGGGACCTTCTTGGCTCTTGGAGCCACCCTCTTCTTGGCCTATTCGCGATGCTACCCTGAAAAATACTGCTGAGTGTTTTCGAGAAGAGAAAAAATGTGCCCTCCTTATTCAAAAGGATATCAATATACTAGACACTCTATTGGAAAATTATTCTTCTTTATCCAAAATTCAGAGAATTATTTCGTATTCTACACGCTTCATGAAAAATTTTCGTTTGAAGCACCCTGAAAGAAATTTGTTCTATCTCACTCAAAAAGAACTTGACACATCTCTTCTCATTCTCGTAAAACATGTTCAGTCTCAAGAGTTTTCGGCTATATATTCTTGTCTGCTAAATGGCAAATCCCTATGCAAAACTCTTCGCAAATTATCTCTTTTTATTGATAAAGATGGGTTTTTGAGGGTCGATTCACCTACTCAGCATTGACTTATGATAAACGTCATCCCCTCCTCCTTCCAGGTCATCATAGATTAACTGAACTCATCATCGAGTATACTCATAAAAAATATCTCCATCCTGATCATCAGAATTTGCATTTTTTGTTGCTCCAGAAGTTTTGGATTCTCTCTGCAAAACGCCTTATACGCAAAGTCCTTTCTCGCTGTCTAGACTGTTGGAAACATCACCCAATTAGTTATCAACCACCAATGGGCAATCTTCCGCCATTGGGAATTTCACAAATCAAACCTTTTTCCTCCATTGGAGTGGATTTTGGAGGCCCCTTTACCATTTCTTTGGGAAAACATCGTGGGTCAAAAACGCATAAAGCTTACATCTGTCTTTTTGTTTGCTTTGCCACGAAGGCCGTGCATTTAGAGTTGGCAACTGATTTATCTACCGATAATTTTCTAGCTGTTCTTCGACGGCTCGTCTCTAGAAGAGGTAGGGTCTCAGTCATTCATAGCGATAACGCAACTAATTTTGTCGGTGCTTCTCGGTAAGATGCAGCTGAGCAAGGAAATATCCAATGGAAATTTATTCCACCTTCCAGTCCTCATTTCGGAGGGTTATGGGAAGCTGGTATTAAATCTGTGGAAGCCCATATTTCTCGAGTCATAGGTGATCAAGTTCTCACATATGAAGAATTCAACACATTGTTAGTTCAGGTTGAGGCTATTTCGAATTCGAGACCTCTCTATCCCGCTAGTACCGATCCCAACGATCTCTCCGCCCTGACTCCAGGCCATTTTTTGACTTTGGAACTCTTGAATACATTTTGCGACGAAGATTTCTCTTCTCTGAAATTAAATACCCTTTCTCGTTGGCAATTAGTTCAAAGATTACATAGAGATTTTTGGAATCGTTGGAATCGAGACTATTTGCACACTTTATTCCAGAAAGGCAAGTGGACAGAACCAATGGCGAACATTCAGATCGGAACTATGGTTTTAATAAAAAATGAATTAATTCCACCTTTGCGTTGGCAATTAGGTAGAGTAGTTGACATTCATCCCGGTCGCGACGGAATTGTACGTGTTGTAACAGTTCGTACTTCTCAAGGATTGTTGAAACGCTCAGTCGTAAAGGTATGTCCTTTACCTTTGAGCAGTAATTGAAATGAAATGCTTTTGCATTTTAGGTGGGCGGTTTGTTCCGTTTCCACTTGTATATATCTTTTGTATTCTTTATTACTTTTACATTATATTCTGTGGTGTTATTTGAAAGTAAACATAATATTTCTGTTGATTATAATTTTCATAACGCGTGAATTTACATACTGTGTTTGCCTTTTCTCTCTCGCGTATTCGCAAATATATCGCGCACTCCTCGTATGAGTGATTCCATTCAAAACGGCCTGAAGTTTACCCACACAGGAGTCAGTCGCTGACACAATCAAGGTAAGCACAGTTCGCTCATTTTTGATGGTATTCATATTTCTCTCTCTCTCTCTCTCTCTCTTGCGCTCGCCCATCTTCCCAACTCACGGAAAGCAGTTATCAAATTCAACATAATATAAAAATACAGTCCACTATTATTCAATAGCGAACAGTAGTGATCGTCGATAATTAAACTCCACCAATCAAATGGAGGTTGGGCAAAATTATTGAAGTTTTTCCGGGCTCTGACGGCATTATACGGGTCGCGACAGTTGAAACTTCTGAGGGAGATGTCCAGAGGCCTCTTAACAAGATCTACCCTCTCCCTAATGTTGAAATTGAATAAAATACCTGCCCGAGGTATTTTATGGCGCGCGGGACGTCAATTTTGGCGAGCCCTGTATATGAATTGTTGAATACTTAATTTGAATTAAATTGGATCAAGGTTTGATACAATTCCCTGTATACTCATTTCAGTTATTTTGTTTATCATTTATACCAGTGCTGTTTTTTCGGTTTGAAGAAAATGGTTCGAATTCCTTTTTATTTTTTTTTATCATTATCGCGAAAAATGTGGTGCAGTTGGCTTTTATAGTTTCGTCGGATCAGAAAATCTACTATTCTTTTGATTGTTTGAGGTTTCGATTGGAAAACCGATTATTTGTGAGATTTGTGGACGTTGTCTTCTTGGATGCTGTCAACATCACCGTAAAGCGGAGGACGAGAGTGTTGCAACACGAAGCACGGACATCACCAATGACCAGAGTAAGCCATCTGCAACCACTCGATTTTTTTTTGACTGATAAGAAGAACTCCCCGGTAGTTTGTATTCGCGGCTAGACAATCGCATTATACAGTCCAATAGTTGACAAGTAGATACAACTACTTGTTGTGAATACACCACAAATTCAGGTCTTTCAGAACCAATTCACGTTCTCTTGCTTTCAAAGTAAGAGCAGTGTTTTTATTACCTTATCCTATTGAATCTAGTCTGTACATACCATTATCTTAGTAACGTTAGCCGATGAATTCTTCTATTCACATATACTGTAGTTCTCACAATAACCCGAAGTGAAGTACTTTTATCAGCTTGGTAGTGATATCTTCTTGAATACATTATAGTGTCAGATAACTACGAATTTAGCATAACAACTGTTATTTCTACTTGTTCGATAACAAAACAGAGTGGGGTTGAGGATTGTAATGAGGTATATAGGTACCTAACTTTTAGGATGTGGTTGGTAGAAAATTGTACCTCAAAAAATATTCCGAATATCAGTCGCCTGTAATGGAGGAATATCTAAAGATGTCAGAGCATACAGAAAAAAGGGCATAGACCACAATAGTTTTAATCTGTTCAAGGCTCAAGCTAGTAGAACAATACATTCTATACCTACTTATTCTATACCTACATCCATTTCATATAAAATGAACATTTTGAATGTTAAAACCTTTCCGAAATACCCGATCTTCATAAATCCAACTAAATATATCAATTCAAAATTTTTGTTTCAATCAACTGCTCTGGTTCTCTCTTTTTATGCCTTTTACCATCACTATTAGCTGCATTGTGTAAAATTCAGTAATTTTCTGACAACACTGGTATTTCTATTTTCCTTGGATTCTCTCATAAAATATTTCTTTGACTTACATAAGGGAGGAGATGAAAAGGACCCATCAAATCACCGCCCCATATCTTTGATACCCAGCCTGGCAAAAATTATAGAAAAATCAGTAAAATCACGTCTACAAAGTTCTTTGTTAGCAAATGGTATAATATATGTGCTGAACAATTTGGGTTTCAACCCAACAAAGGTACAAATGATGCCTTATTTTCGTTTATGGGAAAAGTTTATGAGGAGATCAATGCTGGTGAATGTGCTGCGGCGGTATTTTGCGACTTCACTAAGGCGTTCGATTGTGTGAAGCATGATGTACTTCTTCAAAAACTTCTCTATTATGGCTTCAGAAATAAGAGCCTAGAGTGGATTGCATCCTATCTCAAGGATCGAACACAAGTAGTGCGTTGTATTACTGAGTCAGATATGGGTTACATCGAGCATGGAGTACCACAGGGCTCGGTGTTTGGTCCATTGCTCTTCCTCCTTTAAATCAACGACTTCAGTTAACTTGAAATTCAGGCGAATATAACTTTATTTGCAGATGACACTTCAATCTTGTGGCATGATATATCTGAAGAAGAACCATTTGACAAATTAGAACAAGATATGCGATCGATTAAAGAATGGTGTGATGCAAACTCTCTAGTAATCAATTTCAAAAAAACAAATATTGTAACATTTCGTTGCAGTCTTCCTGATTTAAATATATCAAATGACTATATCAATAACAAAAGTTCTACAAGGTTCCTTGGCATTGATATAGATAACAAAATGAAATTTGGACAACATATCGAAAGACTATGTAATAAAATCGCATCAGGTTGCTACGCTCTCAGGATTATTTCCAATGAGCTAGGTCACGCTCCAGCTAGAACCAGCTACTCTGCTCTCATTGAATTACATCTTAGGTATGGAATTGCCTTTTGGAGAGTTTGTAGTAAGCATCTACTCCACTCTACATCAAAATGTATAATCACCTGCCTAATAACATTAGAGAACTATCGGTTTCGAAAAGATTCAGAAGTGAAATCGAAGCTATTTTTATTCATAGAGCTTTTTACGATGTTGAAGAGTATTTCTCAACAGCCTTCTAATTGAATTTTTATAGAAACTTTTTTAGATTATGACATGGATTTATATCTGATACTGTTATATTTTACACTGAACGTGACGTTTGCTTTGACAGACCCCTCCCTTAAAGTGGGGTGCTATTTTTTATTTTACTTTATATACTTTTTGTGTGACGTAATACTTTGTATTTTATTCTGTATTTTCATCCACATATTTTTATCCATTTATATATATGTGTATATGTATTGTGTAGAGTATGATGTGATAATTTGTTTGTCTCACTTTGTGAAGTAATGATATATTCATTTATTTATACCTCCTATGCTTTGTCAATGAGAATGCGATTCTTCAGACAATGAGGTTTATCTTGATTTGATTTGACTCCATCTGGATTATTCGCATATATTATTGAAAACCAACTGGAAACTCTAGAAGGAACTCGCCACATACTACTCAAATCTTCAGATTTTTGTAGTTATTCCAACAACTCTCATTTCGCTCCAACAATAACTATGCATAATACACGTCAATTCATAATTCATCATTCAACATGAAGAATACTTGTGTTGCAATATTCTTTTCCATCAATTATCATGGTCACACTCATCAGCTGAAACAGAAAAAATATCAAAATAGATAAATAGAACTTAATGAATATATTATGATGGAAACATGATAGTGATTAGTGTATACTGAGTGCAACGTTTCTACTCACACTAATTTTGAGATATTCCCAACCACTCATCTCTTTATTCTCATTAAGTTTCATCGATTTCTTCATTTGGAAGGAAGGATCCTTCACCTAGACATTTACCGTTGGCACAGATGAAAGACATCCATACCTACTCGACATCAAAATAGCTAAACCGGACACCAACATTTTCCAAATATTCTACCAAGATTGGATATACTCTTCGTAAACTGCATTCCCAACAATATTTAGAAATTGAAACACTACTGAACTACAAGGAAACTGGCAGATAAGACTACTTCTACAGTCGCGACACAAAGGTTAAAGAAAACACAAATAACAATTGACAATATTGAGAGGTCTCGCTTCGCGGGAAATTCAAATGGTCGTGCGTTTCTTGTATGGTCGGGGTCAGTGAATTGGCCAACGATTGCCAACAAATCTTTGTCAAAATAATTTCCGGGAACATTTTCAGTGGAACGTTTCGGGCATATTCCATGAAAGCCGGGAAAATATTCTTGGAAAATATAAAAAGTTGAAACACTACAGTAGGATTTCATAAACGGTACAATCTTGAAAAACTCCACTGTTCCAGACAGCATGGTTCACCAGAATTGAACTGATTAGTGATCTGGTTAGATATAACTTTAGTCTTCAAATTGGTTATATAGTAGGTTTGTATTTCAGATGAATTGAATAGTTACGAATTGAATTTTTTTTTTGAATTCTCGATTCAACTTGATTGTTTCAATAGTGGATTGGTATTGATGATGAGAGACTTTAATACGCCGAAATTTGTGGGTTTAATGATTTTCTACTTACAACAATTGAATGAAATTAGAAATTACCTGGGGAAAATGTGAATAATGAAATATAATACTACTCCATTAGTGTCCGAGGATGGACATCATCCAGCAAGGTAAGTTTCAACATAACCGATATAAAACAATCCAATTTCAGATTCAATCCGGATCAAAAATTCCATAAGTTCAGATAAGCAAACTTTCCTGATTCGTTTAGAACCCTTCATGAAATAAATTGGCAACTATTGAATAATATTTCTTCGGTTGATGAGGCTGTTCAATTATCATATGGAAAAAAAATTCAGGTCATTATATATATATATATATATATATATATATATATATATATATATATATATATATATATATATATATATATATATATATATATATATGTATATATATATATATATATATATGCTCTCTGGAACTTCCGGTTGAACCGCGTCTGGAATTTTCATTCTTTCGACGTTTCGGCTCCCACTTTGGAGCCATTCTCAAGACTGCTTGACTTGGTGGCGAGGCCTAAGTCTCCTTAACCCCCAGCACTCATCTTGGCAGAGTGAAGATTGTGGTTTGGTAGATGGAGGGATGGTATTTATAGCTGTATGAGAATCCGACGTTGTTGAAACTATCGGACTGTATACAGGTCTGGTTTGGGAAGGATTAATTAATGGATTTGTTCGAACTGATAGTAATGTTTCCAGGAATTGGGGAGTATTTGTGAGTCGTCTCGTTTGTTGAGGCATTGAGGGCGTTTTTCAATTTCTATTGCTTCGCGAATGATTCTGGAGTGGAGTGTTTTTGCTGTGGCAATGGTCTTCGTGTTGTTGAAGTCGATTTTGTGTCCGGTTTCGTGGTGGTATTTGAAGAGAGTCGAGGTCATGTCCGAATTACGTACTGTTAGTTCGTGCTCGTATGACCTGTTTGATACTCGTCGGTTCGTCTGTCCTATATATGTTCTCGGGCAATCGTGGCAGGGATTTTTATATATTCCTTGTGATTCGTTGGGTATTGTATCTTCGGGTGAGCGCAGGGAAGAGGATATTTGATTGTTTGCTGTGAAAACTGTCTTGATGTCGTATTTTGTCAGAATTCGGCTCACTTTATCAGTGAAACCCCGAGGAAAGAAAGCTTTCGGGCGATCAGCCGGGTCGTCCGGTGGTTTGGAATGCGAGAAGCGGGTGTGTTGGCGTTGAATCGTTCTCTGGATCTGGGGGTAGGAATAATCATTTTGAAGAAGGGCAGATGTGAGCTTCTCAGCTCACTGGGTTTGTTATGGTCATCTGTGAGTTTGATGGATCTATTGATAGGAGAATTCAGTACGGAGCTCACCTGGGCTGGATGATGGTGGGAGTTGGCATTAGGATATCTATTGGTGTGCGTGGGTTTTCGGTAGACAGTATGAGTGAAATTATCGTTGGATTTTGTGATGTGGACATCTGAGAAAGGAATAGCGTTGTTTGTCTCCATTTCCATGGTGAATTTTATATCGGGACGAATATTGTTGAGGTGATTGAGGAAGGTGTGAAGGCTTTCGGTTCCATGAGGCCAGATAGCAAAGACATCATCCACATACCGCAGCCAACACGTCGGCTTCAGTGCAGATGTATCAATTGCTCTAGACTCGAAATCATCCATGTAGAGGTTTGCAAGTATTGGCGAAAGGAAAGAACCCATAGGGGCGTCTTTCACTTGTTTGTAAAATTTGCCCTGGAACAGAAAGTATGTACTGGACATACAATGGCTAATGAGGTTGAGCGTGTCTTGGGAGATTCGATGTTTCGTTTTCAGAATGCTAAGTGTATCTGCTGAGGGAATGTTTGTGAAAAGGGATACTACATCAAAGCTTACCAGGATGTCAATGGGACGGGATAGGTTGACCGATTTGATGATCTCTAAGAAATGGAATGAGTTTCGAACATATGATGAGGATTGTTCTGCAAGGGGTTGAAGAATGTTTGCGAGATATTTAGCTAGAGCTTGTGTTGGTGAGGCAAATGCACTAACTATGGGGCGGAGTGGAATGTTCGGCTTGTGTATTTTGGGAAGGCCATATATTCGAGGTGTACGTGAAGATTTTTTCCTGAGAATAAGAGATTTCTTCAGGTCAGTCGGAATATTTGAGTTGCTGATGATAGTTTTTGTCTTTTTTTCCAGATAGGTTGTAGGGTCTCTTGCACTTATTTGGTATTCGGGAGATTTGATTAATCCTGTTATTTTATCAATGTAGTCTGTGGTATTGAGGATTACGGTGGCGTTACCCTTGTCGGTCGGGAGAATGATAATGTCGGGATTGTTACGAAGGTTTTTGAGAGCTTGTCTTTCGGACGAGGTGACATTGGAAGGTGGGATTTTTGCTCTTCCCAGGAAAGAGGCGATATCTTGCTGGGCTTCTTCGGCTGTGTTCTCGGGAAGATGAGAGATAGCTGATTGTGTCTGAGTTATGATGGTTTCGATTGGGATGGATTTCGGGGTAACAGGGACCTTAAAAATTCTTGGGCATTTTCATCGAGTGGGGTGTCAGAAAAAATGTGAATTAATACTGGAGGATCTGCTGCTGGTGGGAGAGGTGTGATGTTTCGGGTTAGAGCTAATGTTTTTCTTTTGTGTCTGGTCTTTTTGTTCTATGTTTCGCTTTGTCGTGGGATATTCGAGAGAGTGTGTCCCAAATGACTGGATGAATATTTACCAGAGACAATTTCTGGAAGCACTGATATACAGACGAATTGGTGAAATGCAATTTGCGTCTAATGTCGTGTATGGTTTTCCTCATGAGAGAGAAGCTGCAATGATCTAGGATACGTCTGGTGTGGAAAGATGTGTCGTGATGTTTTAAGCGGAATGCTTTGGGAATGACCTGATGAGTTCTACAAGATTTGAGAAAGGCAAGATCATAAAGGAGCTTGGATCTGGGCCCCTCCCACTTTCTTCGTTGGTCCGACTGCATTTGTCATCGTGTCTGGGTAATTACGTGGTAAGGTCCGATTTTTTTCTCCAAAGACAAGCCGTTACCCCATTGCGAATTGGTTTCTGGGGTTTCTCCGTTGGTTTGTTCTCCCCCCCCAAGTAGTCAATACCGGCAAACCAACGGATAAACTCCCAGAATACCAATTTCGCATACTCAAGCATCCGTGAAAACCTTCAATGTAACGTATATATGTATATATATATATATATATATATATATATATATATATATATATATATATATATATATATATATATATATAACTCATGCTCAGGTACTCATCGTGGTCCAACGCAAAAATAATCGGGGACATCAAAAAAAAAAACAGGAAGTCAGGTTATCAAGCAGAATTTCTAGGCTTAGACTCGTCTACCGCATTGTGCTCAAACTTCGTCCTCATGCGATATGGCTACCATATCCCCGTTTGTTGTACAAATTACTGTCGTCAGAATTTTATCTCTGCATTAATGTTCAAAACCAGAAATCGCAACTATCGCCAATAAAGGAATTGTACCGATCGAAACTAATGAAACGAAAATAAACAGCGGGATGGAAATGGTTCCTTCGGTGATTATACAGAGAATTGTGGAATACAGATATCATGTTCATTTATTTTGAAACCTCTTTAATTTACGTTCAACTGCAAATGTTGATGTAACGATAATCATTAATGGATTCCGTTTCTAAAATTAGCGAGGTTATGACAGTAGCACAAGAATTTATTGGAAACAGCGAAAGTATATTAATTGACTAGCTTCCAGCTGACTGCAACAAAACATGGATCATTTGAATATATTTGTTTTTATTGTTATCTGTTAATAGCTTTCTCTTAAATTTTTTTCATTACAGTAAAATGAAACTTACTTTCAAACACAATATCCTTCAAATTCTTCTGATCAATTTGAGAATGAGATTGGTGGAATAATAGTATTGTTGATTACTTCTGGGTATTTGGCGATAACCTTCCCGACGACCTTGAAGATCAATACAACTACTTTGTGTGGCTACTACCATGCTGGCGAGCCTGTAACAAGAGGGGGTTTCCTTAATTATTTCATATGGATTACTTCCCTTATATTTCTGCTTCCAGTTTTCTGTTTATGATTTCTACTCTATTCCTTTCTAATATTTCAGTTATATCATAAGGACCAAAAAAATTTTTTTTCTCATTCCGTGGTTGTGATTTCTTTTTGAAAACTGTTCGACCACTACTGAATTATTCACTTGTATCACCATGTGTGTTGATTTCCTGAACCATTTGATATATGTGATCAAGTTTTTTCTTGTGAATTTGTGCATGATCGGAAAATAATGCGTTTTGCGAAAACATTTCTTGGGTCTATGTGACCGAATATTAGTTTAAAAAGTGTGAAGGTGGTCGAGCTATGAGTCGAAGTATTATAGCCAATTATTAAAGCATAATCAATCAGGTTTTCTCTTGTATTATTGTTCATTTCTTTCACTATTTTGAAGTGTTCAATTATGCTTGAATGATATCTATGCTAATAGATTCATGGTGAACTGAGGTAGTGATATGAATTTTGATCTTGTGTAAATTCAAGATCTCTTTAACTGTGTCATTATTGAATTCGGTTACGTTATCGATCATTGATTTTTCGGGAATGCCGAAGGAACCAAAATATTTTGTTAGGACGCCGCGGTTTTTCCGGCTACCTCATAAGGTTGAGCTGATTTTGAGGAAGCATCAACAAGTGTTAAATATATCTTGTCATAGAAAAACAAATCGATATGTACGATTCTACTCATTTTTTTACAAAATTCACTTCTTGAGTTGTTTAATTCGACATCGAATGGTTTAGTAAACTCAATTTGCACTGGATTGCAACAAAAAATTGTGATAGTTGTTATAGCAATATTATTATTGATGTTCACTACAGTCGGAGAGATTCGACTAGTCTTTCAAATTCAATTTAATCTATAATGCCTATTGTTTGGAAGTGTTGGAATAATCAATAATATAATTACCAGCTGACTTCTTGTTTGAATTTCGTGAGTTCTTTGGTTTCATAAATTATTGGTATTCTAACGAATGGAGTCGATATTGATTCATCGCTGACATTTATCGATACTTTCAATTGTTTGAGTGAATCTATCCCAATAAGACGATCATATTTATCGCAAATTTGAAAAGATAAAATTTGTGTGTACCTCTACTAAAAAAAATTTGAAAACTGTAATAACTACGACTTCGTTATGATATGTTATATTATGTGCTGTTTGAATGTTGAAGTCTTCTTTAATTATATACCCTTTGAACCATTTATAATTCGAAATTGACCAAACTGCGTGTACTGCCATATCAATGAGAAAATTAGCGTTTGACTCAGGAATGTAAATATGTGGTAGATTTGTTCGAGAATGATTCAGATTTCTTATGTGGGATTGTTCGGAGTGTTGTCTGGAAGAAAATTCACATTTACATTGGAATTCATCGAAAAGTTCGATATTTCATGATCAGCCTGTATGATATCATGTTCTTGATTATATATTTCGATTTTCCAACGGTTTTTTGAATTCATTTACATTCTGAGCAGAAAGTTCACTGTGAGTGAAAGTTTTTCTTAGCCAAGAATTGCTGGAAGAAGTATCCATGGGTTCAGGTTTGAATGGTTTCGATGCATTTTGAATGTCTATTTTGATTGAAAGTTTGTTGATTGTGAACAATTTGACTGGGTTTTGTTGGAAAAACGGATGTTCATGCGTGGGAAAGCTAGTATTGGAAAGGTATTCTGAGAATTCTGTGGATTAGTTGTGATAGGGTTGATGGGTTGTTTGAATTGAGAGTATTACTTCTATTTTGACTTTATGAAGAGTTTTCTTTTTCGAATACCAGTCACATTGCCTTTTCGAGACTGCCTGGGTCCTTCAATCGGATGTTATTTTGTATTCGGCCCGGGTGACCTGTAATTAATGTTTTTAATGATGAATCATTGTAATTTTTTTTAATGATTTCTTCAGTGTGTATCAAATTAGAAGAATTCAATTTTGAAATAATCAAACTTCTTGCATCCTGACATCGCATGCCGGAATTGTGGGTAGTTTCGTTTTTCTGTGGTCTCAAAATTATTAAATCTCGGACTGAACAATCGATATTCCTCTGATCACCGAAGCTAAATATGACTGCCTTTTCTATTTCCATCCATGTTTTTGATTATATTCTCGAATCAATGAGAATGAGTACCCTACCAACTAATTAACCAATAATTGCTCGTAAAATTAAAACTTTGAGAGCGGCATTATTCTGATCACTGAATTGTGTTATGAGATTTTCACAATTATCGATAAAAATATTTAGAGTATGTGGATTGCTATCAAAATTAGAAATAGTATTCACGTATAATTTCAGAAGTTGATAATTAACTTGTTGACCATTTTGCGTTTATTCGGTCGAAAAATTATCAAATGAATTCACTAAATTATCGATATTTGATTCGTTCATAAAATAATGATATTTTGGATATTATCGATTTTTCTTTATCGATTGATTTCCCAAGAGAGTACAAAAAAAAACAATGGATTACCAATGTGGAAAAATATGAATGGGAAAAAGGAAATGTTTTTTCTCGCAGTAGTATGAAGGCTATCGTCATTCTTGTTTCCTAGTAGGTACCAGCAAAAATTGAGCGAAGTTGTCTCGTTCCTCTGGACTTCCTACAGCTAGCTGGTTTTGACGATGAAGTTCACCACCAGTTTCTTGGAACGTTGGCAATTTGGTCCTCTGCTTCAAGGGTGTTAGAATTGGCTGTGTTGTCCGCAACTAACACTGTCCCTCGTTTGTTTGGAAAGTACTTTCGTTCGAACCAAATTTTTGGAATTTGCCGATAAACTGTTTGATCAAACCAGTTTCGCGATTTTTGCCGATACTGTTTGGCAAATTCTACCAACTGCTCCGATTAACTGTTCGCCAATTGAAAACAATTACGGAAGAGCATACTTCATTTGAGCAAACATGCAGTTCGAAATCTACATGAATACTAAATGAAAATTTCCACGAACATCAAATAATACGAGATGAGAAAGAATCCTATTTCTTGTTATTCCAAAATAAGTGATGACACTGATTTCATCCGCTGGTTTCAACTGCCGGTGTCGTGGGAAGACGTTCCTATAACTTGCATACCGATTACGTGCTTATTGGTCTCTCGTTGGTAGTTTTCATGAACAACTGGGAATTCGTTCTTTCTCCATGATTTGAACTATGCTTTTGATTTTTTCTTCTTATAAGAGAAATTGGGTTCATTCGGATTCGCTTATTTTGCTCGTTGTTTAAACAAGACTTTAGCCCTGTTTGGGGTTTCTGCAACCTATGACGTTAGAGAGGATACCATACTGATTTCAAGTTCGGAAAATAATTGTTGCTCTGATTCTGATCTCTATTATACTCTATTTTAAAAACAATTCACAAATCAGGTAATCCAAGGTTTTTATGTAACTACCGCTCAATAGCAGCCATGACCACTTGCAAAAACCTTTGAGCAGTCACAAAAAAATAGTCCCATCAATTTCTATGAGGAATTCAATGTTATAACTATTAGAGAGTTTTATCGAAGAAAAAATCTACCAGAAACATGAACGTATCGAATTTATACACAATAGTCTTTATAGACTTTGCTGAAATTTTTGATAACTTATCACAGTATACTTCTACAGTATAATTCCAATTTGAGGTGTAAGAGGGCATAAACGATGAGACCAGATCCTTTTTCTAAAGATCGATTACTCCAACACCAAACTTATATTATTAGAGGACATGCCTCAGACGTTATTTCAAATCAATTTGTATGCAATACACAAGGTTGAAGTGGGTGGAATGTTAACTTGAACATTGAAAATCACAAAGGGTGTTCCTCAAGGAATAATATTGGGCACGATATTATTCCTTGTCCATATCACGTATGAAGCACTTAGAAGGGCATACCATTTGCTATGCCGTGGGCACGCAATCGTATTTCCGAAACAGCTTTGAAATAGTAATAGTAGGACTGGTATCAATATGCAAATAATACGAATTTGGCTCAAAAATAATCCTCTGTGGTTGAGTATAGATAAAACTAGATACGCAGCATTTTCTCCCACCGTGCCGTAACCATAAGAACTGTTTATATGCAACTGATGAAAAATCCAAATCTATTCGATATCCCGGAGTTATTTTTGATTACTTTTATTATTTTTTACTTACTACGAAACGGGCATAAGACACATGTGACAAAAAGAATCAGATCGCTGATGAATAACTTACTAGTGTTTATAACTCAGTGATTGAACCCATCATTGAATACAAAGCATTCTTCTATAAGAAAGAACTTCAATAAATGAAACCCGAAATACTCTTCAATCATCACAATATACAATTTTGAAA
Organism: Zygogramma bicolorata; assembly: GCA_032362365.1. NCBI lineage: Eukaryota > Metazoa > Arthropoda > Insecta > Coleoptera > Chrysomelidae > Zygogramma > Zygogramma bicolorata. Next base: position 1,700,729 of record JAVJAQ010003572.1, read on the forward strand.
ATGATGTATAAAAAAGTTTGCTCCACCACTTAACTTCATCAATAAATTGAAATACCCAACACCAGATCGCATCATGAATATCATTGTTCGCTATGGTCCCATGAGAATCAAAAATATTTATGTGTACAAAATCTCGAAGCCACCAGAAATGATTTCATTGAACCTCAATTTTCCATAATAACCTCTCGCAACATATTCTAAAAACACAAATTATAAACGAAATATAGAATGAATCTCGGAGAATAACCATCGAGTTCCAGAGCAGTAATCAATATATTTTGAAGAAACATTTCTTGCATTTCACGCTGCTCCATTTGCCTCGCCCCTATAATTGAAATCAGGGGAGTTATGATAGTAGCACAAGGATTTATTCGAAACAGTGTATCATTGAAAACCACATTATCAAAGTTCGTTGAAAAAGTAATAAAATCACGATTATCTGCTCACATGGAAAAATATAACATCTTTTCAGACAGAGAATGTGGATTCCAAGAAGGAATTTCAACGCAAGATGCAATGCTGGACTTGACAATAGAAATATATAATGCATTGGATACCAATAAAGTTGCTCTCTGCGTCTTCATAGATCTTTCTATGACACACTTCCTTACTGAAATTACTCGAAAATATTGGCATAAGAGGAACCGTATTGAAAATGTCTAGCAGCTATTTGGAAGATAGACACCAATGCGTTAAAATTGGGGACTTCAGAAGCGACTTAAACAAAAAATAGAATACGGTGTACCGCAGGGCACTATTATGGGACCAATATTATTCAACATCTACCTGAATAATTCGTTCCTGATACCAACCCCAGAAAAAATTTAACGTATGCTGATGAAACTGCAATCTTCTATGAGGATACATCATGGGTCGATCTGAAAAAAAAAGTGGAACAAGATCTTTTAAGTATTAAAGAATAGTTTGCACATAAACTTCTAATCATCAATTCTCAACACACTTATTACTTACCGATATACACAAATAATAGAAACTCACCCCATCAGTAAATTTGAATATTGCTAACATTTTCGAAATAAAACCAGTCCCTCATATAGAGTACTTGTGAATTCGCAGACTCCAATTTGAAATGGAATGTACATATTAACCACGAATTCAAGAAAATACAATAATTGTTATATAGATTCATAACACTGAGAACTCTGATTGATTGAAAATCTTTGAGAACATTTATTTCATCTTTTATTCAGTACATAATATATCCTATGTAATTCTAGTATGGGAGTCGACAGGTGAAGCAGTCATGAACAAAATAATAATAACTCAAAAGCGCTTTTTGAAAATCATACACAACAAAAAGATAACTCATCCGTCGGATGATAACTATCAACAAACAGAAATATTAGACCCAATACAACTTTTCTTTCACTATAGCAACATAAGGTTACATAAAAATAAGCAGATATTATATAGAATCGATCGTAAACATCAAACAAGAAGTAGAACACAAATTTAAAACACCATTTATGAATAGAAGTCTTGGGCAAAAAAGTTACAGATTCAGAGCTTGAAACTATTTAACAATATAACCGTATATCATGAAAAACATAAAAAACATAAATGCATTAAAAAAAAAACAGAGAAGATATATTCTCTCTATACACCGTGCTAAGATACATACTCTATTTTATACATAAATGCACTCACACTCTTCTCGTTTAATAAAAATGAATTATAGAATTGATATCTACCTAAACATGCATGTGATATGTGCGCGTTTGTGTATGTGTGTATACATGTGTGTACATAGTTATTACCATAATTGATCCTATTCATTAGGAAATTGTTGAAAGCAATGCGTTCGTGACGTAATACGTTTACTCCTTTTTTTCTTACTTGTGTCTTCCTTATACACATGTTATGTTTTTGAAATAAACCATATTCATATGAAGTCTACAATAACGTTTGTAAATGCTTACTTATTGATATCCGGTACTCACGCTTGTTTTTTGTTATCAGGTAATAGGTCTCCCATCCATTTTTTCATTCCACTAAAATGAAACTCACTTTCGAACACAATATCTCCTGAATCCTCCTGCTCAATTCGAGAATGAGATCGGTAGATCAATAGTATTATTGATTACTGCTATTTGGCGGTAACCTTCTCGGCGAACTTGAAGATCAATATAACCACTTTTCTGGCTACTATTAAGGAGAACGTTGTATCATATCCTACAATTGCCAGTTCTCCACAGAACATGCTTTCGGTAATTCAAGTGTCGGAATTGAATTTCAGTTATTGCATTATTGCGCATGCAAGTTTGACTTTCAATACATTTGAGTGTTTGCGTGGTCTGTTTTGAAATTTTTCAATCTCTAAGCTGGTTACGATTGAACATTACAGTAACATTACAGTAAATATTTTTTCATATAACATCGAATGACTTTGTGCAATGTTATATTGAGGGAAATACATAGTGTGAACTGCCCATTAATAACCTTGTATGATTGAAAATATTGCGGGGTTTCCAGGGTGCATCTACGTTGATTAATTTTGACCTACAAATAATCTTGAGCATATTCCTTGTCGAATGAATTTTTATATAAATAACATTGCCACTTTTTCGGTATAAAATGCCATGGTGCGTCGCCCTTGAATGACATTGAACTTGTTGGAAATTCTCAGGACAAGCATGGTACATAACTCTGTAGTTAACCATCAACCCATAGTTGAGGAATGGGGAGTGGTGAATATATATAACGAGAGTCCTGGATACTTCTACTGCGATCATTCAACGTTTGTTTTTGCTCTTATTGAGAGTGATTGAGTTATTGAAGATAACAATGTATTTGTGCAGAGATTGCGGTAAAAGTATCACTAAGAGTGACAACTTGCATCGTTATTAGCGGTTTGTGTTGCAATATTACCGTAGCTTCTAATCAGAATAATTCACATAGGAGAACTCTGGAACATAGAACAAATGCGTGTGTTCAATATGGACACGTAATCTACACGCAACCAATGTATATTCAGGAAAACAGTTCATGTTGTGGGAAAAGCAGAACTCAAATCATCCCACTTCAGTCATCAGTTGAGTCGGAACCTTTGAGTCCAGTGTCGAGTACCCGCGAATCATGGTGTTAGTGCCAGTGACAGTTTACGGATTCATACTCTGCTTTAAATTTAACACTTTGTTTGGTTTTTTGTCTCCCGTGAAGCCAAAATTAATAATTTGCCTGTTTCCGTTTTCTATCGAATTTGGTAGTGTTGTTCAATCCTAAAAATTGGTTCAGTTCGTGAACTTGGACGAGAGGTGTGAAAGCTGCCAGAACCCGTCCCATTAGTAGGGTTTTTGGGCAACAGCACAACAGTAGATGAGATTGTGGAAGCCCTTGTAACCATTGATAAAGTGACGTTACCTAGCCGATTTAATGTACACACCACAATTTTAAATCTCTCTCAGTGCTTGATAGGGAGAAAGTTCACTGAGAATATCTTAATGAATTACCAGAGACTTGGGAAGGAGTAAACATTCTATTATGCACATGAGTATTCAAAAAACATTGAAAACATCCTGAAAATTTCACAACCTCCTGTACAAGAAATTGAACAATCATTACGAGAATACAGAGACTGTGTAGCTTCCTCTCATAATCACAGGGATGTATCAAAGACTTATTTATGAAAATTCAACTGTGTTTACCGAAATTGCTCGTAGCCCATATAGGTTGGCGAACAGTGGGAAGGAAACCGTAAGAAATTTGAAGAAAGAATTGTTAGAAGCAGGTCAAAGTAGTGAAAGCAGTTCACCTTTCTCTAGTCCTGTTTTATTGGTAGTTAAAAAAAACAATGAAAAACGCCTTTGTGTCGACTATAGAGAGCTTAAGAAAATAACAGTGAAAAAAATGTCCCCTTCCCTGTATAGAAGATTCAATAGACCGAGTTGAAGATTGTCGGGTTCTCACAAATCCAGATTTCAAGTTGAGATATTATCAGATACAAATGCATCCGGATTCCAAGAATAAAACGGCTTCCGTAACGCCTGACGGCCACTATTAATTCATTACGTATGCTCTTTGGCCTTCGTAATGCACCAATTTTTTCAGAAGCCGTTTATACTATTCTTGTAAATTTGAGATTTGGAAAATTATTGTATACCTTGATGATATTTTGATAACCACTGGAACTAAGGATGAAAATCTGGAAGTTCTGGAAACAGTCTTACAGATTTTGAGAAAAAATAATTGAACCTTGAACCTGAGTAAATGCTCGTTTTCAAAAACTAGCCTATATTTCTTGGGCTATGAAATTGATGAATCAGTTATTCGACCTAGTAATGATAAAATATCAGCTTTTTGAAACTTTTTGATGCCACAAAATAGTCATAAATCAAGACAATTTTTGGGACTCGTCAGCTATTTCAAGAAATTCATTGTTAAGTTCGCACAGAAAGCTAGTGTACTGACCAAATTGCTGAAAAAAGATACTGCCTGGCTATGTACAGAAACACACTTTGATGCTGTGAATGATTTCAAAGAAATCCTAATTAATAAACCAATTTCAGGCTTTTTTGATCTAAATAAGCAAACAATCGTTTATTCTGACGCTAGTAGAGATAGAATCGGTGGCATATTGATGCAGGTAATTGACAAAAGGGAACAGCCTGTTTCTTCTTATAGTCGACAAACGAACGAGAGTGAGAAACGATTTCATTCATTCGACTTGGAATTATTAGCCATAGTATCGGTAGTACAGAGATTCAGACATTAGTTGTTAGGCACAGAATTTATTATGAAAACTGATTGCAATGCAGTTCGAAATACAATACAAAAACAAAATATAAATCCTCGTTTGTTCCTCTGAAGGACATTTGTCCCAAGTCTCATTTGCCATCATCTAGGTGATGTCTAGAGTTTCTACCTCCAAACTTGAGTTCCCTTACAGAAAGAAGTGAAGGTGCACTTTAATGTGGTCTTTCAAGAGGGTGTTGCCCCACCTGCGGTAGTTGCGACATCGAGGAACATGCCGTTTCTAGCGGATAGACAGAAGCGGACTGAAGCGGCTGTTCCTTCAACGTCGAGGGGTCCAGCTGAGGAGTTCAACCCGAATACGAAGTCGTCGGAGATATCCCCACTGTTGGACGATGTGTTGGACATGGCGAAAGAGATGGCCGTGCCCAAAAGTATTGAACATGACGATTCTGGAAGCAAATCGGATATGTTCCCAAGTCCGTAACCGCAGAAAGAGAAGAAGAAGGTCCTTCCAACTTCCAGGGTAGAAGACATTCCCAAATCCTTTCCGCTGTCCGATCATGACTCTGAGGGTGATTTTGTTGAACCACCTCAAAGTCCCAGCAACCAAAGAGAAAGGCGCCCCAGAAGTTGAACAGAAAGAAGCCGCAACCGCCGAAGAAGTCTCAATCCTCCAAGAGGCAGCCACTGAAGTCGAGGGCCGCTACGACGAAGATGCCTGCACCAGTGCGAGGGCATGTTGGTGGCAAACTGAAAGCCCTTCGGGATAGGTATGCGCAGGCTTCGCCAAATAAGTTGTGGTCACGACCTGCACCTCTTGCAGAAATTGAATCTGCTCCCTCATTCAAGAAAGGGAGGCACAGCTGCCAGGGATAGGGGCAGGTCCAGTATCTCGAAGCCCTGCGAGAAAGACCGTCCCTCAGGAAATGACTTCCTCACAGTCCCATGCTGAAGATCCCACTTTGGCAACCAGTTTGGAAGCCATAATGACGGCTTGAAGGAATTCAGTGCACCGAATATGATTCTGGGCGTATTCAACATGAGTTGAAGCGAAGTGCTCAAGAATGCCAAGAATTGTATTGGCGGATTCGAGCGTTAGAGGCAAGGAATGCTAGCATCAATGATGAAAAAGAGGAAAGCCCTCGAATACATCATGATTTTTCAATGGAAAAAGCTCGGTAGATGTTTTTTTTGCAGGACTTTGGGAAAGTATTGAGTGGGTGTATAGATTTAGTTCCACCATCATCCCCGACAACATAGTGTTGAATATTTATTTTGTACATAGTTCTTGACTTTTTTGTGAATAATATATTGTGCATGTTAGATTGAGGTAATATGTAAAAAAATGTTCTTGTATATATAGTGAATGTAAGATTTGAGTGATATGTGAATAGATGCTAGTTTCAAGTTTTTTTTTGTTGATATAATTTCGTTGAAAATAAATAGAATGGAGCGCATATGAATTTGGTTGTTGCACACAAAATACTGCGGGGTTGGGGCAGTATTTACTCTCATTTTCTTATATTTGAAAAAATAACAGTATATTTTATCTTTCATTCCTACTAGAAAAATAATTTGTAACTATTTCAAATAAGTACCATAATATTCAACACATGTCGAACAGAAATATTGATATTATGTTAAATAAACACTATTTTGGAAAAATTGTGAGAATTAATCGAAATGAATTATAAAAACAAATGTGAATGTTCATTCCACATCAGGGACATCAAGGTTACTGAAGGGCAAAACTGTTCGAAGTGAATATTTCTCTGATACTTTCAACAGTCTCAGAACTTCACATTATTCAAGGGTATTCGAATGTGGGATTCCAGATAGCGAAAACATTTCAATCTATCAGAAAAAATCAAGGTTACTGAGCTTCAACATTTTTAAAGTCTCTATATTGTCACAGTTATTCAGAAGTAATCATACATATAGTGTCCAGTGGTGACAGAAAAGTTCACTGTGTTGAAGTAAATGAAAAATCTCTCAACGAAACACACAAAAATGATGAGCGATGACTTTTTTATTGTGACTGTCGCACAATTATTAACAACTGAGTTAGTAAAATTCATGTAAACAGAATCAACATATACAATGTGGTCAATAACAAATTATGAGAATGGTTTTTCAACACCTTCCCTCATTGAATAATTTCTTCAAACCCATTGCTTGTCGTAAAATGTCCAATCTCGGCTTGAAGAGAGGTTTGGTGAGTTCGTCTGCAACCTGATGATCCGATGCTATTTTTTCAATTGAAAAAGCTCCATCTAACACCAACTCCCTTACGAAAAAGTGTCTTATATGTATGTGTTTCGTACGTCTATGATACTCCGGATTCTGAGCCAACCGTATTGCAGCTTCATTGTCGACCATTAACTCTGGCTTACATTCTATGTTCAGGACTTCTTCATACAGACGTTTTAGCCAGATCAATTCACGAGAAGCTTCACTTGCAGCTACTATCTCAGCTTCAGTTGAGGAAATAGCTACTGGGGTTTGTCGTTGGCTGAGCCAAGATATCGCACCTCCAGCATATGTACAAATGACACCTGTTGTTGAAAGCCCTGTCGTTTCATCTCCGCCATGGTCAGCATCACTAAAACTCCTTAGGCCATCTTCACTAGTTGTTCCGTACGTTATACCATAATCTATTGTAGTCCAGTCTATGACCATTTTCCCGTGTATTTATCCCATACAGCACCGATTCGAATGAAAATTTGTATTCAGGATCTACATACCCTCTTTTTCAAAATCTTCCCTGTGCCGAGGGTTGCTTTCTACCTGGGGGTGGATGCCACCCCTTCTTGGGGGTGAAAAATTTGTATTGGAAATAAGTAATTCTATGCACTTTTTGTTCAATGAAGTTTTTTCTGAAAAGCAATACTTTTCGACTTATTCGCGAGTGAAATTGTCGGTTTTCAGGCAAAAAAAAAACACGTTTTCAGATCCTTTTCGCGAATAACTGGAAAATAATGCATCCAATCGAAAAACCTGCAGGGAGCAAAATTATAGCTTTTGAAAAAACAAAGGCGAATGTTCATTTGTGATGTATGCAAACCCACTACAAACTGAATAATTGCTTGTTGAAAGTTGATTGATATTTTCAAACGCCAAAATGGAAAGTTTCTACGTACAATAACCAAAAACTAATGCATTTTTCGGGAAAAACTAATTGGACCTTTTTTGAAGTCCTTCAAAAATCCTTTATTTTTCCACCAGGCCTGAAATATAGTAACTATGTGTATTCTTCAATATACTAATGTACATACTCTGATTTCTAAAAAAATTGTTTTTGGTTTTTTCCCATAACTCGCTTAGTATTCAAGCAATCATATCCACCAAAAGAGCTTTTCGTAGCTTTTTTCGAGAACTATGAGCTCATTCACATGATTTTTTGTTTCAGATTATATTTTTGAAAAGGCTCATGCTGAAAGGGATCAAAAAAGGTACTTTGCGCGAACCCTCACAATATTTAACTGGCCATATCTTACTCTACTTTCATCCTGTAGGAATGAATGAAACACCAAAATTATCAGAGAAGAATAACCTTCAATTTTGTACTCTAGAACATTTTGTATGTGATCAATACTTTTCGAGTTATTTCGAAGAAATGGTGATATTTCGCTGAATTACGTATATGATTTTTTCTCTTCAATCCCAATTTTTTCTAAAACTACGTACTTTCAATTGATGAAAAACTCAGAACTTATTATAAGAACATGAATAAAGTGAATTATGGAGTAACAACGATTTTTTCCAAAGGAGTGGGGGGAAGAGAGGATGAGTTATTCACAATTTTTTTAACGAAAAACTAGGATCCAACATTATTTCCTTCATACCTTGGTCAGTTTCGACGCTAGAAACATTTATAAATAACAGAAATGAAGGATTTCTGAAGGACTTCAAAAAAAGTCCAATAAGTTTTTCCAGAAAAATGCATTGGTTTTTGTTTATTGTTCGTAGAAACATTCCATTTTGGCGTTTGAAAATACCAATTAACTTTCAACAAGCAATTATTCAGTTTGTAGTGGGTTTGCTTACATCACAAAAACACAATCGCTTTCGTTTTTTCAAAAGCTATCATTTTGCTCTCCGCAGGTTTTTCGGTTAGATGCATTATTTTCCAGTTATTCGCGAAAAAGGATCTGAAAACGTGTTTTTTTTGCCTGAAAACCGACAATTTCACTCGCGAATAAGTCGAAAAGTATTGTTTTTCAGAAAAAACTTCATTGAACAAAAAGTGCTTAGAATTAGTCAATCTATTGATTTCCGCACTTATTTCCAATAGAAATTTTTGCACCCCCCAGAAGGGGTAACATCCACCCCCAGGGAGAAAGCAACCCTCGGCACAGGGTAGATTTTGAAGAAGAGGGTATGTAGATCCTGAATCAAAATTTTCATGCGAATCGGTGATGTATGGGATAAATACACAGTTTACACTTTTTTCACCGTCATAGACTGGAGTATTGTACCTTTTAGGTATCGAAATATTCGTTTCACTTGAATACAATTATGATAGGTATGATTTTCTAAAGATCTGGAAACAACACTGAGTGCAAAAGCAATGTCTGGTCTTGTACCTATCATTAGATACATGAGAGCCCCAACTGCCTCTCTATAAAGAAAAGTTGTACTCGATTCAATTTCAGATTCCTTCCCTGATTGAATACTCTCTTTTACAATTGGCGTTGGAACGGGTTTAAAATTTTCCATTCCAAATCGTTCTAAAATTTTTCTTGTGTAAGCTGCTTGATTCAACTGAATAGAACCGTCATTTCTAGTTTTGATTTCTAATCCTAGGTAATAGGAAGCAGGTTTTACTGTCATTCGAAAATCATTCTGCAAGCTTCCCAGAAAAATATTTTTCAATGATTCATTGGTTGTTGCAAGTAACCCGTCATCAACGTACAAGACTAGAATCATCATATCTTGTCCTTGTTTCTTTATGTATAGGCATGGATCTGCATCACTCTGCTGAAAATCAAGCTTCTTTACAGCATCACTGAACCGCTGGTTCCAACATCTTGGTGCTTGCTTCAGTCCATATAAACATTTGTGAAGGCGACAGACTCGATTTGTACCATCTTCGTATCCTTCAGGCTGCTTCATGAAGACCACTTCATCAAGCTCGCCGTACAGAAATGCAGAAGTGATATCAAATTGTGTGAGGATCATTTTTCTGCTAGAAGCAATACTCAGAAGAGCTCTTATTGTGCTACCTTTTGCTACAGGACTGAATGTTTGATCGTAGTTTTCACCTTTTATTTGTGAATAACCTTTGATTACCAATCTGACCTTGAATTTATCTATGGATCCATCCACATTCAGCTTCCTCTTATGAACCCATTTACATGGTATAGCTTTCTTACTAGGAGGTAGTTCTTCCATTACCCAAGTTCGGTTTTCATTGAGCGATTCAATTTCCTTTTCCATCGCTCGAATCCAGTTATCTTTCTCAGGGCAGGAGATGGCTTCTTTGTAAGTGGGTGGATCTCGAGGTCCACTGATTTCGGTAGCAACAATCATAGCATAATCATCGAATCAAATAGGCTTCCTGCAGCGGGATTCTCATCTCTCGACTCGACAGCTGTCGTATCGACAAAATGAAATTTGCGATTTTCATGTTTCATATCGAGAAGTGAGTATCGACTACAAATGTCATTTTTACTCGTCATCTAATGAGCTGTCGAGAGGTCAATTTTGTGAGGTTTTGACTAGGTGTTTGTGGTAGTTTTTGAAAAATGTCGTCATATCGATCAAAAGAAGAAGACATGCAAACGAAAAACGGAAAATGAAATCTTTTTATGAAAGCTTCCTTGAGTTCATTTTTTTCCCTTCCTTTTTTCCTCTTCGATTGCATTAGTAATTTCATGTATATATCTAACTAAAACACGAAGATTATTTTTGGAGTTCAGGATAAGTATAGACGAAAAGATAGTCCTACTGATGTAGACTTGTCTGGCCCTACAAGGTTGAAATTTGCACCAACTGCCTATTGATAGCAACCAGTCATATAAAAGCACAAAGCTACCAGAATTTTTTGTTCTAGACTGAAATCTTGGACTCTATACCTAGGTTCTGGAATATACCGCACCAAAAGATTGCACAAAACTGCAAACAAATCTTAGTTCATTCCAAATAGTTCCTGAAAACGGACCTCTGGAATTTCAACGACACTGAAATCTCGCCAAATTCGTCGTCGACGATTTTCAAATAGTAAAATTTCATGTCGACTTGTGATTTCGTTGACAATTGGCAACATCTATTTTATTATCATCGTTAATATATTAATATTTTTCATTCAGGGCTCAACTGAAACAAACTCAAATGATACGTTAGAATTAGAATGACATGATTGGCATAACAAATGTTTCATTAGTGGAATTAGGAAGATGTCCTCTGCTAAGACATACGTAACCTCTCGACTAGTTATTCGACATGTGATGAGAATCATTCCACTCTCTATGTCGAGAAGACTGTCGAAAAGTGACAACCGGTCGACACATATCGAGTCGAGAGATAAGAATCCCGCTGCTGATTTCTTCTCTATCTCTTAGCTGTCTTCTGATGGTAATGTCCTCATCTTCTAGAAATGGATCTTCTTTCTCTTCAACTTGTGAGTCAGAGACATCTGGTATGTTTTCAGCATCTGGTTCTGTTGATACAACTTCTTGAGAAACATCTGACATATCGTTTTCAAGAGTAGAATTGGGTACTATTGGACTGATAGAATTAAGTGGTCTATCTTCGTGAAAAATGACATCACGAGATTTTATTAGCCTCTCAGATTCTTCACACCAGATACGATATCCATCATCATTTTCATATCCGATGAGTATACCTTTCACCGCCTTTCTATCCATTTTCTGTCGGCATCTTTTTGGTATATGGGCATAGCAATGACTGCCTATAACCCTTAGATGCTTCAAGTTTGGCTTCTTTTTGAACCATACTTCGAAAGGAGATTTGTCCTTGACATTAGATATACCTGATCGGTTTGAAATATAAACAGCTGTATTGATCATTTCAGCCCATAAGCTTTGATCTATTCGTCCTTCTCTTGCATGCATCAAAGCTCTAGCAGCTTCAACCACTGTTCGATCCTCGTTTTCGTATTGATCATTTCAGCCCATAAGCTTTGATCTATTCGTCCTTCTCTTGCATGCATCAAAGCTCTAGCAGCTTCAACCACTGTTCGATCCTCGCGTTCGGAACAACCATTTTGCTGAGGAGTGTCGGACATGATGATTCTTTGCCGTATTCCATACTGATTGAGAACTTTAGATATTTCTCTATTTGAAAATTCTCCACCGCCATCAGACAAGAATTCCTGAACGTTGTACCCCATAGCTTTGACTTCTGCGAGTAGAATATTCAGCTTTTCTACAACCTCAGATTTTTCTTTGATGAACAAGACATAACGAAATCTACTGAAATCGTCGTTGAATTGCACGTAATACCGGTAACCTGACTTTTCCATACACGCATCCTTCGCAAAGTTCACTGTCCAAATCGACATTTATTCCAAATTCACGTTTCAGCAGGGATTTCACATGTATTTTGGTGTCCGAGTCTGTCGTGGTACAATTTCAATATATTCTCACTGCAAACTGCATTTACATTAGCAGTAATTTCAGGTTTGACGATTTTCAGATTCAATTTGTATAATCCTCCATTTCTGTTTCTTGTTCCAATCAAGACAGTCTTATCAGAAACTTTTATTTGACATGTTTCTGCACTCGAAAAAAATATACTTTCTGAGTTTTTATCTTGTGTGGATGAAATAGAAAAAAGATTTTTCTTTATTTCTGGAACATACCATACGTTCGTCATGGCAAAAACCTGTTTTCGTCCATTTATAAAAGCTCCTACTCTCAGTGTACCTTGACCTAGAGCTATGATGGAATCTTCATTTGCTGTAGTGACTCTGTGATTTCCATCGAACGGTGTGTATTCTTCGAACATATCACTTTGGTTGGTAATATGATTGGTAGCCCCATTATCGACAAACCAACTGTCTTTATCACACCTTGAGAACAACACGGTGTTTGTTTCTGCTATGAGAGTTACATTGGTGTCACTGCTAGGTTTATGACATTTTTCTTTTCCTGGTTTCGGAGGTTTTCCATCTGATTTTCATTTGAAACACTGTTTTATTTTATGCCCTTTTTGCTTACAATATTTACAAAACAGGTTCTTATGGTAACTTCCGTTGAATTTCCCTCTGTTTTCCGAAAACATTACCTCCTCTTTTACCTCACTTTTGGACGATAAAGCTTTTTCGTATGCACATAGTTGATTGGTTAAACTGTCAATTGTCCTATCGTTCTTCGACATTAACATCCAACTTGACTTGAACGGAAAATACTCAGGAGGAAGAGTTTCTAAAATCTTGCAAATCAGCAATAATTCTGGCAGATCACACTTACAGGTATTTCCATTGACAACTTTATCCTTGGTAATTTCATTCTTCAGACTATTCCAAAGATTTTTGAGTTTGGATATATGAGATGGAATATCATCTTCAGCCAGGCGTTTATAGCTGAAGAATTGCATACATGTATCATAAGTTTTGTCCTCAACATTGCCATCATACAGTCTGTGTAATTCTTGCCATACTTCACGAGCCGTTGTGTATCTCATCACTTTTTCGAGAGTTTCTTGAGTCATATTTACTGTGAGGATGAGTAGGGCATGACTATCTGCTTGAACGAAATCCTTCGAGTCTTTTGCATACTTTGTTTTCTGAGCTTGAGTTGCATCTTCTGGTAAGGGATCAGGTGAAGTTAACTTTCCTTCAACTACCTCAATGCCGCCTTGAATGCTCCTTAACAGTCTAATGCATTTGTATTCCCATGATGACCAGTTGGACTTGCCTTCAAGTAATCCTATTTGTACCTTGGTTGAATCCATAGTGCTTTTAGTAGAGCTTGGATTCAGTCGAACAAATTATTGCTTCAAATCACCTGTCAATGTCAAAATTTTTGTCAGCAAACCAAATTGAACGATTTTTTGTTATTTGAAGACTCCTTTCGAAGACCAGGCCCTTCAGGCAAGGGAACCACGCTCTGCTACCATGTTGAAGTAAATGAAAAATCTCTCAACGAAACACACAAAAATGATGAGCTGTAGCGATTACTTTTTTATTGTAACTGTCGCACAATTATTAACAACTGAATTAGTAGAATTCATGTAAACAAAATCAACATATACAATGTGGTCAATAACAAATTATGAGAATGGTTTTTCAACACACTGAACATCAGAAATGATTAAGGTTACTGAAGGACAAAACTATTCACAGACGATGTGTTCCTGAAAGACTCAGCATTCAAAAGCCTTTACAATGTCAAGGTTATTCAAGGGTGATCGACCCCCATCTTTCACGCCCACACTTTTCAAATCATATATATACGGCTGTGTTCTTCAAAATTCTACACTTCACCATGAATCCCGTTGAAACAGTTATTCAGGAAGCTGATTCCACCAGCATACTACGATTTGAGGACCCTGTCGAGGATGTTACTTGCGATGGTCACATTCAAGTTCGGGCAATCGATTCAATTGCCGCCTATGAGAGTGATGACCTAGATGCGGGTTATGATGGATGGTCAGATAGTACGACTGAACTTTCGTGGTTTGATGATGACGAACAGTTTGGTGATCCTGATGATCCTGATGCGGACTTTGGGGCTATGAATGAATTCTTCCCCATATTTCGGGACTCTCCTAGCACTGAAGTTGATCCTCAATTATAGGTGGACCCATTTGATGGACGAGACATTGTTGTAGTGTCCCCCTCCGACATCATCGTCATTGATGATCAGGTTAGACATTTTCCTTGGAGTGCACACTTTCTGGCTGGTGCACACAGAGTGCTGTGGGTAACGGAGCAGCATTCAACCTAATCATCTGACAGGTATCCTGATGAAATTTTATGATATTTTCAATTTTGGGAGAGATAAGCAACTTATCAGGCATCCATTTTAATATTTGAATGGGATGTTTGAATGGCATATGAGTTCGTTTGGTAGTACGATCATCACTCATTTGCTATCTACTACCAGTTGAAGACATACGCATCAAGCGAATCGCTTTCGTTGACATCCAAGGCTTCACTGTCGATGGAGTTTTTCACCCAGAAGAATTGACTATTCACATTGATTACCAACAACTCAACTTTCTAGTTTAACCACCAAAACCGTAATCAACACTGTGTCAAACAATGACAGGAAGACCTGCAGGTACTTAGAAAGTTCATGCACGCTATTCCATACTCATCGGGAAATATTGACTATTGCAAAGTAGACTATCCTGCAGAATATGTGTGACGGGTACTCAGAAAGCTGATTTTCTATTGACCAAAATTCAAGAAATAAAAATTGTCTTTCCATCGGTCCGGGATGAATCTCGATTCGATGGTTCAGTGCAGGAAATGGTGGAAAAATATCAGTCAACACTTTTCCTAAATCATATAACTCCAATTTGAAGTATATGTGTACACAATCTAGTGTAGATTTTCTGATTCATTGGTTTTCTAATATGATTTTGCCTCATTGAAAGTTATATATTATATTTCATCTTCAGATATGTTTTTTTTATTTTTGAGTTTTTTATTCAATTCTTTATTTTACGTCGGCCAATCCCCTACGCCAGTGAGCACACTTCCCACAACCAAAAATTTTGCCGAACCCTCTGGTGTTCCAACCAGAGGTAGGAATCTTCAACGAGCCAAACATCCATGGACTCGGATTTACGTCCCCGAAAGACGGCATATTGTCGATATATCTTGTGCTCATTGATATATTGACTGCAAGCTATGCTATGCTATTTAGCTGCAGTTTTATGTTCTCTCGACACGGTGGTTACCTGTTTGGTCACTCATCCAAGTACTAACCGCGCTCAGCGTTGCTTAACTTCAGATATCGAATGACTGTCAGTCAACCAGAAGAGCTGGGCCATGCCCTCATTTTTGAGTTGACATGAATGTGTGAGATTATGTTGAGTACTGCTCCAGCCACGCAACATTCTGTATGCACCAACCAAATCATTTGTACCCCAAGACTAACCAGTCTAACCTAATTCATACTCACTGTCGCAATGGTGGAACAGAGTAACATCAATCAATATCAATAGAAATTGACGCAGTGATTGGATGGTAACGTGAAATGGTTCGATACATGATCGTACCATCCACCGTTATCATTACGGCCCTAGTGTAGGCGAAAACGTGTCAAACATATTTTCTCGATTTCACCATCGGTTTTTTTCGATCTCCACATGGGCCTCTGTAACACAAAACGGTTCCGTATTGCCGAAAGTGCTACTTATATTGAGAGTAACTTCCTATAAATCAGCACACCGCCAGACTCATCTCCAGAGCTATCGGCGTAGGCGTCACAATCGATACCCTCATCAGAGTCATCTACTTCGGAAGGATCGAATATAACGCCATTGGCTGCAACCTCACCACCTCCTAACTGCTACCACCAGCCACTAGCATATCAAAGTTTCATTTCTTTCAGCCATATCGCTATTGAAAACTTTCATGAGTTGTATTTTTCGAAAAAATTGCTTAATACTAACTCCTGAATTCACAAGCTGAACAATTATGTAATGGTCCTAGCACCCCCACCTAAAGTCGACTCTGAATTACGATCAACCTCAATGTGACCTTGTCTACCCACATGACACTCAGTGTCAGGTATGCAGCAACCCTCACCACTTACTGAATGGTGTTCGCCCACTGGGTCGAAGCAGTGGGGAGTACGGACCCGACTAGGCTTGTTGAAACGAATAATAATAATAATAAAAATGATCTCGGAGCTCAAGATCATACTGGCATGCCGTAATGCAGCAGAGATCTTGTCCGGCCTCATGCAGAAGGCCGTTATTCTCGCTTCGTTGCCTCTACTCAAGATTCACGATTACCGGAGCCAGTGATCACTTACCCCGAGGTGCGGGGAGTGGTCATTGGTTGATGATACTAGCGCGTTCGCCCACTGGGTCGGTGCAGTGGGGAGTACGGAACCAACTAGGTTAGGTTAGACGAAAATAATGATAGTAGTTACAATAATAAGAATGAAAGGTATCGATTTCTTTGGAACCTTTCATTCATCACCCTCAGGCGAATACAAGCCAATAAGCCTGATCTAGTCTTCTTTGGCCACCGGCACCGAAGTAAGACGATATTCGTTATTGAGTTTTTGGCCCTGGCGAAATGAATATCGTCCGAAGAGAGGGGGAAAAACGAACAAAGTACCAGGATTCACTTTACAAACTCCGCAGGCTCCACCCGGACTATTCTGTCAAATTAGTGTTTCTGATTATAGGTGTTCCCGGTGGTTCCAGACCAACGCTACTCTCGGCGCTGAATATCAAACCGGCATGCCGTAATGCGATAGAGATCTTGGCCGGCCGCATGCAGAAGGCCGGTTTTTTGCGTCTGCTCAGGATTCACGTTTTTTGGAGCCAGTGAACACTTACCCCGCGGTGCGGGGAGTGGTCATTGGTCAATTGTACTAGCGCGTTCGCCCACTGGTTTGGAGTAGTGGGGCGTACGGACTCGACTAGGCTTGTTGAAACGACAGATAATAATAATAATACTTTCATTACCCACCACAAATATAACAATAAATAGAGCACTATTATATATAAAACAGATGATATGTCGATTAACAAAAGAATGTCTATTATAGAATAACCAAGGCGAGTAGATGGCAGGCTGGTTCAGATAACGGTGGAGCACTGTTGCTGTTCTTCCACCAGTACCAGACTTATTCGAATTAATGAAAAGACGTATAATAACTGAAACAGAGAGGTGTGAGAAAAGCAGGAAAGAGAAGAAGAAGAGAAAGGCAGGGTAAGGAAGAACTGAAAGCTAGAGTATCACATAATTATTATGAGATTATCTTCGGTTAAATTTACTAGGTATTAGAAAGATGCTGTTCGAATTTGAAATGAAAACCTTTGCAGGATAGACCTAGGAGTGCGCTATCTAATTTGAGAATACTGTTTGCTTGAAAGTGGTTGACAATGTTCCTTGCTGAATGGTAATGGTTCGGGCTTCCATTGTCCATATTATAAACCTGTTGCTGAGAAGGAAAGGATTGAAATACAAATCAAGTAAGAAAACCAAATAAAAATCAATTTTTTTTGGTCGAAAATGAAATCAGGGAGAGATTGATCAAAGAAAATACTGTTGCAACAAAAAACCGAGATATTGAATATGAAATTGAGTCAAAAAAATGTTTGTTTTAAATTTTATTATTGAACAAAAAAAATTGATTTTCATTTGATTTCGTTACTTAATTTGTATTTTTATCCTTCCGTTCTTAGCAACAGGTTTCAATAGAGTTTATAATATAGACAATGAAAGTCCGAACCATTACCTTGAGAAAACTGTTTATACGGACCGCGACATTGTAGGAGAAGGAACGTCTATATATTTCCTTGGTATGCTTTGGGACCGAAGTATTGTACGACGGCGGATGTTTAGGTTATGAAAGTCCGTTCTGTATTTCAGGTTTTTGTGCAGATAGGGTGGTGTCTTCGATTTGAAATTGTTGAAGAACATACTAGCCATATGATGACGTCGCCTATTATACATATTGAGCCATTTCAATTTCTTGATAATCAATGGGATCTATGTTTACCATAAATGAGACGGACACAAGATGATTGGACTTTTTGTTTTCGACGTACATCCTTACTATCAAAACAGGGGCTGTATTCCACGTCACAATGACTGAAATGTAATAGTTCCAAACATCGATGACATTATTTGTATATATTGTGAATAATAGGGGACCTGCAATACTCCCTTAAGGAACACCGGGAAGTATTTTCCTAGGTGTGGATTTTCATCAGTTGCCTCTAATGTATCATCTAATATGTCAGAAAGGGCCGTTTTGCAGGTGTATCCACTTCTGAATCCCGCTTGCTTCGGGGGCAGGATATTATGGATGTCTAGAAAGGCTCTGATTTGTGTTTTTACTATTCTTTCGATACTTTTCGAACAGGTTGGTGAAACACTGATCGATCGCAAATCACTGAATTCCACTGGCCTACTAGCCTAATTCCCATTCACTAGGAAAATTATTTTTGGATATACATTCATTTATAATATGAGTAATAATAGAAATTATCAGTGGACAAACATTTGAATTATCAAAATATTGATATCATAATTGCCATATGTGAGTGATTTAATTTTTAGTGTGATATTACGGACAGTATCTTCAGATACTTGGGTGAAACTGAGTTTGTTTTCAATTTCATTTTCGGTATTATTACTATAATAGTTGATTACTATATCATTTGAGGGAAAATAACTTTTCGTAGACTCAATGGAATACTTATTCACGTTCTCAGCATCGTTCAGAGAATCTGGAAAGCTGTGGTTTTTACTTTTTGTTACAATTAATTTTTCGAGTTCACTCCATTTCTCCTTAGCTGTACAGTTGCTCAATTTATGATTCAAATATGCTATTTTTCTAGCTTTGATTGGATTCATTGCATAATTTCTCATTTGTTTGTGGAATGCCCAATGATGTGTCGATTGACTCTTCCGGAATTTCTGAAGGGCTCTATCCTTATAGTATCCGTTATCTGTTGGGCATATTTTTTAACTTTTGGCGTGAATATTTTTTTTTGGGACACAATGATCAATCAGATCGACAATATCATAATTTAATATATCCACTTCTCTGAAATAGTTCCCTCCTTGTCATACGGTTTTTCAATATTCGAATCGAATTCACAACTTACAGGGCTATGATCCGATACTTGGCTATCTTCTACTTCAGAGCGATAATCTCCAGAACTGAAATTTGTGATAATTGAATCAATGAGGGAGATAGATGCATTTGTTATTCTAGTAGGTTCATCAATAACTTGGTAAAAATTGATACTGAACTGTTGCGTTACATTCGAAGTAATATCCAACATATTTATGTTGAAATCATCTACACAAATGATATTGTTGAAATTTGAGTACAAATTCGATAATGCATCCTCAATGCGATCTATAAATTCGATGGTATTAGAATTTGGAGGCCAGTACAGACTACCGATGGCTATCGTGAATTTTTCGAAAGATAATTTAACCCATATATTATACTCTATATGATCATTGCATTCACTGAAGAGGAAATCATATTTCAAACTGTCTCGAATACATAAACCAACACCTCTGCCTCTGGACGGACGATTTTGATGAAAGAATGTATACCCATAAACATTTACAGTATCACTAGATATGCCAGAATGCAGCCAGGTTTCTGAGAACCCCACAATATCGCAGTCCGTACTGATAACCTCATTTTTAAAATCCAGAAAGTTTGCTACCAATGATCTTGCATCAATAGGTGATATATTCAATTACATATGAACGTTTTGATTAAGAGTGCTTTAGAAGATTTACAAAGAATATAAGGAGAGGGAGAGGGAGAGAGAGAGAGAGATGAAAAGAGAGAGAGGAAAAAAGGAATTGATAGTAAGAAGAATAGATGCTATTACAAACACTAATGAATTTGCTCGAAGGAAATGGAGTTTACATAAGTCAAGCAAACATTACCCTGAAAAAAATCAAAATCTTTTTTTGTGAAATATAGTAATGGGAAAACAAAAAAAAGCACATTAGCGTTAAGATCGTATGATTGGTTACGTTGATGTGCAAAAAACCCAATATATATATATATATATATATATATATATATATATATATATATATATATATACATATATATATATACATATATATATATATATATATATATATATATATAAATATATATATCTACATTTTGGTGTTCTGAAATTGTTCGTTTCCGTTAACCAGCTGACTAACGTCAACCCTCAGAAGTCGAAACTTGTGCGAGCAATGGATCAACGAGGCCTCACCTTTTAACGTGCGATTACCCAGCACGGTGGCCCGGCGAGGATTTGAACCCCGGCCTTCTGCTTGATAGGCAGATATGCTAACCACTAAACTACCGAGACCATATATATATATATATATATATATATATATATATATGTTGTTGTTGAGTTCGGGTTTAACCGCGTCTGAAGTTTTATTCTCGGCGTTTCGGCTCCGATTTTGGAGCCATTTTCAAGAGGTGAATGTGACTTCACGCTGAGGTCTCATTCTGCCTACTGTTGTCACAGGGGGAAAGGGTTCGTGATTTGACGTCTGGGCCTCAATCTGCCTACTCCCCAGGTCTCGTCACGAGTTCTTTCTAAGGTCTCAATCTGCCTACTCCTTAGTTCGATCTAAGGACTGACTACTCGGCACAAAGATGAAATCAATTCTTGTAGTGGGCTACGTGATAGTTGTATATTATGGAATCCCGTTTCACTACCAAAGCAGCCAAATTTGAGGTCAACGTCAGGATATGGTCTTCGTCTGTGCTCAAAGTGCCGCCTCGAGAGAATCGAATGTAGTAATATGGTCATATGTCGGAACATTGTGTGAAGTGTAGCTGGGGGCTTTGTGAAAAAATTGGTGCACTCTACCCCAATGAAAATATACACTTTCTGAACTGTTGGTGTCTCAAGGAGCAGAAGAGAAAGAAAATCCACAACCATCGCAAATCAGCCTTTGTAGAGTTCGCAGAAGTGCCATCAACTTCATAAAAACTGCTTCTTTGTCGAAAGGTATGAAAAAATTCGAAAATATTCTATAAATGAATTCTTGATTATATTTTGTGTGCATCATCAATTATTTTTTAAATTGATGACATGTGTGCTACCTCAGTCATAGACTCAATAATGATTCATGAGTCGGAAAATTGTTATTTATTTTCATCAACACATGTAAACAGTGTATTGCCTCATTGATACAAGTTGTTACACTTATGAACTTTCATCGATCCATGAGTTATGATCTTTGGAAAATCCGAGACATTTCACATACAGGCGGCTTCCATTTCTCTTCAATACTTGCTACACCAAATATGTGTGTGGGTCTTCCGTTTCATTCAATTCCATTTCGTTAAAAGCACCCTCGATTTGTTGTCCATTCATATCTTCAAATGCATACTTTTCGGGTTCTGTACTGTTTACTTTTACCACTGTGGATATTTCTGTAGAAAAATTTGAAGTGTAGCCCTTGTCGAAAACACATTTATACGTACTGATTCTAAACATTTCCCAAATCTTGGATTCACTTTTTCTACACCTACTGGTTTGTTGCCATCGGAGTTATCAATTCGACCCTTCAGAGTATCGATTTCCTCAGCCAACTTGATGATACCTCCCGAAAATGTATAATTTTTTACCAATAACATATCTAAGGTCACTAATTTTTGCATCGAAGAAAGCTCTTGCATCGCGATAGACTCTTGAACAGTGTTCAGAGTCACTTCTTTAGTTCATCTGATGTTATCATCAACATACCCTTTGGAGACTGAGTCTTTCAACTGGAAGGCTTACCAACATTCTGTATTCTTTCATCTTGAACATTATATAATTCGACACCTGATTTATCAGCACCGCTCTACCAACTCCACCTCTTCTTCGACCGAATTTATCGATTGTTGTATGCATTGTTGGGAAATCAACTTACGACTGATCGATTTTAACATATACTATCAGATATATAATGATGATGTCAGTAAACTACACCTTCTTAGCACAATTCTTCTATTGGGGCTAAAATTTCATCATTATGTCCGGTATGTCCAGTATGTCCAGCCAACTTTGAACTCGAGTAAACGGAGTCGCTCCAGCAGTTCTTCCATTTTATTCCAATAAATGTAAGTTTGTGTTTGGTTCCCGTAATATATTTTCTTAATGGGAATTTTCACTATTCCCTCGCCTGGCACTATCCTAGGATTTCCTCGGATACTTTCCGTGTTGAGTAGTGGTGAAATATTTTAATGATATTTCTTCCAATTTTTCGTCATAAAACCTTGTTCTTGGTCATAGTTTTTATATGCATTTTTTGTCATCTTCAGTATTTCACCGTAAACTTTCAGATCGGTAGTAGAAAAACTACCTGAAGGTACTTTCATTAATATAATCTTGAATGGACCAGGTGTGCTATGAGTGAATGCCAATTTGTTCACCACTTTCTTTGAATTTTTTTTTCTCCAATAAAATCAACATCGGTAATACCCCTTCGAAGTTTTCTGGTTCGAGGGTCTATTCGAATACCAAAAACTGTATCACATATCGAACTTCATCACTTCATGAAGCCATGTGCTAGTTTTAATAATTTTCGGTGTAATTTTTACAGAAAATATTGGTATTGATGTTTTCAACTGCTTCATTTGGAATGTTTTGGTGTTGGCCGATATTTCTTTCAATGGCACCGTAATTGGTTCATAGATTTTTTCGAGTGCAGCTCGGCTAGCAGCATGGTTACCCTTCATCAAATTGAACTTTTTACGAACTGCATCCATTGCTTCAAATAGTTTTAAACTGATTTCTGAATGGTTTCCACCGTGCATTATGATGTTGCAAATGCTGGAGTACAGTGTTCACTGCGCAATTGAAGTGAGTGGATTGGTGGCATCAGGGATGTATGAATGCATCAAACTCTTTCGATAACGACAACCATGCAACTCTCTATCTCTATAAATAATCAGAAAACCGTATTTATCACTCCAACAATTCGCGCACATATCTTGAAATTGCATGGTACAAGTGAATGTTGTTGGGATTGGTACCGTCTTGCTTGAATATTACAATAAAGTTGGCATTATCTCGAATCAATATGTTTGGGCAATAGAAGCAATCTACAATCTTATGACGACCCATACTGGAATATGATCAGATAACATCCTGGTTCTCATATATAACATCATCGAAATTGAATATTGAATTTGATTTGGTTCCACTATTCCAGTAGAATTATCGCACTATTCTGAATAGAGATAAACATTCGCAAAGCGTAACTCCAATGGATGAGTTAGCAGAGAAATCATCACATTCGTTTTGCCACAATTCGATGGTCGTATGATGAGACCTCGAACGGATATTGGAAGTAAGGATCCATGCCATCGCTCAAAATTATTTTGTAATCCAACCCCGACACTAGAATTCAGATTACCGATAGCGAATTCCTGATTTTGCTTTTCAATTCGCATCGTAACACAGCTGATGAGCATATGAAAGGCACCAGAAGGTTGGCTCCTTATTCAAATGATAATGTTCAACCGATGCAGAAGTACAAATTCGAATTCTTATAAAGTTGGTGAAAACGGTTTGGTCAATTCTCCCATCAACAAGCTACAATTTGAATTATAGTTATCTGGTGGCTATCAGTATTGTGGCCCTGGCACCTTGGTACAGAAAAGAATAGTAAGAAGGAATTCAGGTATCAATCAACTCGATATTGTCTGTAAACAGCACAATTCCGCCTACTTACAGGATCGAAACGACTTATCTTCTAGACACAAAGCGAATCGACTTTTTGAGAAAGCTGTTCGAAAGAGATTCAAGTCAAAGGACTCCACTTTTCCAGAAAATGGGGCTGCTTGTCTAATAACAACTATACTGAAAGGAATACTGAAGGGATTCAAAATACCTTGCTATTTCTGTCGATAGCAATTCGAAAATAAGGCGTGTTCAAATAAATTATATTGCGAAAATTCTAAGATATATTCCCCATAAATTCGAGTACTGGACAAAACTCCTGAATAAATATGAAACAAGAATTATGTGTGCATTAGCTGAAAGCCATTTGGTATGATACTATGAAAGGTTGTGACTAGGCAGCATGACCACAAAGCAAGACTGAAAACTCACCACTTCATCGATGGTATCCATATACATATTAGTCTACAGTATACCACTGACTCTTATGTATTATTAACGCTCGCCTGAAACTTCGTGAATGACATCACTAAAACATACCCTACAATCTGAAAAATAACAATTGATTTTGGAATTTAAACAAGTGTAGAAGGGCAAACATTAAACCTTATATCCCTCGACTATTTGAAAAGATGGAACGGGTCTGCAACAGGAATAATGATAGAACAACAAATACATAACGTTGAATGCTGACACACACCGAATGAAGTGATATAACAGAAAAGGCAAAGAATTGTCAAATTCATTGAATTCCTTGTTGTGCGGTAAAAAATGTATCAGTGGAAGGTACAGACCTCTGGAAGTGCGAAAGAGTGAACACAAGGTGTACATCAAGGACAGACATATTGGTGGTTCTAAATAATCTAAAGACATTTTCACTACCGATGGGGATATCAAGTGAAATGGAATGGCACTCCAACGATGGCAAGAGATGAAATTTGAAGGAATCTGCTTTCATCATGTTGTCTGATGATACCCTACATCTCATCGAGATCAGTTGATATAAATCGCACCAGGCTACCCCACGTGAATGTCAAAATTTTGTCAAACAACAAATTCTTGACAGATTTTCGAAAGAGAAATATTTGTGAACCAGTTTTGAAAACTGAAGCAGATTTGCTTTTCGAAACGATAACAATGATAAGTATTCTGATAAATATAAGTTCTTGTATTTTTTAAAAAAATTGGCAAATTTGAGTTATACGAGCACATATCGTGCTCCATTCAGAAAGAACTCTTTTTAATTGACGCAACAACTTTTCGGGGTAGATTGAAAATCTGCCCTTCTACACTTGTATATATCTCAAAAATGAATTGTTTTTCAGGTTGTGCTAGGTTAAGATTCCAGAAAAACAACTACGAAGGCAGAATCTATTACAAAATAATGACTTTCAATAGTAGATATCCTGCAACTCCTGCATTTACGAAAACTTAGGAGGGGACAATTTTCAATGTGAAAACCTGAAATTGAGTCAAATTTATAGCCCTTAAACAGTTATGAACAATCGCTTGCTTGAATCTCAAGATAATTCGATACTGAATTGAAAACAAAACAGAACCTACGAAACTATTGAGCCGGTCAGCAAGACCTTCCAACAAACATGCCATAATAAGGAGGTCATGAATATTTATGATCAACGTCAAGCTCGTTCTCACGTAATCATTTGATGAATATAAGAACAATCAAATAGTGATATACAAAATGAAGACAATTTCTCAGAGTTGGCTTTTAGAAATGAAAAATCCTCGAACCCGTCGTTTTTTATTCTTGGTAAAAAATATTTTTACATATTTCCGACCTTGTCATCTCCATTTCCTGGCTGGGTTGAGATTTCTCACACGCATTTCAATGGGAATAGGGGTCAAATGAAAAGTTATCATTTTATCTGAACACCGCTTTCTGAATTTTTGAATTTGATGCGGTAAATACTGAGAAAAGGCTGTATAAAGAAGATCCCCCGAAAGTAATTATAACACTATTTTTACTTGGCGCATTTTTTCGTGAAATTGAAGTCCGGTGAATAGTGGTCGATCGACTTCCACTTGGAATTCAATCAACAGTATGCAAACGATATTACTTCGACGCCATCTACAGTAAATGGAGTTTTAGTCAACTATTTTTCACTATTCGTTACCGTAGATGAACTTTATTTACTTGTAGTGAAAACCCTCCAAACATACATAAGAAACAGTTCATCAATATGAAATATATTATGACGGAAATGTTTCATGAAGGATTCTTTGAACCATCAAAAGATGTAGATAACTATGTTTTATAAGTTCGAGCAGTGAACAGTAATCAATCATGAGATGGTTACTTAGTCAGTTTAGTGCACTCCACCTTACAAATTCATATTATATTAGGTAACCACTTCCGATTGAGATGATGGTGGTCTCCGTTATACTGTTACGCTTGTCTCCTTCAGGTAATAATAATAATAAAAGGTCTTCATTTCCAATGAAACAAAAATTACAAAAGATGCCTCTGAACAGTCTGCATCAGCCTCCATACGCCCGTTTTGTGTTTAGATCCCAATTCACATTCGAATTACTCCACTCAGCATTGAGAATCATACTTGGATTCAATCCCTTGTTAATTTTCAGCTTCAGTAAAGAATTTTCAAAAACTCGTCAATAAAAATGATCAATTCGCTGACGAGCAATGGAAAACAAGCCTCTCCAAATGGCTATGGGAAACAGCGGAAAAATAATGTTAAAAGTTTATTCTTTCAATCATCAACCTGGCAGAACAACAGCACACATCAATTGCATTTTTTGATTCAAAGTTATCTTAATCAGATTATTTGTAATTGATGATTATGAAAATTTTGTATAAAATCACCGAAAGGGTCGTTTTCGGTAAAGCCAGAAGCAGAAAGGACGTTATGTGTATGAATATATACCTTTCATTCTTGAACAAATTACTCGTGATTGATGATTATGAAAATTCGGTATAAAATCACCAAAATGGTCGTTTTTGGTGAAGCCAGAAGCCGAAAGAATGCTTTCCAATTCAAACCTTCAAAAAGATTTGGTTCAGAGTTCAGCTAACCAGTTTTACCACCCGTCACATATAAATCCCTCAATCAGGACCGCTGAACGTCTTACCGAACACCATTGATCATTTCTCACATTAAACGAACTCCTGCTGGCCCCTTGCCATAGTCAAATGTGAGAAGAATAATATTATTCCACTTTTCACTCTGAGATCTAACATTTCTGATTCTAATGACAAACTCACTAATGAAATAAGCAAACAATTAACACAAATTTATTATGTCGGTGACGATACATAAATCAGTATTGTTTTAATATTGGCAAATACCAAAGGGGAACAAAATTGACTCCCAATGAAGCTCTGTTGCAGATTGCTGGAGGAATTCTATGAAAATATGAAATCAATAAATGATGTTTTAATCAACAACTGACAATTAAAAGGTGTTACTTAGTGTCCACATTGTCTTGAAAGGATGTAAAATCCAAAATGGCAAAATTGAAACTTTACAACACCCATCACCCAGAAGAAAAAAATTATCAAAAAAAAATATATTATTACCAAACGTAATTCGAATAATCGTACCATTAATTTCATTCCTTTCGCTTACCGATGTTTTTGCTGCACCGTAGAAGCACCTGACACCACTCGTCCCAGAGTCGATGATAGACTTCACCACTCATATCCACAATAGGAATGGAGACATCCCAGAAAAAACACACTTGTAGAAACAAAACCAGGAAAATAATTTGATATATAGCAAATAATCAAGACAGAGATAGCCAAGCGTCCACATCAATTGGGGTGGAATATAGCTTTACCAAGCAGAAAATGGCTGAACCACAAAGCCTCAGAATAAGAGAACCCTCTGTGTATGATACCGCGAGCAGAATCTCAATAGCGGCAAATCCATAGAGCTCAGGATCCCCCAGTCAAGTCGTGCCGACCGACAGCTCTTAGGCCAGGTTCACACGCTGACTGGCCTAGACCTCCACGCTAGCGCAAACAATGCCCCCCAAGTTCACGCTTCAATGGCTTCTGCTCGATAAGTCGAGCTACCGGACTGAACAACACTTGCGCTCATCACACCAGGTCTCCTACAAGACGAAATAATGGGCAGACACCCTTCCATACAGAGTGATTGTGAGGCTTGAATTTCTGCTAATAAAGCACTTCGAATTCGTCGTCCCAGCACAGATAAACAGACATTCTACGTATGAAAACGGGGGGTTCGAATCCCTGATAGCAAACCACCTCCAAGTGTGATATCCCCAAATCCAGAAGAATATATTAAAATATCTCATACCATGACCTACACAGCAACAACCCAAAAAAAATAATGATAACATGAAGAGTGGAAGATAATACCATAATTTTCATATCTGATATGAAAATAATAATATTAATGATCGTCGTTATTCATCTCTTAGATATGTAAGATATAACAAAACAAGTGACATATATATCTGAATACACATGTATTCACATATATACACACATGCACATATCGGCCGCAAAAATAATATATTATAATAATAATAATTATATAATCATAATTAACATATGGCTTAGTGATGAGTGGTACAAAACAAGGATGAAAGTCGGGGGTATAAAAAAAGAATTAGAGCGGTCCCATAATCCATCCTTGGGGCACCCCATATTAATCAACCATAGGTTTTGATTTCACAGATTCAAATATAACTGAGAGGGTCCCTTCACAGAAATAACTGAGGCCGTGGCTTGTGTTGAGAAACCATGGTAGTATATACATAGAATACCGTGATATGAAGTATCGAAGGAATTTCTGATGTCTAGCAACATCAGACAGGTGAGATGACCTAGATCGCCGGCCCTGAATAGGTCATTACTTATATTCAACAATGCAGTAGTAGTGCTGTGAGATGTGAAAAATCCCTAAACGGGTGATATTATATTTTCTCCCTCGATGAAAACAAGATCTTGTTCTTTCATTGAACGTTCAGAAACTATTGAAAAAATAGGTAACGAGCTAATAGGCCTCAGATGACTGAACTCTACTGAGTTATTACATTTTGGTATGGCAATAATTTTTTCTTTTTTTTGTGCAAAAAGAAATGAACTTGAAGATATGGCTTTATTTATAATGATCGTTATATTATAATGTAGGTCACTTTCAACTAACGGAGGGATATACGGTCCCCTCTGGTGGCACTACTAATGATACAACTGAGATGTTTTCTAAATGATTTACGATTTAGATATAAAATCAAATTGGTGATTATTTTGAGGTAAGCATACTTGTTGGGGAGAGACAACTGATGAGAGGTTGTGTCAACATGATGATGATGGGGAAAATGCTGATTGATTTCGCACATCACTGAGCACCTGGGGAATAACCGGTAGAGTTTTTCTCAAATCTTCCAGCGATCTCAATGTGTTCCCTTCAGTTTTTGCACTTTCATTGCTCAAAACAGTTTCAATAAGGTTTTCTTTTTCCGCCTTATTGCAGGTGTGGAGTTATTTCCAATTTCTTTGAAATCAACCAGGTCAGTTAATTCATTGGAGACTTTGAATTTTTTTCAGCGCTCCATTCTTTGAAATAATCATTTCCTTCATGAGAGGTGTTATCCAAGGAGCTGAGGGGTTTGGTTGTTCTTACGTTTCTCAGTAGGGCGTGTTGGTCAAAAAAATATTGATTAGACTCAGGAATATAACCATATCATCAGCATTATCCATGCTATGAATGGAACTCCAAGAGATATTTGAAAGGTGTTATGGAAGTTGGACCAGTTGATTTTGAAGAAATTCCTTAAAGTAACGAATTTGATGTGAGATGGCTTTCGAAAAAATTTTAGGGAGCAACTGATCATGAGATTGAATGGAAGTGGCCTTTACTTGATGAAAATCCATATTAAACAAATAATATACAGTTGCATGAAAGACGCTAGCGGTTTAGTAAACCCTGTTATGTGAAGATCTTACATGCAACTGTATATTATTTGTTTGATCATGAGATGATCAGAAATTCCTTCAATGTCTAGAGTGGCAAGGAAACTCACATCTTCCGGGTCTGACGAATTGATGAATCAATCAACCAATGAGTCTCGAACTATTGACAGTGATACGAGTGGGGAAGTTTACCAATTGGTGTAAGTCGAAGTAGTTCAATAAGCTTCGGAGATTTTTTGATACTGAATATTATCCACTATGTCCTCTGAGTGCAACAGGCGTGGCTGTGTTGGGGTGGCTGGTGTGCTGCTGCACTTCAATTCCGTATCTTGTTTCGCCACCTGTAAATTCCTGTAGTGAGAAGAGTTTATTGTCGATAATGAGTTTGGCTACTCTTATGTAACACCTCTTCAATTTCGTCTCTCTCGTATGAGAAATTCCTTTAATAAAAGATTTTCACAGCGTGCTTGTTCAGTTAGTTGAGTCGTGTGCTATCAAAATTCACCGCCTCTGAGTTTTTTGCAGTTTCTTATGATCTCAATTTTTTTAAGTGAGACAAGAATTAAATTTTAACAGGACGCTTTTCTCTCCCACCCAGAAGTTCTTGATGTCTGAATCTTTCACTATAACTTGCATCCAATTCACTAAATTCAGTGCAAATAAATTCCAGAGTAATGTTTCAGTTGGGCGTGGACCACCCGGAAATAAGAATATTAGTTTTTTTTCCAGTTTCTCAATCCTTCTATAGTGAGAAAGAATAAAAAAAAAGATTGTTCATCAATCTCACCCGAAACTGAAATGTCAGAAACGAAATACTAAGGGAACGACATTGATTCAATTATCAATGATAATACTAATGCGCATTCGGGATAAATGCATCAATACCACTTTCCACTCCACGTTCCTTTGTCCTTTCTTTTCAGGTTGAGCATTTAGATATTCAACTTCATTCTCGAAACTCATCGGTCATTCAAGGGGAATATTTGAAATTTCCGACAGAATTATCACTTTCTGACTTTTTGCGTCCGTCGATTATAATTTATGGCTAGCCGCGAGAGAATCGATTCTCACCGAGAAGCTCGTGCTGGCAGTGGCAATTCAGAGTCGTATCGCAATTCAGAAAAGCCTGAGTGACATCGTGAAATCAACACATTGACAAGTTGATAATTTGAAAAAGCAGCACTTTCGATGAGTGAAACCACTCACGGAGTTTCAAAAACGTGGTAATCATTTTTATTGTTATATCACGTAGGTACTGTCGACTGAATATTGAACAAAAATCAATCACTGATTCTTTAATTGCGTATTTTCAGTTTTATTATAAAATTTTTTTCTTTATGAGGATTTCCAGAAGTATGATTGCGCACCTTCTCCAAACACGCTTTTTCAGGCTTCATTAAATTTTTGTTATTCAGACTAGCATGAATAAGTTTGTAATTACTCTGAGAGTTGATTTTAATCATCTCTAGATACTACCGTTGGCAAAGCGAGCATTGAGCAGAAGTCGGATATATAACAGCTATGATGGGAAACGTATTTTCAATCAGATTCATTTCACATCAGACGTTCCAGGATAATTTGTTAAAGTGAATTGGATCACAATTCAATGAATAATGAGCAGAAATACAATATGTTATAGCCAAGAAAATATTTACGTATAAGCGACTCTGAATGAATTCTAAACGGAGAGGGAATATCATCATTCTCCATTGTGTCGATTTGGGTACGGAAGGGTGAGACAAAACAAACAAATTATTGAAGAAAGTCCAGAATCTTCACGACTTTATGAAAATCTGTGAAACGAATCGCACACTTCCCACTTTTTCAGTTATAACTTACAAGTTCAATACATATATTTTCGTCGCAGCTCGTTAACCTACGACAATCTGAAAAAATGAAGAATCGATATTTTCAAACAGTTCGGTATATGTTTTGACACCGTCCGTAGTCACCATTGAAATGATATACCAGGATGGGTCGATTGTGTGTTTTATAGATCCCATAGAGCATCTAGTGGAATGTAGTATTTTTTATTCGAAGTGAAAGTTTGCGCGTTTCAGGGAAAAATATACCAAATCTGGTGACTTTATATAACGAAATTTTCTGTATGCGAAATAAGATTATCTTTCTTCGGGAAAACATATGCGCATTTTGATGGTACTGTATTCCATAAAATAATTTTAACCTTTTCTGGGATTTTCATAGTTATATTGTATACAGAGTGGTCTATTGAGTGTGCAACTGAAGCGATTCTTCTGTTTGTTTCACAATCGAAGTTTGAATAGTGCCAAAAATAAGTGCATGTTGGATATAAGATGCATTCATAAAGGTATCAAGAGAAACAACCTACAGAGCAGGTCAAAAAATAATGATGTCGTTCGATAAATCACCTTCATTTCGAAAAATATCGCTAAATGTCATCTGGAAAATTCATTAAGAAGTGAGAGTTATGCTCAAATCTGGAGTCATAGGCTCGTATTCCTGTTCAAATCTTTGTTATTCCTTGAAAAGTTTACTCTTGTATGGAAAATTTTCAGCCATAATTGAATCAGTAGGGAAATAACTCTTTCCGAATGGAAGCGTATTTGTAAACTCTACTCGGCTTTACATTTTTCAAGATGACTACCAACCTCATGTCTTTTGCAACGAAATTCTGAGATTTCGTGAATATTTTTCAAACAAGACAAATCGTCACAATTTTCTTTAACAGAGTGTCTTTGAGCACTTGTTTCTTCATTTCTATTCACAATAGTTTCAGATAGATATTGACATCTGTAGTGGTATTTAGCATTTTCATGAATATTCTAAATACAAAATTTATATATAAGTTTTGAGTTTGTTGACATACACTGTCATAAATGTAATAATTAAATTGTCAACGAGATATCTGAAAAATATTAGGATTTTGCATGAAATTGGCAGTTGAAAGTTATGCAAGTGTAATTTTATCGCGACCACTTATCGAGTAGGCATTGCAAATAGACGAATTTCAAGACGCTCCAAACAAATGTTGTTCTTGTTGTTACTAGGTTTAATGGGCATCGTTCCAGACATATAACCCAAAGTCAAGTTTATTGCTATTAGTAAGTGTGTGTGTGTATCAGGCTTGTTACTTACTCCCTACGCCTTACTCAGGAGCAGCATGGTTATTCGTGGACCCGTCAACCATGAAACGTGGCAGGAGTCATTCACCAACACGACAGAGAAATTCTTATAAAGAAAAATCTCTGCCCTGTTGGGGAAGCGAACCCGGGACCTCTAGAGCCACAGGCGGACGCGGAACCACAGCGCCAGCTCCCTCGCCCCAACAAATGTCATTTACCTACGTAGAGGTAAAATATATGATGATGAACATTCTGGTTTCATTTTAATGAATGCATTTGGTATAACGATAACAGTTTTTAAATTCCAGTTGTCCCACGGGGTATTGCTGGAAATAGGAAATGTTTGGGTTACTCACTGAAACAATGCCAGCATTTTCAATAATTGAAAAAAAACTAGCCTTTATTAGCGATAGTTTTTGTACGCAAGATGACTGATGAAATGTTAACATTTCATTTCTGAAAACTAAGTGAGGCATCAGTTATTCAAGAGGATTTTGGGTTTTCTTACGTTTGGTAGGTACTGAGATAGTTTGTGGTAGGTAGGTAGCTGTAATTTTGTGTCAGGAGGGTTAGCTTGGTTTGTAAAATTGCGTTGGTGTGTACACTTTAGCGGGGATCTATTATTCCGATAAGTTGAATAACGCTTCTAATAGAAGACGAAGGCGTTGAAAAGTTCGGAAAGGGTTCGGCAAAGGTATTTTCTACCTCGTCTCCTTCTCAACACACAATTGGTCACTTCCCAATCTGGAAGTAGGTTGGGAACAAGAAAATTATCGAATTATGGTAAATACGGTTATCGAACACGCGTTTTTTTTTTTTCTTTATTCAACGTCGGCCTATTTCCGCTACCAAAGCCAACCACCGACGCCGGTGAGCACACTTTCCCCAGCCGGAAATCTTGCCGAACACTCTGGTATTCCAACCAGAGGTAGGGATCTCCAACGGTCCAACATCCATCGACTCGGGACCGACGGCTTTACGTCCCCTCCGAAGGACGGCATATCCTCAATATATCTTGTGCTCATTGACATATTGCCTGAGAGCTATGATATCTTATTATGCTGCAGCTGTAAGGGCTTTCGACAAGGTATTTCCCTGCATGGTCACCCATTCAAGTACTAACCGCGCTCGGCGTTGCTTAACTTCAGATATCGAATGACTGTCAGATGTCGAATGACTGAAGAGCTGGAACACGCGAATGACTGTCAGATGTCGAATGACTGAAGAGCTGGAACACGCACTTACTTTTGGCGGTATTAAAATTTCGATTGTGCAAGCAATAACCAAAATTTCCATTCGTTTCACACCTGGACCACACTGTAAAATTGCTCTTCTGATATGAGAGGTATGGAAGAGGAGGTAGTATGGTATATTTAATTTTTTTTTCATCTCAGTTATTGATCAACCATACGCCAATTCGTCTTTTGTCACAATACATAATGGTATAATGGTGAAAAGAGGTATCAATATATATCTATAAAGTGAATAGGTTCAAAAAAGACATCAACATTGATTAGATGAATATACAAAATATATGTTGAAAGGCAATTATTGCAGTGGGTCATATATTCGTCAAGGCTATAGAAGCAATTTGTTAATAGGTAAGACTCAAGTTTTTTCTTGAAAAGTTTGTTTAACCCAATATTTTTTATTTCGGAAGGTGAAATATTGTATAGCTGTACACCAGCACCCTCAGGTGATTTTTTGAAGTAACTGTGATTGTGTTTCTTGATGTATAATCTATCAATCCACCTAGTTGGGTATGAATGCATATTACCATGTTTGGTATAATTGCCAATATTGTGTCTTGTGTACACTATCAAGATATACACTGAAGATATAATTACAGGTTACGGTGAGGATTTTGTGCAATTTGAAGATTTCCCTACAGGATGCTTTACAATCTAGGTTGAACATTATTCGTAATATTTTTTTTTTAATAAAAAAAAAAACGCTATCCTTCTGAGTAGCTTGTTCCCAAGACACAATGTTGGATGATATGATGGAGTGCACGGCTGCAAAGTAATACTGTTTGAGTGATATCTCATTTGAATTTCTCTTAAGGGTCAAAATTGCGAAATAACATCTGTTGAGTCTAGAGCAGATGTAGCTGATTTGACTGTCCCAGCTCATGTCATAATCAACATCTGTTTCAAGGAACCTTATATTTGTTTGTAGTTTCATAGGATTATCATCAAATTTCAAATCAGATTTGAGCATGTCGATTTGTGTTCGACTATGCGGGCCCACAAATCGCATGTAAACAGTTTTTTCTAAATTTATCACTAATTGGTTCCTCTCACACCGAGTAGCTAGCTGATTGACAACAGTATTTGCTTTGAAAAGTACATCATCTCCTGTTTTTGCGGACACAATAATGGTAGTATCATCAGCATACATGAACGATCTTCCCTCCCATGTGTCGGAGAGAAGGTATAAGAGAAACAAAAGAGGTTCCAAAATGCTACTTTGTGGTGTCTCAAGTTCAACATCGAAGGTTTGTGAGGAGGAATATCGGTCCTCTTATTCCTGAGGAATCAAGCTTTTCAGAAAAAAACTGTGGATTGAGCGTGTCGAAGGCATGAGATAGATCTACGGAAAAATCTACAACTAGCTCACCTATATCTATTTTACCATGAATTAGTTGTACTATTTCAGTTGATGCTGTTTCGATAGAATAATATTGTCTGAAGCCATGTTGACAAGGAGTTAATATACTCTAATCACTTATAATTTCATCAAGACAGTGTACACAGATTTTTCGAGAAATTTTTAAAAAGGACTCAGTGGGGATATCGCTCTATAGTTTTTACTAGTTGTTTATCGCCTTTTTTGTATATGGGAACAGTTCTAGAGACTTGTAACCTCTCCGGAAATTTCCTAGTAAGTATGGAGAAGTTCATAATGCGAGTTAGATAGGGAGTCATTTCATTTATGCAATTTTTAATGACCTTCAAGGGAATTTCATCGGGACCAGTTGAATTTTTGATTTTTAGCCCTCTTATGATATTTTTCACATCGTATTCATCGATACCAGTGAAAAACAATGAATTGTTTTTAATATTGTTCGATTTAGTACATCCCATATTTGAGTTTACCCGATTGTTATTTCGTAGCAGCTCAACAACCGATGTTGAGAAAACATGTCCGAACTCATTTGAAATGGTTTTATTGTCACTGATAATTTCATTCTTTATCTTAGGAGAAAAATTCGATTTTGACTCTTGATTTTATTCAATTTCATGTTCACAAGTTCCCATATCTTTTTATTTTTATTTTCTGCTGAAGTTATTATATTGCTGAAATGCATTTTCTTATACTCGCCTATTTTTCTGGAGAGTTTTTTTTCTTTCCTTTTGTGTATTGTGTATGTTTTGATCAGTGGTTAATTTTCGCAAGCGGTTCAAGTTTTCTAGATGAGTGGATTCTTCAAGAAATTCTGGAGATAGGGCAACCTTGTTTTCGATTCCATCCTTTTTTTTAGACTACGTTTTTTAGGGTGCGTGACTTCAAAACACCATAAGAAGCTTTCGTAAAAAGTTTCAAATATTTTATCCAGTTTGAAATGTTCTGGGTTCACATTTTCGGGTATGTCTGGACGGTTTTTCAAAAACAGTTCTATGAATTCTTCAATCGAGCTGTTGTTTACAGTTCTTCTGTATGTTATTTCAGGTGAATGTGATGGCAAATTGTGACAATTAGTACTCCATTCAATTATTTGTGCGTTATGATCGGAAATGCCCGCGTCTATTAAATTCAAGTTATATTTTTTAGATCTGTTGCGACATAATCAATTGCTGAAGAACTTGTTACACCAAACTTATTTGTTGTTATACGTGTGGGTTGGTCAACCAGTGACATGAGCTGGAATGAGTCTAATATATCTTGGAGTTTTTTTGATAATAAGTTATTTGATAGTTTGTTGATATTCAAATCCCCACATAGTAAGGTGAAAGAGAAATTACTCTATCTTAATATGCACCCCAATTTTTCGAAAAATTCTTCATAATCACCGGAGGGAGGGCGGTAGACCGATATTATACATATTTTTTTATCAAAAACAATTGCGACAGATTCAAGGCAATTTTTAAGCGATGTATTGCGGATATACTTGACTTCGGAACATTTATCTAATAATTCAGTTTTTGTAAATATGACTGATTCACTATATGTTATACTTTCACTAATGCACTTGCTAGTTCTACAGAAATGAGAAAGACATTTGAAACCTTCTATATATAAATTTTTTTAATCTTTCTTCGCTCATCCAGTGTACAGTAAGAGCCAAAAAGCGAACATCATATTATTTCATTGACAGTTCGAGTACGTTTATTTTATTTGCAAGGGACTGGATGTTCAGATGAAAGAGGTTTGAAGCTAGTTCATCTGGTTTTCCATTTCATTTTGTCCTTCTACAGTTGAATTTTGTTTTTGGGGAAATTTGAAGCGTCTAACTGCGGCTCCCATCGGCGAAATATCAAGATCGTAAATATCCTTGACAAATTCCATAGGAAATGATAGTTTGAATGATACAGAGTTATCACCTCTATGCCATTCCTCGCATTCGAAAGGGATTTCAGGAGCAGTTTCCTTGAGAATTGGAAGGAATTTTTCACTCGACATATCATATGCATTAGTTTTTGTAGTTGATATGGAGTAAATGATGGATTGGTGCCAGAATACAAATATGATACTATATCACGCCTGAAGGAGTTATTGTATAGTAGAACACGTGTAACGTTTTTGTGAGATATCCAGTGGAAATCACACGATGAATTATTCTCGATTAAATTCTTATGGACTATCGTGATGTATCTGCCAATACTATGGGATACTAGAATAATACCCAGATGCAATGAGTTTCGATAGTTACCTTAGATCTTGATCACAAAATAAATTCCAATTGGATTTTCAAAATGTATAAAAACATGCAAATGGTCTACATTTTCAATATGACCACATCACACTGTCATTTTCATATCTGTTGCTTTTATGCAAGAAACATGAATGGTAAAGCGATCGTTTTCCTAAGCGAATCTTCTCTTAGAATGGAATTTATCACACTCACTAGTCAAGTATATATGCTAGGAGAAATAATCGATTTCAAAAGTGTTGAAGTAGAGAAATCAGATTTCCGGACACTTCTCCGTTTTGAAATCCAGAAAAGTCCAAACAATATTCGAGCAATAACTATGTGCATATTGCTGGAAATCCCATTCGCACTTCAGAGAATTTATGTGAAAAAAAATAAACCGAGTTCTGCATATTCAGTCGAAATCCACTATGCCGAAACGCGTTATGACCTTATATTTCCTGAAGCGTAAATTTTGCAGTAGCCCCTGGAAAAATAAATGATCTGTACTCGCAGGGTGAGCGATCAATTGCAAATTCTCGAGTGTCCTCTATATGATACATCTATTTTCGTGAAAAGGTTTTCAGGAAAAATCATCATGGCGTCGAAGAATATTCGGATGGAGATTAAAATGGGTAAGATTGTAATAATAACATATATCCCATCAATAAAAATACATATAGTTTTTTCACACAATCAAATGCCAGCAGGGCAGAATAAATAGTGGAAAGTACCTAGGCTGGGCGTATACGTGGGTGTTAATTATTCATAAAGGTAATGAATAGGTAATAATAGCACCAAGTGAAAACATGAACAATAATAGGATAACGATATCCCCCCAACAAAGATGGGCTTCATGTATTCAAGAACCACAAAGTCAGAGACTGTCAATGGTATGAGTTGATACAAAATAGTTATTTGAACCATATAATAACAATTTTCATAATAATATTCGAAAGAATTCAGATAAAATTATGGAATTGAAAACAGTGTGGATTCATGAATTATCTAATATACCAATAGTAATGGTAGATAATGTTTGATTGATGAATAATGGAGCATGTGTCTGACTTAATTCATCATAATATGCCTGCAATGGATTACACAGCACATAGGCAATAATATTTTGTATTAATGAATGATGAATTGGCTGGGGTTCAGCTGGAGCTAAGCCAACCCAATTCAATTGAATTCCTGAATTTTCCAAGTTTTCAGATACTGTTGAGCTCAATTGAATTTTTCACCCCCATTCCAGTATTGACAGTAGAAATTTCTCCAAACCATTTTTGAATTTATAGGGGAAGATCTTCCTAAGAATATCATAGGGTGTGAAGTTATATATAAAAACATATGGCATTTTGGACTAACAATGTTAAGTGATGATGGAATGATGAGGTCCTTGTTGATATTTTCTCGAGTTTGGTACTGGTGTGATATATATGGGCAAATTTCTGTTCTGTCTTGAAATGAAACAATGCAATTTCATTAAAATATATTTGTCTGGTAACTAGGAACTCAGGTATTCTTGTGCAGAAAATGAATATTATTAAATTATTTTTTGGCTTTCTTCTCCGAATAAAAATATATATTGCAACTTCTATGAAAGAAGTGAAATGAAAATATAAAAACACTCACTTTTGATAGGTACGTGTATATAATTCGACGACGTCCATCGAAAACAGCTGCTCCCCCACCTATATGACAACGACCGGCACTGAGTTACATAAAAATCACTTTTTCTTGCTCAATTCTGTATACCAAGAAATCTCTTCAGTAGTTTAGAGGTTACGGACAGTAGAGCGTAGCTTTTTGGGCTATCGGCAGGTTCACCTGGTTTCAGTAAGGCTAGAGCCTGTGAGTTCTGGTGGGACGTTGCCAGATTGCATGTTGTCCATGAAGGACTTGGCCGGCCAGGTGTACTTCCCGCCGTGACATCATCTAGTGCCTGTGGTGGAAAAGTGGCGAGTGTTCCGTTTCCGTGGCTTCGACTTTGAGTTCTCTTTTTATATGGTGTGTGCTCTGTCCTTCGGTGCTCCGGATGTTGCTACTATGTGTGAAGATACTTTATTTGAGCTTACGCCTATTGTTGGTCGATGCATTAGTGCTCCGCCTCCCAGCTTCCTTCCGGTACCCTCTTGTTGGAGGACCGTATCCACTCTAGGCCTTTATCGAGGTCGGAGGAAAATCTGGGGCAGTCAACCCGCTTGAAGTTCTATCTTGGCCGGAGTAATGAAGTGATTATGGGAATTTGTGTTACCACTTCTATGATGGTTGGACGATGTTGGCTGTGTTGGAAAACAGGAAGTACCCCAGAGCCAGAGCCTGGCCCTCACTCCCAACAGAGACGAAATATGATGGTAATGTACTCAGCAGCAGCATGGTTATTCGCGGACTGTGGCAGGAGTCATTCGCCAACACGACAGAGAAATTCTTATGAAGAAAAATATCTGCCCCGTTGGGAAAGCGAACCCGTGACCTCTAGAGCCACAGGCGGACGCGGAACCACACCGCCAATAACGAAACATAGGTCGGGATTGTATTTTTGTCTACAGGCTGCCGATCTGAATGTGAATTGATCTTCAGCATCGAAGATGAGGTGCAGTTGTTCATCCTTGGCCCACTTTGCTAATGTTTTCCCGTTTTGCATCGTTTTGTCTGTATTTTCAAGGTATTTTCACTGTTTGTGATGGCTATTGTAGTCTCCAACGTATACTACTGAGTGGGGGGCGTTTCAACAACTTGGACCGGACATTGTAAAGTTGGCGGTTTATATATGATAATAACGGTTATTCTTTCGATTTTGGTGGTGACATTGTGAATGTCGTTATCAGTAGAAGTAGAGATGAGGAAGGCATCAAAAATGTTCTGTTCATCATATTTGGCGACGCCGTACGTGCGGTGGTACGTTGCTCCCAGCAGCTCATAGTCCGGAATTTTAACCCTTTTCTGAAGTTGTGCTGCACTTTCACAGTGTGTTTTCTGTATGGCAACCAGGTCAATGAGTTAAGACAAATACTGGCGTTTGGCAAAGCTGATGTTCTCTATATTTATCTGGCGAATTCGAACAGAGCATCCAAGCTTTCTAGTCATCGGGTTCTGAGAAGAACCATTTGACTTATATGTTCCCATTTTCATGTTCGTGAGAGTGAGTCTTATAATCAGGAGATCCTAGGATTGTCTAACTACCAATATGTGCATGTTTATCAGAAATATATATATATATATATATATATATATATATATATATATATATATATATAAACGCTGGCTGGAACTTCCGGTTGATCCGCGTCTGGAATGATTTTCTTGTCTACGTTTCGGCTCCAATTTCGGAGCCATTTTCAAGACTGAGTGACCTTGCGTCTAGGTCTGAGTTGTCTCACTATCATCACTGGAGATCGAGGACAGAAGGGTTTACCATACGATTTGATAGTATCAAACTAACCCATAACAAAACACCAAAATACCTGGGAGTTACACTGAACCCTATCATTCAAAGAACACCTAACCATAACCGCCAAGAATCTAAAAACCGGGAACAAAAAATTTCAGAAGCTTTCTGGTACCATCAGCTTGATGCAGCAGATGGTCAACCGTATTTTTGTGTTGACAGCGGATATTGCATCTCCTGTGGATCGTCCTGACTGAAACCCGAAATTATTTTCCACAGTGAATAATATTTTATTACGCTATAAGGTAGACACGATTAAATTTCCACAAAATTTATTGTCTTCGCGACATGTTTCGGTACACTGTACCTTTATCAAGCGAATGTATTTAAACACTAAATTATTCTTCGCTTAAAGGTCCTTAAATATATCAGGGCCTACTCTAATTATCTATGATTCCTAGAATAATACCACTGACAATGATTCCTAACTGATGCTGATAACTGATACTGATTCCTAATAATAATTATGATATCGGACCGTAGTTACTACTTATTGATTGAATAAGTTCAACAAAGGGGAACTATTGAGATCCAATTGATCATTTAGCAAACAATTTGAATTTTTTAATTTATCGATTTCCAAAAATTCTAAATAATTAAGTCTAATGCCCTTATTTTCAACATGCAGAATTTCGAAATTTTTATCGAAGTCATGGCCTTCCTCCAAAATATGATTGGCATATGATGAATGAGTTGTTTTCATTTCATAATTCATACGATGTTCACGTATGCGGTTTTTGAATGGTCTACCTGTCTGGCCAATATATACTTTGGAGCAAGATCCACAATTCAATTTATAAACTCCTGATTTTTCATCTTTTATTGTTTTATCTTTGTTATTCTTGATAAACCTTCCCAACGTGTTATCTGTTCTATATGCTACTTTTAAATTTTGTTTATGCAAAAATGAAGCTACTTTTTCCGTAGCAGGTCCTGAATAAGTTAAGATTCTATAATTATTGTCATGGGTCCTCAAAGTGGGGTACACTTCTTAACTTATTCAGGACCTGCTACGGAAAAAGTAGCTTCATTTTTGCATAAACAAAATTTAAAAGTAGCATATAGAACAGATAACACGTTGGGAAGGTTTATCAAGAATAACAAAGATAAAACAATAAAAGATGAAAAATCAGGAGTTTATAAATTGAATTGTGGATCTTGCTCCAAAGTATATATTGGCCAGACAGGTAGACCATTCAAAAACCGCATACGTGAACATCGTATGAATTATGAAAAGAAAACAACTCATTCATCATATGCCAATCATATTTTGGAGGAAGGCCATGACTTCGATAAAAATTTCGAAATTCTGCATGTTGAAAATAAGGGCATTAGACTTAATTATTTAGAATTTTTGGAAATCAATAAATTAAAAAATTCAAATTGTTTGCTAAATGATCAATTGGATCTCAATAGTTCCCCTTTGTTGAACTTATTCAATCAATAAGTAGTAACTACGGTCCGATATCATAATTATTATTAGGAATCAGTATCAGTTATCAGCATCAGTTAGGAATCATCATCATTGTCAGTGGTATTATTCTAGGAATCATAGATAATTAGAGTAGGCCCTGATATATTTAAGGAACTTTTAGCGAAGAATAATTTAGTGTTTAAATACATTCGCTTGATAAAGGTACAGTGTACCGAAACATGTCGCGAAGACAATAAATTTTGTGGAAATTTAATCGTGTCTACCTTATAGCGTAATAACTATGGATTTCCATCAAGTAAAGGCCACCTCAGTCCAGAATAATATTTTCTTATAAAGAATTCGATTCGTTCGAGTACTGTTTGGAAGACATTATTTTGTGGTGGATGATTTCTTTCTTCTAGCTTTTTGGGTTCTCGGCCCATCATAATCTGAAAAAATAGAAGTTGATATTGAATCTATAAAATTGTAGAAGGGCAGATTTTCAATCTACCCCGAGAAGTTGCTAGGTACGATACTTCAAAATTTACTCCTTCTGAATGAAACACTTCCAATAAGTCAGCAACTTCTCGTATATCTCAAATTTGCCTGTCTTATATCAAATTACTCATCGTTGACGTTTCGGAAACCAAATCTGCTTCCGTTTTCGAAACTTTCATAAATATTTCCTTCTAGTTTGAATTTAGTGTTCGCTCTTACGAATATGTTCTGATAATTGAGAACCACTAATCAATATGTTCTTAACGTACATATTTTGTTCACTTTCTCGCACATCTAGAGGTCTGGACTTTTCACCGCTAAATTTTCACTTGGCTGCCAATCTTGAAAGACATATGACATGAATTAAATTTCTGACATTTACAAAAAGCGAACACAAAAACTAAAAGAAGAGAATATTTATGAAAGTTTTGAGAACGGAATCAGATTTGGTTTCCGAAACGTCAACGATAAGTATTGTATTTTTTTTTAAGTTTAAGATATACGAGAAGTTGCAATTGAACGTGTTCCATTCAGTAGGAACTATTTTTGAATTATCGCAGCAACTTCTCGGGTAGATTTCCAATCCACCCTTCTACACATTTATAGATTCAATATTACTTTCGATTTCTTTTAATTGTGGTAGGTTAAGAATTGATTCGATTTTTCAGGTTTTTTTGAATACCTCTGCTAGATCATTCATAAGCGATATAGTTTTATAATTCAAGGAAATTTTTTGTCACCACCTTTGTGCAATGATTGCAGCATGGAATCCTGGAGGGCATAAGCCTTTTTCGAGAATTTTATTCATG
Source organism: Zygogramma bicolorata (assembly GCA_032362365.1). Taxonomy (NCBI): domain Eukaryota; kingdom Metazoa; phylum Arthropoda; class Insecta; order Coleoptera; family Chrysomelidae; genus Zygogramma; species Zygogramma bicolorata. Next base: position 1,744,822 of record JAVJAQ010003572.1, read on the forward strand.
AGGAAAGTCAAGGGTGATGCTATTCCTGTAGAAATTTTCTTCAGTGTCTCAGCCGTGATGCCATCACTACCTGATGGCTTATTGTTTCTCAATGTATTCATTTTATCGATTATTTCGTACCCATTCGTAGGTTGGAGAAAAGAATATTTTTCATTGACTATTCTTCTTGAAGTGTCTGCTGGTTTGGAGATTTAACTGGCAAGGTTCGGACCAACCTCTGCTCTGTGTAGAATTCAACGAATGCTTCGGCCATTTCGAAGTCGGTTTCCGTAATCCTATTGTCGTGGTACAGTATTTTCGTAATATTCTTCAAATCTTGCTTTCCCTCACTCATATCACTAATTGGTTTCTTTAGGTTCTTCACATCATTTTTATTTTTTTCTATTTGTTTTCTAATATAGTCTTGTGTGGCCACTCTTATAATCTGATTCTAATTGTTTCGGTGAGAAATAATTGTTTTTCCTCATTTCGATGTTGTCTTAATTTTTTTGTGCAATATCAAAAGTTTATCTCTGTGAGATATCGGTTTGCGATTTTGTTTCATATATTTAGCACTATTTTTGATGAGAGTAAATGAAGTTTTCATTACATAGGGCATTCCAGTCAAAATTGGTAAGACTACTTTCCAATTTTTGGTAGCTGGGTTTTCGTATCCATGTACTGGAATTTTATTTCTGTGTCCATCCAAATTGATGTTCAGGTCATGAGAGTTGCCTTGTCATTGGTTAAATGAGCTTCCAGTACAGAGTTCTGACAGAATTAATGATTAGATTCTGGTAGCAAATGTAGAGTTGAAATGAAGATGAGTTATATAAATATATATATATATATATATATATATATATATATATATATATATATATATATATATATATATATATATATATATATATATATATATATATATATATATATATGTATATATAGAGTCGATTGATTTCGTGAGGTTGCAGTCTCAATCTTCACTCTGTCAAGATGAGTGCTGGGGGTTAAGGGTACCTAGGCCTCGCCACCAAGTCAAGAAGTCTTGAGAATGGCTCCAAAGTGGAAGCCGAAACGTCGAAGGAAGGAAAATTCCAGACGCGGTTCAACCGGAAGTTCCAGAGAACACATATCCGACCGCGGAAGCCTATCCGAGCATACACAATATATATATACATATATATGAGGAAGATTGTTATTGGGTAAAGCAGCAAGCAGAAATGTGTACTCTTTTAACACATCATTCCAATATTTCGACAGTTGTTACTGTCATCGTCAGGAGAGCTACAAATAATATAATATCATATAAAGAACAAACAGGAAAATGAATTATTACTCACAGTGTCGGCGAGAATGATTGCTTTTGTGTTTTAATTTCAGCAACATCATTTTTTGACAGGAGATCGAGACGAAAAAAATGTTTACATCGAAACTTCTTTATTTAAAATATCAATTGTTCAGTCAAAGTCATTTTTGTTTTGTTTTGAGGGAAAATTTGTTTTTTAAGTCAGGAATAAATAGACAGAAAGATGAAGTTTGACAATATATGATACAGCAGCTGTTATATAACTGAAGTGCCAATTTATAATGATTAAAAAAGCCAATTTAAATGATTTCAAGTTATTGAACTATGGAATAATCAAGTGATAATAAATATGAATGAATTTCACTCATATGATTGAGATCAGTTCTTTTATTCAAGCAATTGTCTGATTGTGTGATATAAGCCATCCCCATAAATAGTCTCTTGGAGTAATTACATTCCTTTGTTGAAATTTTTGTGTTATTGAAATCCATAAGATGTCCTGTTTCTCTAACATATTCACTAAGGGCGCACCTCTCTTTAACCAAAGTTGAAGACAAAACCCCCTTGACTTCTCAATCAGAAATAGTATATTGCATTCCTTGTTCAAATTGCGAAAAAATTTATATAGGTCAAACTTCAAGGACCTTAAAAGATCGTATAACATCACACAAAAGTGATTGCAGGCTTCACCCTGAGAAGTGCGCCCTTAGTGAACATGTTAGAGAGACAGGACATCTTATGGATTTCAATAACACAAAAATTTTAACAAAGGAATGTAATTACTCCAAGGGACTATTTATGGAGATGGCTTATATCACACAATCAGACAATTGCTTGAATAAAAGAACTGATCTCAATCATATGAGTGAAATTTATTCATATTTATTATCAGTTGATAAAAATCCGCAACTATTATTCCATAGTTCAATAACTTGAAATCATTGAAATTGGCTTCTCTAATCATTATAAATTGGCACTTCAGTTATATGACAGCCGCTGTATCATATATTGTCAAACTTCATTTTTCTGTCTATTTATTCCTAACCTAAAAAACAAATTTTCCTTCAAAACAAAACAAAAATGACTTTGACTGAACAATTGATATTTCAAACAAAAAAGTTTCGATGTAAACATTTTTTTTCGTCTCGATCTTCTGTCAAAAAATGATGTTGCTCAAATTAAAACACAAAAGCAATCATTCTCGCCGACACTGTGAATAATAATTCATTTCCCTTTTTGTTATTTATATGATATCATATTATTTGTAGCTTCCCTGACGATGACAGTAACAACTGTCGAAATATTGGAATAAATAAGTGTTAAAAGAGTACACATTTCTGCTTGCTGCTTTACCCAATAACAATCTTCCTCATATTGTTACCGTTCAGCAAAAAACTTCCATTTTACTTCATTTCACTTATATATATATATATATATATATATATATATATATATATATATATATATATATATATCACCTAGAAGATGGCAAATGAGACTTTGCCGAAAGGTTGTGACAATTATCCTTCAGGAGATCAAAACCACAGAACACGGAATGAAACCCGAAAAAACAACTCATCATATATATATATATATAACCGAAGTTTTCCGCCATTACACTCGTGTGATGTTGTCACTTTTGTTGACAACAAGCCCAGCGAATGCTTTCGGAATTTTCATCCGAAAGCCTCAGTGCAGAAGGTTCCATTTGGGACCACAAATCTGCAATCCAATGCATGTCGCCAAAGGCTGATAATTACCAGCAGACGTCATGGTATGGTCTATCTGTGGACTGCAGTTTCGTCTTTTGGGACTCATCAGCACAGCGATTGACCGCATTCGAACAACGACTAATGCTCGAATGCACCATGACAAATACTGGGAACGCCACTTGGCTCATCCCTCCACGATCTTACGATGAGTGTGAGCTCAGCGCCATCTCGTGGTGGATTGACAAAGCATTGGATCTGGTGGAAGTGGCCGGCGTAGGCCTGATCTGCAAAAAAGTGCGAGATTCACGAGGAACGTCTGATAACCGAAGTTTTCCGCCATTACACTCGTGTGATGTTGTCACTTTTGTTGACAACAAGCCCAGCGGATGCTTTCGGAATTTTCATCCGAAAGCCTGTTGCCAACAAGTGTCACTCATCGTAAGATCGTGGAGGGATGAGCCAAGTGGCGTTCCCAGTATTCGTCATGGTGCATTCGAGCATTAGTCGTTGTTCGAATGCGGTCAATCGCTGTGCTGATGAGTCCCAAAGGACGAAACTGCAGTCCACAGATAGACCATACCATGACGTCTGCTGGTAATTATCAGCCTTTGGCGACATGCATTGGATTGCAGATTTGTGGTTCCAAATGGAACCTTCTGCACGGAGGCTTTCGGATGAAAATTCCGAAAGCATTCGCTGGGCTTGTTGTCAACAAAAGTGACAACATCACACGAGTGTAATGGCGGAAAACTTCAGTTATCAGACGTTCCTCGTGAATCTCGCACTTTGTTGCAGATTAGGCCTACGCCGGCCACTTCCACCAGATCCAATGCTTTGTCAATCCACCACGAGATGGCGCTGAGTTCACACTCATCGTATGATCATGGAGGGATGAGCCAAGTGGCGTTCCCAGTATTCGTCATGGTGCATTCGAGCATTAGTCGTTGTTCGAATGCGGTCAATCGCTGTGCTGATAAGTCCCAAAGGACGAAACTGCAGTCCACAGATAGACCATACCATGACGTCTGCTGGTAATTATCAGCCTTTGGCGACATGCATTGTATTGCAGATTTGTGGTTCCAAATGGAACCTTCTGCACGGAGGCTTTCGGATGAAAATTCCGAAAGCATTCGCTGGGCTTGTTGTCAACAAAAGTGACAACATCACACGAGTGTAACGGCGGAAAACTTCGGTTATCATATATATATATATATATATATATATATATATATATATATATATATATATATATATATATATATATATATATATATATATGTGACTTCCTTTTCTCTTGTTCCCTGATACTGACACTAGTCTTGGATGGTTGGACGAGCAGAGGTCGTCTAGGTTGTTGGGAATTTTTTGTTTTGTGAAATTTTTTAGCAGGAGTTGAATTTTTGTGTTTCAATATGAATATGGAAAATATTGAAGCTTTCGGAGTTGGAAGAATTGTTCCATAGAAATAGACTTTTGTGTGTGTTATGATTGAATCTACTTTCCCATTATAGTCATTTTCACTGTTTATATGTGGTTGACTTTTTTTTCTAGTGATTGATGATTACTTCAAATCCTGAATGATTTGACCCAGGTTGAATGGATTCACGTGGCGTGAACCGCTTGGTATAAATGAGTTTGTGTGATTTTTGAACATGATTGAAAATTTTGACTGTTTGGGCTTCTTTATGGAAATATACCATTTGGGGTTCAATCGAATTTCAATGAAGTTGCAAAATTATTGAAGGAGTTTTTAGTTCAAGAATCGATGCGTTCAGTTAGTAAATCAAATGATTATAGTATGTTCAATCAGTAACGTATATTATGTGAGTTGATAGAGAAAATTATTTGTTTGTTGTTTCATTGAATCTGAATAAATATAATTTGTTTATGTATTGGTCATTATTTGAAAAAAGATAACATTATCTTTCGAATAATACTTGAGAAATTACGAAATATGTCTTGAAAGAACTGCCAAGCTACCAGTGGGGATACAGCTACTTGTAACAGCTCTCTCGGAAAGGCATATATTTCTTGGGAGCTGAAAAAATGAAATCTTTGACAGTGTGAATACGAGATGAAAGTATTGGTTTTTCTCCAGGCGTTTCAAAAATTTTTCTGAAATAACATTGAATCTCAGTTTGTTAGCATCTTCAGGAGAAGACAATTGATACTAAATCTAAAGCTACAGTAACAAACGGAGTCCATATCAGACCGAAAAACTTCAGGTACATAAACAACCAACCCTAGCTTTAGATTTAGTATCAATTTTTTTCACCTGAAAATGCTAACCTTGTTAGCGAAACGCGCGTCGAGTGCAAAAATATCAGTTTAGTGTTAGGGTAATTGATCTCTAGGAGAAGTTTCAAGCCTGAAACAGTTTCTTTTTTTTTTGGAAACAAGTTGAGATATTGAAAAAGTCTAGTGTCACAAGTAGAGTTTGAAATGCTAGCTGAAATAATTGAGTGTGTGAATTGTGGATATGATCCATTTCTCGTGAACATCTGCGGGTATTTTTCATTTTTGTACAGAATGTTAAGTTATCATACAGCAACAACTCAAGGGGTTATTACTTAGCCTATTCTGAGAATATGTTGTTATGCTGGTTTTGGAGAATACTCTTTGTTTCGAAGATAGTGGGCAAACAAAATTTTCAACAACCACTTTCGACATTATTTGTAGGAATCAATAATGTAAATACGAATATGGCATACGGCGGACTGATTTTAGGAAGGTTGCATGAGTACAACTCGTTATTCTTTCACAGGTTCACATCTCAATTTTGTTTTAGAGATACCGCGTAAAAATAAAATTTCTGGTACATCCGGTATATCAATATAATACATTTAATAGTCGTACTCGACTCGAACTTCCTGGGAAGTTTGCCTTATCCGAATAAAGCGATGGCATCATTCTGTCGCTTTCAATTCCATCTACTCAAGATTCTGGTTCCCTTTTTAAATTGAATGAATCCAATGCGATGGATATAGCTTGACAGCTGACGCTTACATACAGTTATCAAATTATCTGGAGTCAATCTCCATTAACGAATTTCAATAGGTGATAGATATTCCGAATATAGGTGAGGAAAATATTCAAATTCACTTTTTCATTATTTGATAACATTATCGAATCATTTTTAACCATCTATGTGAGTCAGAAACGGACGCGTGATCGATAATTTCGAAGAAGATATCAATTTTTAATTGTGAAGGGACCAATTTGGATATGGAAATTATATCCGAAACTCCAACCCCTTTGCGGTCATTTGATTCACCCCATTATGTTCTGAGTGATTGTAGATATGATATGTATGTATCGGGAAAATGGCAACACTGTTTCATGGAGAATACCATGTTAAACTGGAAAGAAAAGCCAAGCTCGATTCTTAAAATTTGCCAGTTTTCCTCAGATCTGCTACTTTTTCAAGACCACAATTTGTTTCGCGGTAGCGTGCGTCGATCAAGAAGGTCCTTGCGGCCATATAAGTTGATCATCTTTCAATATATTTCTAACAGTACTTCCATGCATGTCACATAAAAAAGTGCCTCGTCGAGGGCTGGAACCACTCATCTACGGCTTGCGAAACCAACGCTTTACTCACTGCGCTGCAGAGTCATTGGCTTCGTTCAGCGGTGCTCAACCGTTGAGTGATGTGCCAACTTGTTCGGCTGAACGGACCGCTGCACCATTGATCACTCGAAACCGTTGAGCAGCGGCTCAACACGTTTAGTGATTATTCTCAACGGTTGTGCACCGCTGAACGAAGCCATTGGAAGGTATAGGGGAATATTCCGTAAGGATACGACGTTGACTTGGTTGGGGGGCGAAAACTGGCAATATATGACTGAATACAAAAATGTGGATGAAAAAATAGAAATATATACTAATTGATCACAAAGATGACTGCAGATGCATGGTAGCATTAGGGAAATTTCGATGGAAGTGGTGGAGGTTAGTAGGGATGCATATCGAATAAAGATGGCTCGTTTGGCTCCACTACCGGCAACAACAAATATGTCAGCAATACCTGTAACACAGTTCTGCAAGAGGCGCTCTCATGAAAGAAGATCGTCATGATTAGTGCCGCGAAAGTTGAGATACCAGTAATATGAAGATCAGAATTGAAAGACGCATCTATTACTTGCATATTCAGGTTCGAATCATCGAGTCATACCGGAGGTCATATAGTTAGAGCCTTGAAGGGGCACATACTGAATGAATTCATACAGACAAAAGTTGCACGGGACGGGAAGGTATGTTATATGGGTTTGGTAATATGTTGAAAAACATTCGGGCGAGAGGTGAAACAGTGGCTTACCTTCATAGTAAGTATATTGATATCAATAATTCAGAAATCAGATATGGCTAGCTAAAGCCATTCATTTCGTTAACATCAATACTATATCACCTATTTGAATCAGATTTCTATTGAGAATGATCAAGTGACTTCATGATTGAAAAATGGTAGAATCATCAAACGAGGTACTTGCTCATTAAAATGTGTCCTAACAATAACAACTAAGACCATTATGCAAAGATGACCAACGCTTTTTATTATCGAAAAAAAATAACAAAAGCCCTCCATTATTGGGAATTGACAAAAAAATTATTTAGCTTATCATCAGCATTAACAAAATGATAGGAAGTAGATCAACTGAGCCACTTTGTTATCCTGAAAATAACACCTGAACAATTTCCTCATCAAAACTTACACTAACTGGGGCACCTCCTAGTTAACCTTACCAGATAATTAAAATCATTTCACATCACTATGAAATGTTGAAAGTATTCAAAGCTGATCAAAGACTGAAATTTTCTGAAACAACTTCAAGAGACTCAAGTTCAAAATCTAGCACATTTTAAAACAAATTTTTAGTTTTGCCGTTATTTCCCGCCCATTGTTTCAGCTTAAATGACATATTGTTCATTGTTCACATTATGATCTGCGAATTTGGTACATAAGGTACTCAAATATTGCGTGAGATGCAAAATTATTGGAAAAACATATGATTTGGAGTAATACCATATGATATGGAATGATATTTCTATTAACAGTTGCTACTGGACAGAAATTGTACTACACATCTTTCCATTGTCATCCTCAGAAGCAGTATACTCTCATTAGTGTTAAGATACTGGAGGTGTTTGCTAGACTTTGTTGGGAATCTTGACTGATTATCGCAATGTGCAATCGGACAACTAACAGGCCCATATAATATTTTCGCCATGCTTTCATTATCAACAGCACTCTATCGTTGGGTGTTAGCTGTTCAACTGGAGAGCATGCTGCATGCACACACAATATGAACCCCATCATCGAGCATCAGTTGGACCTTCAAGTTTTATTTTGAGGTATTCAACATTTTTTGGTAAACAAACGCATTCATTACATTAGTTGCGGCTGGAAAAGGCAAATGAGAGTAATATAAAATGCAGATGGAAAGTTATTGATAAACAGGTTCTAATTGAATTATCTTTCTCCGGATAGTCATAAAGTGAATTCAATATATTTGTAATAGGTCTTATTTTTCTCAGGAAGTATCATATATGGTATTTATAATCGTACCTTTACCGCTATATGAGCGAAAAAAAAAATACTCAACCAGAAATTGTAATATAATGACTCTCTATGATCTGCAGTGGTGAAACTTCCGGTATAGAAATTATTGTTTCTTTTGATTGGACATAATGAGGTAGTCGAATACAGTATTTTGCAAGATTTGTCAACCAGTAACTTCTTCAGATAGGTAGGAATCAGGCAGTTCTGGCTTTGCAGATAATAGCATTTCGTTCAAATCCAGTTTCCAAAAGTACTTGTCAGCGTCAATGTTACCTATATTATTCAGAAATTCAGTAATATCGGTCAGAAATATATGGGTCTAGTATATGATTATCGTGATAGGAAATCTTCTAGTAGTAAATATATAATATTGGAATAAAAGTTAAATTTTCCTGAGCATGTTGTCTATCTATCAAAAAAAAAGTAGCTCTTTATAATAATAGTTTGAATGAGTATTCGGACACGTTTTATACACATATACAGTATGTTAAATCAGGTATTTCTCATATATTATAACGGACAAAGTCTGATTTGAATTTGACGATTTATCCCCGAAAAGCTTTTGGCTTGATATCTGAAATTGTTTGGTCTGCTTGAAGAAGGGGCCAGTGAAGGGTTGTCTCGCTCCATCTGGTTCTTGTCATGAAAACGTATGCAGATGTACTAAATCTAGGTTTTTCGATCGAGTTCACAAGTATACTCATTCAGATTTTCATTCACTGGAAGATTTTATTGATCATGAAGAGCTGCTAGCACGTACTCTATACTCTCAAGAAACACATCCAAGCTATTGCTGTATGTGTATTACATAACTGAATCAAGTAGGTCTGCATTTCCCCTATATTTGTGACATTTTCAAAAAATAATAGTTTCATTAAACTGAGGACCTTTAACTCCATCGATGATATGATATGAAAGAAATCATATCAGTAGAGGCCAGCATGGCGATAGTAATCAGCTGAGTTATCAAAGATGTGCGTAATTGCTGAAAGAGAGAAAAGCAGTCAAATTGGAACGTCAAAGAGCTTAAGCTTGTCGACAAAACATCGACAACATCGAACTGGGGTCAAAATATTAGAATACCAAAAGATACAATTACAATGAAATTGACCCCGCCTCAAATCATTGGAGATGTATGTGAAGTTTTCTAATTTGACGTATCATCAGAAGTCAAATAGGATGACTACCGGATTTGGTACTTGAGATAATAACAAATGATGCATTTGAAGTTTTTTCGTTTCTTGTCAGCACGATGCTCTGCCTTCTAGACGTACTTATTCAAATAGTACTGACATAAAATGCTTGAATATTGAGTCTTTGTCGATTTCAAGAATGCATATCATTGCTAAGTTTAGAGCAACATATCAAAATGATATATATGTTCATTCATCATATTCAAACAGCACAATACTTGGGTGTACTTGGGAAAAGCCTTGCAAGCAATGATGAATATCCTTCTCAACCAAAAAAAATATGTGAACAAGCTGAGCTAACGTTTGTTGCAACGATTGCAATGATTTTGAATCATCTTGTCAAAAATATTATTATAACAGTTATGGTGAAAGAAGAAAGATGCAAATTTTGATGCAAGACATTACTTGAAGAAAAAAGTCTTTGAGCAGGGAGGAGAGTATATTGACAAGGAAGAAATCATGAGGCGACTTTGTTCCACGTTTTGATAAGCATTGCATGGGGGTCAAAATAAAAAAATAGAGTTTGTCAGTCACCAGATAAACTTCACGTCGGAAGTGTGCTGGAGAAATAAAATATGCAAATATGGCCTTGAAAGTGACGATATCAAATTCTGCTCGATCGACAAAATGGAACCCTTCCGTGACAATGTGGAAACGGAGATTTTGAAAAATCCGAATGGATCTGTTCGCGTCATCAACGTAAAAAAAATCGCATCATCATCGGAATCATCGTTATGAGACAGCTAGTGAAGTGAGAGGCCGAGAATGGTGTCAAAAACATTTATACATTTATATCTCATTAAAAACTGAACTGCTTATATACTTTGAGCATCCAAATTCAACTAGTCTCGAAAGATGACATCGAATTTGAAATTTTTAAGTATTTCTGATACGACTCCGTGTTTTTAGTATGTAATAACCTTTTTCATATTCTTGAAACAGGAAGAACGTTGCTTGAAACGATTCCCTCTTGACGCAGGAAAAACATTTTTAGTTTTCAACATTGGAATTCAACTATTGATATCTAGACGGAATGAATCTGCTACTGTTACTATAAGTAATATCTATCGAATTCGCTGTTTACTGCATATGACTATTTGAAATAAAATATTCTTGAAATATAGACGAAGTTGAGTCGAGCATTCGCCCTAGCTTGTGAGTCTCCAAATAACCGAGGTAGAAGGTCCTGTGTGCATCGGTAAATGAATAATTGTTTTTCAGGACATCATGATGAATTCAATGATACCAGCATCATGGAAATCGAACTATTGGTAGAGGAAACTGCAAGTTGCAGATTCAGAAACCCTGGTATGAGTAGCATGAATATACCCTATGTTTTGCTTTACGATGGATTTTAACAAACTATCTGTTCTGTGTTGCCTTTTGGTATCGATTACATTCGTATAAACTTCAAATATATTTTATTCAGTATTCAAGTCTGCATTTCCATTACCACTCGAGTTGTCGAATTCGTTGTTCAATTATCAGGACTTCCCGTGTATTAGCTTTCCAACTATTGGCATATGGAGCTTACTGAAGATTGGTTTCGACCCTGTACAGCTTCTTTTATTATTTGTCAATATTCTGGAGTTCATCTGCGATAGAGCTACACTGTCTAGCAAAGTGTTTACAACCTTCATAGAAACCTCATTTTTATCAGATACCCATAGTATAAACTGAGATTTTCTCGAATTCATGTAATACTTTTCAGGTTCACTCGCAGAAGATTCTACTGTTATAAATGAACTAGAAGATATAAATCATTTTGTATTATTTCATATAGGTTTGAGTGTGAAAATAGTGAGTTGCTGATTATTTTCGAAATCTGTTGTGAATTTTGTTATGGTATGTTCGAGTACGTTTTCATTCAAGTTCATTGCTCAGATATTTGAAGTGTCCTTCTGATCTCTTGTCACTCACCTCGTATATAACTCAGAGCCTTGAATTTAGTTTACTTATTTGTGAAAATGATTAATATTCATTCAAGTTGTGCTTGGTGATTAGTAATTATAGTACCATTGTCAATTGTCAATGGTTTTTCGAATATGGGGTTAGTTTATTAGATGAGTTGGTTGCTTTGACATTTGCCCACAATTCAGTCATCAATTTTGCTTCGTGCACACTCCGATTTGTATGGATATACCGAAAGGGCAAATTCCGTGAAAGGAATAATTTCATTAGATATAACAGATCATGTGAGCATGTAGGCTTTCTCGGCCGGTGTTGATACATCTCTGGTTTTTCGGGCTTGAGGGCCGTGTAGTGGAATTTTGACTTCCGGAGCTTTCGGCTACATCTGCGGCAGCCATCTTCAGCGGCGTGGTCTTACTTGAACTCCTCTATGGTAGTTCACTAGTAAACTCACATAGAGGAGTTCCGTTTACTAGTAAACCCACATAGAGGAGTTCAACTAAGACCAAGCTGCTGAATATATAATAATTGCTTTCGAGCGCCCCATTGAGAGAGCAGGGCATTCAGTACATTTGGCCGGGCTTTCAATGCCATCGAAAACAATGGAATAGAGCTCGTTCCGAGTTTCGAAAGAAATGCGATAATCGGATCTATTCTTGAATATCCATAAGGTAATTGAGAAATATTCATTAAGAATGGGACCAAATGCAATTATGGTGCACATCGAAAATTTTCAATAGTCAATATATTTCGAAATTCCGGCTAATGTCGTTAAACTATTACCTACAAGATATTTCAGAAATCTCAATGGTGCATCATAATATTCTCTACTAATCGACTCGGGGACTTCCTAGGTTTACTTTCAATATTTTCATTATAGACGGGTTTACTGATCATATACGGAAGTATGAAAAATCATTTCATTCCTTTTCTAGATACATGAGAATCACTTTTCAAGAGGACTGTTTGAAAAATTTTATTGAAATTCAATCACCCAAAAAACTCATTGAATCCAATGATCACAAGATGTATTGAAGAGATAAAAAGAAAAGTGCTTTCATGATGACAAACACCTCCTTACACCTGGAACTTATCATACTCTCCCTTTGGGGCATCATGCAATTCAAAAACTCATGGATGTTCGTTGAAGATTCAAACAGACTATTGCAAAATATTATGCAATTTAGATTATCTCTGATTGTAAACATGTTTGTTTTTGTGAACATTTTTCTGTATATCAAATCAAATGGGAATTCGAATGTGGAGAGTTGAAGTACACATGGTTTACCCCACTACTTATACTTATAATATCATTTATAATTGATTCTATCAGGGAGCTAGCACCTATATTTTTCTTTATATTTTCCCAATGTGTTACGTGTCTTACATTTATTCTATTATTCACGTTTCCCATTGTCTCTCCATAGACGGCATTATTCATCAGTTCATAGAAATCTTGCTCTGCTTTGTTTTTAGATTCATTACGCATTTCAGTATTCAAATCTATATAGGGCTGCATCCAACACGACTGTTTGAATCTTGATACTCTATGAGTAATCATTAAAATCAAACCATTGTTGACAGCTTGCTCTAAGTTTTTGTAATGAACAATAATTTCCTTTTGTCATTCGAATTGAGAATTAATTTTGGAATGTTATATTTTGTACATGGAGGTATCGAACTTTCAACTAAAAATGAAAGATCGGAATGTTTATCATGCAACTCTTGGGGATAGTGGATATCTCTTTGCAAACACACTCATACGGACTATTAGCACTCACATCCATTAGGTCTAGATTGAGAATTTCATTTGGCATCAACTATAAAAATTCACCCGTTGGTAATGGTTGTGACATACTGTGACCGTAGAGGTTTGTTGCATCCAAATACCAAATGAATGAAGATGGTTCATTTGGATCATAATTGACTTATTCCACCATGTATACCTAGTTGAAAAAAGTGAATCATATCAATATCAATTAGTAATTCCAATTCAAAATTCGTTAAATAAAACATAGCATCCCGAAATGATCCAGGTGCTGGTAGTAGTGTGCTGGATCTAATTCATATTTATCTGCACTTATATTTCGAAAAATTTCGAAACTGTCACTCAATAATAAAACATCTGACTTCAAATACAAATCAAAATATCCACCTGAATTTTGACCCTCAAACAATCGCCATACAAGTTGAACCCTACGGTAATCACTATCTGATATATGTTCATTATTGAGCTTGTTATGAAACTGATTTTAAATGTATTTTGGAAGTTTTACAAATTTCTCAAAACCGCCATTTCGAATTTTTCAATTTTGACTGAATAATCATAATCTTTGACCCAGAAAATCGGATCATAATTACAAAACTCGCACGTCATGATTTCCGACACAGAAAACCCCCAGATATCAATTTTGTATCGAATCGGATCATAATTAAAAATTTGTCTGCCATATTGAAGCCGCTATTTTGTTTTTTCTCTCACAAATTCCATAATTGGTTGTCACCGGAATTTACGTCTAGAAGTGGGTGAAAATTGATGTCATGGATTTCATCATTAATTAGCTCGTTAGTTACAAGTCAAGCGTGTTAATTAGTAAACATTTTATTATACCTATACAGTACAATGTTATCTATCATCAGCCTGCACGAATATTACCTAAATTAACCATTGGCCTACAGTTCACGTTATTGGCATCAGTTTATCACCCCATTTCTTGGTAATCTCTCCATAGCTCTCCCTATCACTGTAATAGTATGAAAAAATTGTTTCGCATCACTCTCAGAACCTCATTCATTCATGCCTTCTACCGTTCACGGTTTTACCCAATGTGTTCGTCCGATTTTTTGTGGTTTGTTCACTGCTCCTGACCACGATTAATGGATATTTTGAAACCAAACCATGTTGCATATCTCCTGGTGCGATCTCTGATTCGATATAGTTTCGACAAAAACTCTAGACACGATCAATCATATCCAAGGAATCCACTGCGACTTCCAGTAGATGGTGCAACAATCAAATTCTGTCATCTCTTGACATTTGCATTTCAATTTATTCGAATTTTGCTCGGAGTTTTCAATAATATTACTGTTCCTTCCTACCAGCTATTTGTTGTTCCCAGTTCAATTCTCTAAGTTGATTAATTAATTCAAGTGCTGTTTCAAATAGTCTTTCATTATGAATATCAAACGCTGTTGTATCATTTGTGGACGAAATATTCAATCATCTATTCATCTATATCAAGTTCCGATGGTTAGTACCAAACATTTAATACACATGTACTCAAGTTCAATTGGTAAATTTGATGCGACATTATTCTGACGCTTTTAAAAGCAAAGTTCATCTTTCTCAGTTTTTACTTTGGTAGAAGTAAGAAGACAGGGGGATACTTCATTAAGATTCATTATAAAGAATAAATTCTCGAAGTTGAAGCGAGGCGACATACATCATGTCGGAAATGAACGGTTAGGATATTCCTTGGAGGTTAAATATAGCTCAGATACTCTGGTGATGATCAGGATTAAGTCAGTTGGTGAAAACAATTAATGAAAACTCCATTAAATAACCTATTCACTCCCAAAACAACAATCTTTCATCAAAACTTTTGAAACTTATACTTACAAAAACAAACACTCAACACCAGAGAATTTACATCTCGGAGGACAGAATGGCTTTACTGATTATATTTTTGTTTATATCTTGATTTCTTCATCGTTCGAAGGCTTATTCTTTGATTCCCAGAATCAGAGTCACTACACTTCTTATATAACACATACGATTTGCTGGATATGATGTATGCCAAAACAATTGAACGTGCATCAACCCATGGCAATGAATGTGTAATACCAATGTTGCGACCTGATGAAGAAGAAGGTTTTTCATTGAGGCCTACTGAACGACAATAGTAACAGAAGAATTTTCTCGCTTGGTTTGTCGTCGCAAAAGAACCGCGATGTTTATTCTTCTGTTTGAATTCTTTTTCCTCTGTCGTGTGGACTGTTTGTCCTTTAACAGCTAATCTCTGATGTCTCGTCAGCTCTAAATTTCCGAGTAAAGCACGTTTGTATTTGAGAAACTCTTACAACTCATTCCACGTCAGGAATGTGCCCCTTATTTTTTGTATGCCTACCACTTCTTTCTAGTCTGTCAAATTTATTGGCTATTAATGCCATATCCCACTTGTCAGTCGGTTGATTTAAGGCTTCTAGCGACCCAACATTACAATTGAATGTGTCAACACTGGAGCATCTGAAAGTCCTTGAATAAATGTTTCAACAACTCGTCGTTATTTTCATAACGTTCTGTCAGAAGTGACCATGCCACATTCCAATTTTTGTCAGTGATTACTAGGTGAAATCAGTCTTTCTCAACCTTTCCGCATTCGCGACCCACTATTTCGAATTCATTCCAACCACGCCTCCCTTCCATGAGTTTCAATGATATTGATAAAATACTAATAACTATTCAAAATTATTTTGTTCTTCTATGGCAGGCTGATCACACACCTGCCGCAGGGGCAAACTAGGGTGTAAAAGTGGGGTCGACCCTTGATTGCCTCCTTTGCATAACGTTCATGTGGCACAATTCTTCTCGTTTCTGTCCCCAATCCTTCATCCGGTACTTTTTCTTTTTTTCTACAACAGCATCACGGAAGCAGTGAAGGCAATGCCGATCTCTTGATTATTTGAAAGTTTTGGCACCATCTCCACGTCTCAAGTGATACTCTGTTCTGCGTTACGTTCACTGTCGCACTGAACGGCAGGTAAGTCAGAAGAGACGCCTCCTAGATTGCCCCAACCACCCTGCACCCTAGATTGCCCCTGCGGCAGGCGAGTGAGTAGCCCGCTTTAGACAACAAGCCCAAGATTTCACACCTAATTGCCAAATTCTTTCACGTCTGGCAACACTGTTCGCTACGTCATGAAAATAAGCATCGATCCATATCGAAGTTTCATGTTGGCGGCAAATATCTGTTGATTTAACGAGGAAAGTCGATCCTAGCCGATCCTCGTTGGTAGGCTTGTTCAGGTTTTCAGTATTTAGTGTTCAGGATCGTCCAAGTGTTTCTGCTGTGGCAATGGTCTTCGTGTTGTTGAAGTCAATTTTGTGTCCGGTTTCGTGGTGGTGTTTGAAGAGGGTCGAGGTCATGTCCGAATTCCATACTGATAGTTCGTACTCATAGGACCTGTTTGATACTCGTCAGTTCTTCTGTCCTATATATGTTCTCGGCCTCACCACAAAGTCAAGAAGTCTGAGGAATGGCTCCAAAGTGGGAGCCGTAACGTCGAAAAAGGAACAATTTCAGACCCGGTTCATCCGGAAGTTCCAGACAGCATCAAACTTCAGCAAACCCGAGCTCTTCACCCTAGACCCCCGAAGGACGAACCTGAACGCCAAAAAGCTTTCCTTCCATATGTTCTCCGGTGTTACTAATAAAATAAGTCGAATTCTGACACGACATGACATCAAAACCATTTTCACAGATAACAACCAAATATCCACCTACCTTCGAACGCCAGAAGACACAATCTCTTATGACACCCAAGGAATATATGAAATACCATGACTGACTGTCCCAGAACATACATCGGCCAGACCAACCGACGAGTGTCCTGTAGAGCATATGAACACAAACTAGCTGTCCGTAATTCTGACACAAACTCAGCACTATTTCAACATCATT
The DNA here is from genome assembly GCA_032362365.1 of Zygogramma bicolorata. Taxonomy (NCBI): domain Eukaryota; kingdom Metazoa; phylum Arthropoda; class Insecta; order Coleoptera; family Chrysomelidae; genus Zygogramma; species Zygogramma bicolorata. The sequence continues at coordinate 1,762,167 of JAVJAQ010003572.1, forward strand.
CAGAAACAGGCCACAAAATAGATTTCGAAAATACCAAAACCGTTGCCACAGCCAAAAGCCTCCGAACCAGAGTTACCCGTAAAGCCATTGAAATCGAAAAACGTCCCGATTGTCCTAATAAAGGCTCCCCAATACGTGGAAACCACTTTTGGTCCGACATACTTCCATTTACTCCGACTTGAGTACTAAGCCGTTTGAACCTCCCATCGACCGTCCGATCTCTGATCCTGCACATAATTACTAATGAACCCTTAAATCCCACCAACCTTCAATCCTCGATCTCCAGTGATGAAACCCAGTTCAAGTCAGTTGTAGAGGGAAAATATTTACGCGAGGCTATGTTAAGTAACCACCTGGACTACGACTATTCTCTTACTTATCACGTGGCAAGTTCTTGCAACGTGTCTACGAATTGAGAGAGGAAATTGCGATATTTCTAGAAGATGAAGGTCGCCAGGAAGCAAAGCTATTTCGAGATCAGTTATTCGTGATGAAATTGAGCTACTTGGTTGATATATTCGAGAAATTGAATATTTTGAATCTACAACTGCAAGGCAGAAATTCACATCTATTGGATATGAGCGATAATGCTTTCTGTTGAAAATTGGAATGGTGGAATACACACATGAAACGAAGAAACATAGAAATGTTTACAAATGTTGATGAATTTATCAAAACTTACAACGTCGAAGGGGAACATATCGAAGTTTCATTTGCAACCATGGAAAATCACTCAACAATGTTGACGAAGAATTTCAGAAAGTATTTTATAACCGACGACAACTTAGTAGCAAAATACGAGTGGGTTAGAGATCCATTTCAAAATACTTATTATGGTCTCTCAGTGGTGGAAGAAGAACAATTCATAGACTTCACGTCTCGTGGAAACATCAGAAGACAATTTGTTGATAAAGCGTTCTTTGATTTTTGGTCCGGATTGGGTGATGAATTTCTTGCACTGAAGGAAAGAGCTTTTAGAATACTCTTAACGTTTCCAACATCATATCTATGTGAAACTGGGTTTTTTGCGGTGGCTACATTCAAAACAAAATACAGGTCGCGGCTGAACATTGAGAGAGAACTGAGAGTGGCTATTTCAAATATATCGCCTTCCTATGGAAAGCTCTGCTCTGCGAGACAGGCACAAGGGAGCCACTGAAGTTTTATTTGTTGATGAATATAGCTATTGATTTTTGAGTACATTCCGTGTTAGGTACTGTTATGTATCTACGTATCGTTTTGTACTCCATAATATGTTTTATGCTCCCGAGTAGATTGTTTTCAATAAAAAATTATTTGCTGTGATTTTCATTTACTTATGTCTCCCGAATTTTACGCGCCCCCCCCTTCCTCACAGGTTGAGAAACGCTGGGTTAGATCTTTTGCCTCATCACTTAAGCAACTACGTAAATGTTTGCTTGGAGATGGTTGCCAATGTTCCCTGCTGAATGGTAATGGCTCGGACTTCCATTGTCTATATCATTAACTCTATTGAAACCTGTTGCTAAGAACGGAAGGATAAAAATACAAATCAAGTGAGACAATCGAATCCCAAACGGAAAGTTGAAATAGAATTTTTATTCAATAATGAAATTAAGGATTGTTTAATCAAAGAAAATAATGTTGTTACAAAAAATCGAGACATTGAATATGGAATATCAGTCAAAAAAAATTCAAATAATGAAATAAATGAAATAATATTGTGACCAGAAAATTGAGGTATCGAAAGTGAAATACTAGTCGAAACATGTAAAATATATGAAATATTATGAATAAATGTCGGAACCAAGTTTCATGTTGAGTGTACTCACGACCTTTCTATTACTAGTATCCGCAATTATCTGCGGGTGCTGACTGGCAATATTTCGAGGTGTGGTCGGTTTTACAGCCCCGATTACCCTGTGGTCGGAGAAGGGGTGGTACTACTACAAGTGTGCTGATCGATTCTCAGCGGGAAATGGATGTATTGGCGCGAGATTCTCCGTCCTCGAGCCGAAGTCCGTCCATGTCTTGGATAAGCGGCCTCCACACATTCCGGGTCTCCACGCTGGGGTGACTGAATGCGTCGTTGTTGGGGATGTAGGCGGCTTCCTCGAATTTCCTCTTGAACCAGTGCTTCTCCTTGTTTATGACCTCGGCTTCAGACCATTTGATGCTGTGATGGTTTGTCCGAACATGCTCCGCTATTCCTGATTTCATTGTTTCTCCTCGTTGTGTGTTTTTCTTGTGTTTGCCCATCCTTACGTCCAATGGTCTTTTAGTTTCTCCGATGTAGGATTTGCCGCACTCGTATGGTATCCAGTAAATGCAGTTGTTGGTGTCGCTGTTTTTATTCGTTGGTCGATTTTTTGTGAGATGGCTGCGTATTGTGTTCCCTGATCGAAAACAGACTCTGACGTTGTATTTCTCATCTATACACTTGATCCTCTCTGGAAGTACTCTCAAGTAGAGGATGCTAAGATATTGTTGTTCCAGTATCTCTTCAGTGTTCCTTTGATTTGTCCGGACCAATGTTTGATCCACCAGCTTCTTCGAGTAGCCATTCTTCTGAAGATCTTTCCTTATGTTGTTCAGCTCCTTGTCGAGACTTTCTTTGGTGTTGTAGAGATTGATCGGGAAATCATTTTTCATTATAATCTCTTTATTAAATTTTTTTACTATATTCCATATTCGATATATCGATTTCTTGTAACAACATTATTTTCTTCGATCAATCAATCCATAATTTAATTATTGACCAGAAATTCTACTTCAACCTTTCGTTTGGGATTCGATTTCTTCACACGACTTGTATTTTTATCTTTCCGTTCTAAGTAACAGGTTTCAATAGAGTTGATAATATAGACAATGGAAGTCCGAACCATTAGCATTCAACTACGTGAATATTGTAATTTCTGTACTGGTGGAGCTTCTCCAACCATTGCCCGAAAAGCATTTTTGAATTCTAGCCACTCGTCAATTTTACCTGAAAAGAAAGGTTTTTCCAGAGGCAGTAACTCATTCGAGTAAACCTTATCATCATTACAAAGGACCATCTCGAGACTAACTGATTCGACTTATTTGCTTGATTTGACTGGTTGCAACGAGCCTTTTCACAAATTTTTAATTCCAGTTGTAGCACGGACAATTAAATCAAAGTAATTGTCAAAATGTTCCTTTCTCATAGAGTTAGTGAGCCTCATCATCTGCCGATGAATCTGACAAAGATTGTGAACGCAAGAAATATCTAACTGAACCAGCAAAATATCATCATATCCTGGCATGAACCCATCTCATCAAAACTTACAGCATGTAAAACACCCAATTACAAAATGAAAATATATGATCCGTCGATAAATTCGATACGAATCAAATACGACCTCATCTCCTAGAAATCGTCCGTTCCCTACACAACGTCGATGCATTTGCGTAACTGTCTATCACTGCTCTGCACTAGTCTGGTCTGCCCAGTAAAGGTTACGTGAAAATACTGTTGAAAAATCAACTTGCATAATAGTCACGTCGTTGATTGTCCTGTTGTGAATTGTACACATTGCAAAAAATTCCTGAATTGAATTTTTCTGACATGTATTTTTATTCGTTTCAAGTCACCAATTCTCAAGTTGTTTTCGATAACAAAATCGAACAAAGGTCACAAATATACCTTGAAGACGTTAACAGCGGCAGGTCGGTATTATGCTTTCCAGTGGCGTGGAATCATTCGAATAGAGTATTCGAGTATTGGAATATAACTGAATACCGAACAGAGTCAAATAACTGACTCTGAGAGATGCTGCGAGAAATGCAGATCTCTTTTAATATCTCTAAAAAGTCTGTAACGCTTCAAGTTCCATAAAAAGTAGTCTCCAACGACTTACATCTACGAATCGCTGATGGTTTACTTCAAAAACCGATACAAGTCTATCAGTTAGAGAAACAAATGAACTGGATTACCAGAGACTACTCTAGTAGTGTCACGAGTTGTGCATCGGCTATCAACAAGATTTGAATCGAGAAAGAGTTGATTGTAGACGATTAACCTGGATATTGGTTGAAATAGAAATGGCCTAATTTCAACTATAATACTAAACTTTTTGTAAAAGTTCATTGAACCAGCTGTTATTCCAGATATTAGATCGAAACTGATGAGATCTTTAATAAACGAATTACAATAAGAAGTGCTGGATTAGGTCGTGATGTGGTGGAAAGAAGCTATTTCTCTTTTATCAGACCCATGAGCGCAATCTCATGCCAATTCCAAATCATTTGATAGAATTGTTGATTCAGCTTTCCCAATTGAATTTTCGGCTACCAGAAATTCTCTTGATATGTTTCGTGACATATATGCACCTCGAATGGAATTTTCAACATCATTCTCAACGAAAGTTTGAATATCGTCTGATATGAATTGGAGGTACTTGTCATGTGGTTTTCAGCCACTTTCAATCCTTCAGAAGAGGCAGAATAACAATCTGAAATTAGGAGAACTTCTTTTCTTGATACCAACACTAGCGAAAAATGAAATATCAAACAAACTATATAGGTAAAATGAGGAAAAAAACTCTGACTTACTTTTTCCACCAAGTTGAACCTCTGACGCTAACGAAATCGATGGTCAGATATATCTTACTGGACAGTCTTTGCAAATCTACCAGAAAATCACTTTCTTTTACATACTCCCACACACAGCATAAATCACAGATCAGCACCTATATGGCGGGAGCCATCTGAGCAGAAACTCAAGTATTTTCGCAACAGCGACCATTATAGATGCGATACGATATTAATGAATTTCCAACTACATTATAAATCCAAATGAGCAATGACAGTTCTGTTTTTTATTTTTTTATTTCGAAACTTCAAATATTTTATTTTTGACATACACATATTGAGCTGCCAGAAATGAGTCAAAGTCCTCCCAAAAAGATGATATTTCGCATAATACGGAAGCAATGTTATGATACGAAGAAGAAAAAGAATCTATATTACGCACAAGAGGATACTTTTTATCTACCTTGACAATGAAGTACGGTCCAGGACCGCACAAACAAAGGCCCGAAAATAAAGGAGAATAAGAAACAATATTCATCTGTCAGTAGTCTCTAACAAAATTTTGACAGTGACATTTTAGGCGGATTCATGCAACGATCATTATAATTACATAAACATTACATTACCATCACATTCTCACTAAGAAATTGTTACCTACCGTTCATGCAATAAAAATTACATTATAAAGTTGTTGAAATTTTAAAGTTTTTCATTATAAAGATGAACATATTGACGAACTTTTATTCTATTGAAGTACCTTGGTCCATAATATTATTATTATACTTCCACTAAAAACTATAATGTAATGAAAATAAAGTTAAAAGTTGCCAACTTCTAAAGTGCGACTAATGTTAATGTAATGCACTAATGTATTTAAACACTTTCACTATAAAATGGGTTTTGAACTTTTCCTAATGATAATGTAATGTTAATGTGATTATAATTTACGTTGCATGAATCGGCCCTTTTTTTTTCTCTCAATATTATTGATGAAAAATGTAAAAAATGTTAACTAGAGATAATACCTCACCTTATATCAGGAAACCAAAACGAGGAAGTTTCGTCTAATCATACTGAATCACGATATGCCTCGAAATATACTTCGTCATCTGAGGATAATTACCTACAGTTTTTTTTCCACAGCAACTTGATAGTAACAATTTTCTTCTCCTGAAGATGATAACCTTATTAGCAAAACGCGCGTCGAGTGTGAAAAAATATCAGTTTGGTGTTACGGAAAATTGATTTCTAGGGAAAATTTCGACCTCACCGATGATAAAATAATATCGAGATTATTCATTTCACGTTAATTCATCCTTACCTCTCACATATTTTTCACTGAATCCATTTTATTCGATCACGTTCATAACTGTACTGAAAAATTTAAAATAGTCTCTGAGATAGTACCATGGAGATGAAAAATTGTGGAAATGTTGACTCTGCTTTGCGTTGATTGAATAGACTGCAACAGTTCACGATACTCTTCTGAGTGAATGGGTATTCGATGGTGCACAATGATTATTTGTTCCAGAAACCTCAGAATCATGAACTTTGCGATATTGAAAACAGTTCTTTTTGTGAACTGTAGAGTCATTTCAGAAAAACATTCTTTCTTTTTCAGTTTGTAATTATTCGTATACTTTTTTTGTTTCATTCAGTTACGTAATGTGAACTCCAGTAAATATTCATTTCTGTTGTGAAAAATCGAATGAATGAACAGGAAATTAGGAGTTGTGCGTGTATGGGAAAGCTATTATCATTCGACATGTTGCTCTGAGAGGAATAATGGGCAATGATCAAGAAGAAATTTGGAAAACCTACTGCATCAGATCGGTAGATATATCCACCGGCATTCAAGCATGTGCATATTTGGGTATGAATATCTGATACCTAATACTCAGGCAATTGTATGTTTGATAGCAGGTGAACTATACGAAATAATTTATAACGATACCAAGAATTTCAGAATATTTTGTAACGAAGAGGATAAGAAACATATTACACGCGAAGGAAAAAGTGTGAGCACGAGGCTCATGCGTTATCAAAATCAATATCCATCTGTTCGAAAAGTATTTTCTGATTCTTTCACAGAAGTATTTATTAATTTCGAAGTATGTTCTTATTGAATGATACATATATTATATAGATAAGCCAGTTTTGAAAGTTTTCCTCCCTTTATCATTCCTCAACGTCTTACTGTAGACATACTGAAATAATGTTCACGTATCGTATTATGTTCGGAACTCTTCCATCCCTAACATTCCGGATATTAAATGCGAGAATGCTGAAATACAGCGATGAATTATGATGACAGCTGGCGATATATTTGGGTATTGCGAATATAATCAATTACCTAACTTGAACCACTCAGTCTAATCAAATGGATTCACTGATGGTTATGGTAACTTAGATGGGGTATCAGCATATTTTCTACATCATTTTTCAAACTTCAGATTCCAGAAGAAATAATATATCACTTTATCGATTGATACCGAAAACTATTGAATTGCTCAGGTAAATGGGCTTGCTCAAGCAGATTGGGACCTTAGGGAACGGCGATATATTCTCACAACTATCACAAATGAGGGCTTCCAATTATGAATTTCCTCCTATGAGCATTTCTTCTGATGTTTCTGGCCATCCAACCATCTAGACAACTATTTTGTCTGGCAACCATTTCCCAGGAGAAAAACTGAGGGGTGAACCTTCAGCGATTCTGATGGCATCACTGATTGCAAATGCGACGAAACCATACAATTTATATTCGTTTCAGATGTGAAGATGTGGATAAGGTAGATCGTCCATCGGTGCAGCCTGGTGAAAATTATGGTACTAGAAAAATAGATAGATAGCTCAAAATCTAATATCTGATGCAGGTAACTATGATAGAATGGAAAGGTGTCAGAGGGGGATTTTCAAAATGCGATCCAGTTTTCTCCCGATATGATGAAATCTGAGACCCTCACCAAGTGTTGACCAAATTAGGAAAAATTGTACCTATTGGAAAACTTCATTTTGAAAAATATATCACAAACTTATGGTCATGCTTGCTCTAGGTTTTGTCTGAAGGTTACAAATCTCATTCAAAATCAGAATGAGTAGCATTTTTATCACCAATGAATCAGTAGAAGGAAAAAAACTTGTTTTTCGTTAACCGGTTGACGAGTGTCGGCCTTCAGAGGTCAAATCTCAGAAAATGTATTGACGAATCCTTGCCTTTTAGTGTGTGAGTCTCAGCACGGTGGTCCGATGGGGAGTCGAACCCGGGTCTTCCGCTTGAGGGGCGGACGTGCTTGCCGCTTCATTTCCGAGAACGACCTCTACAAAAAGTTACCTTTTACGTACTAATTTCCGGATGAAAAATCGACTATTTCAGAAGGCAAGTACTTTAGGTCCGCAAACACTTTTCGGCCGACAACTCTTTTCGTCCGCTGTGGTTGCTATGATGATTCGAGAGCAGCGGTTGAATCATTTTCGTAGATCTAGGATCTAATGAAAACATAGGTGCCTGTGACAATTACTGTCATTTGCTGTTGCCAAATAAAGTATTCACGAAACTCGCTAGATTTCACGTGTGAATAAGACCGTAGTGAAATTATTAGTTTTCAAAGTAATCTAGAATGAAAAGTGATAGCGATATGGATATAAGTAATAATCCTCCGGAGCTGCGGGAATTGGCAACTACGGCCACGATGGATTCACTCCCCCAGAACTCACACATTCTATACGAAAAAAAAAATACAACACATTCAATAATTGGCGTCAGAAACATAAGGTCGAGAATCTCTCAGAAAATGTTCTTCTGGACTATTTTTCTAGTAGAGCTGATGAGAATAATTACAAGTCCTCAACGCTATGGTCAATGTACTATTCTATGCTAAAGTCTACATTAGCCATTGAGGAAAACGTTAACGTATCCAAATTTCCGAAACTCATTGCATTTTTGAAAAAACAAAGCATTGGGTACAAAGCAAAAAAATCTAAAGTATTTAGTCGAGATGAAATAAACAGATTTCTTGGTGATGCCCCTGATGAAACTTATCTTTTGCACGGGGTTAAATGTTTCAATTTATTTTGCTGATGTATTCATTGTTATATTATATTTCAGCTCTTTCTGATTATTGGAATTGCTGGGGCTTGTTAAAAAGACGAACTACGTGAAATAACGACCAACGATATTGTTTATCAAAGCAACATGCTTGTAATAACCATTCCAGACTCAAAAAATGGTGAAAGGCGTGTTTTTACAGTTACAGACAACCTTTGCGTCGGAGTGAATCCTATATATATATTTCGACAATACGCCTACTTGAGACCGAAGCACTGTAATCATAATATATTTTTTCCCAATTATAAATTAGGCAAGTGTACAGTGCAAGTGGTTGGTGTGCATACATTTGCAAAGATACCCATAATCTGAACTTGTCTCTCACATCTTCTTCGACAGCAGATAATTAATAATTAATTGATTATTAATAATTGCACAAACTGTACTTTCAATATCCATCTTCGATATTGATTTAATTGAATTCAAATAGAGAGTTGTTACACTTCGAATCAGAATACATTTTTCATAAATTCATTTGAATTATTATCGAATCTGCACTTGGAAGAGTGGGACGTAGCCGGGGTCAGCAAACAAGTGAGTTCTTACTTTCATGAGGGTGTGTAGAGGACGACGAAAAAATGTAATATGCACCTCAGCGAAAAACTGTTTGTTGTTTCGCCTGCTTGCTAGCCTCGGCTAGCAATTTGCATGCTCCAATATAATAGACAGTTTTTTGTCTTTGGTACATAAATAACTATTGGTAAATTCTATGATAGACCAGTAATTACAAATGGTACATTTGCGGATTACATCCGCAATTTTATTAAACGAGTGTAAGTTTTTTGGTTATTTGAGTTTTGAAACATCATTTTGTATTATCAAATACTGTCTGTCTCGAATGCTTAGTTCATAGTGGGGAATTATATGAAGAATAAACAGTTCATTTAGGCTACTTCATTAGTATGAAGTCTGAATAAAATTTTGATCGCCTTCAAATAATTCTTCAAACATCCACAAGGTGATCTATTCGGATGGGACCTACCGAAGTATAATTGGGGATTAAACGACTTACCTGAAAGAGGTTCAATCCAAATTATACGAGGTTGTTCACATCCGAATAGAGAGACACCCAACCACCTCAAAAAAAATCCATTTTTTTTTGTCATCCCGACCCAAAAAGGCGATATCATCGCAAAGTATATTGACGGATATTCGAGAGAGGTATCGTGAGATGGGGTCATCGTGAATCATTCTTTCTTTCAACTTGCGCATTCCAGTCATAGAGGTACTACTACAAGGTGATCTATTCGGATATGACCAACCTCGTATAATTTGGATTGAAATTCCTTCAGGTAAGTCGTTTAATTCCCAATTATCGATTTCAGAGAACAGTGTCCTTATTGAGAGCAGAAGCTTATTCAGATAGTTGATATTGATACATTCTAACAACACTTGTTTACCTGTTTACTGATATGTACTGTTTTATATCTCACTAGTGGCATACATACTGATAGCATAGAAATTCCATTATCTGCCTTGTGTTAAATTGCCATACCACCGCAAATACTTTCGATGAACAGTTCTAACTTTCATAATGTCTAGTCTGAAATGTGTTTCCCTATTCTTCTCCCAATTTTACTACATATATCGCAATAGATACTCAAATGAAGGAGTTATTTGGGGGTTTTACCCCTTTCCTATAAGAAAAAAGGATGATTTCCTTCAAAGTTTTTTTAAAAGGAACTCACTTTTGTGAGGTGAAGGCACCGCTCAGATGTGACAGATAGCTTGCTAGCGGGGTCCTTGGAATGGTAAACTTAGGGGGTATTGTCTGCGCTAGTGTGGAGGCCTAGGCCGGTCAGCGTGTGAAGCCTGCCTAAGGGCGGTCGGACGATACTACTGGGGGATCCTGAGCACCATGGATTTGTCACAGCTGAGGACCATAAAAAAAATGAGAGTATCCCGAACTTTTCTCTTGTCTTCAGTGAAACTTTTTTCACTACTTCAGTCTGGTGGTATTACATCTCACCCCAGTTGAAGGTGAAAACTGGTTAAATTAATAGTATAAAATTTCTCACCACAGTGGCACTGTGTGGGGATCTCTTGGTTGGGATCCAGAGTGGTTGGTGGTCGTTTCAAGTATTCTGGGAACGAGTGGATAGGGATGTTTCTCACCGGCGCGGCGCAGCTACTAACATCTAGCAGCGAAGAGGGCATGCAAACCAGATTGCTTGAAATGACTGGGAGTGAATTTTTATATTTGTGAATTCTATAACTTACATTTCCATTCTATTTGGACTATATTATTTCAATATCACATGAATGATAAAATCAACGCTCTGCTTTGAATTTTTTTTGTGGAGAAAGGGGGATTTGTAACGAATATACGTTATATCATTTATAATAACATTTATCATTCATGATTAGGATCAGGAGCTGTAGCCAGATTGTCATATAATCATGGAATATCAGTTAATATTAACACTAATGTATTTATTATGGATGGAGTAAAATAAAAAAAAAACAACTACGTTCGTATTATTCATCAAAATATGAATGTTCAGTCATGAAATGGTTCGTCTTGTGTAATTTTTTCAACAGGGGCCAATTTCGATGAATCGAGATTTTCCTGTTTTTGAAAACGAAATGCTGCGTTGAATTCATACATGCTATAAATTCTGCTACGAATAAAACTCGTATCCAATACTGCAGCATTTGTAAGCCTTCGCATTCGAGGCCATTCGATAGCTTCGGTATCTGTATTCGGTAATACTTCGGTCGCTATGAGAAATTGTTTGATATATTCGGCTTTCTCACGACCTTTAACAAAAATATGTGACATTGATTGGGTGAGTTTCCCCAAAATTTCTCCATATTTATGGGTCGGGGTAGGGCCTTCTTTTCACTTGATGCAGTTATGATCTCGTATGGGAAGGGTGGCTTGAATACATAGTGCCCAATATTTTCTCCATCGTAAGATGCCGATTCTTTGACAATAAATACAATTTTTTTTCAATTTTGAATCCTTGAATATCCACTACAAGACTCATAATTTTAGCACGGAAAACTTGTTAACCAAGCTTTGTTGTAAACAATACAATTAAATTCTGCGTTGTAGTAACTTTAAATTCAACTGATGAAGTGTTAGTCGATGGTTCCTGTGTGGTAAAAATAGGTTGATTATTTTCATGCATATAGTATGACTTCTGGAAGTTGGCAAACATCTCATATAATGTTGCGAATTTTTCATTCTTGAAATCTAGATACAGATCGTTATATGCATATCTTTCTGAATCGAGGAATGCCCTTACATTTTTCAAGCCGCAGTCATCAAACTGAGGCATTTCCGAAGTGACTTTTCTTTCCTTTTTTTCTGGAAAGCAATCGTGACATGTTTTGGCGTTTCAACGTTGGTAGTTGTTTTTACAGGCCACGTATGTCTAGTTGTTGCTGGTAGAGACGGATAGTTCCAACTTCTAAATTTGATAGGTAAGTCCACATTTTTGTTGACAATTTTATTCAATCATAGCTGTTCCGAAATACTGACGGCTACATGAGGAACTATTTTAGGTTCTTCAGAATCATCTGTGCTGCGAATACAATTTTTATCATCAGAGTCATGTATCAGCACCCGTTCTGGTTCCATATTGATTATCAATTTTTTGAAGTCCTCTAAAAATCCAACTAAGAGCTTCAGAGGTATGCGTACGTTGAAGTTTCCTACAGCATCAATTAATACTTACTGAGTTCGAGTATATTCTGGAAACCAGCCAGCATTTTGTAGAGAGACACTTCCATTTTCAGTGTATGATAAATAATTCTTGAGAGTTGACACCAAACCGACATTTTTCGCCGAATCAACCACTATACCGTTTAGTTCATAGCGAATTTCTCAGAATATGAAGGCAATACCATTGTTGATGAATTGAAGTTCAGTAGGTACTGTTCCATCCGACTAGGTCAATTTTCCTTCAATACATAGATAGCTGTTGCATGGGGCTGTATACGGATCTAGATCTTGAATAGGAATCCTGATTTCATCGTTGTAATTCAAATTTGCTGGTATGTTAGGTTGATATGTATGAAATTGATAATCTTCGATGGCAGTGTCATCTTGACAGAGTGAAGATGAGTGCTGGGGGTAAAGGAGACTTAGGCCTCGCCACCAAGTCAAGCAGTCTTGAGAATGGCTCCAAACGCACGAACTACAAAAAATCAAGTATCTGGACGTGTACCTTGTAGAAAAAAGTATTAAACGTGAAGGAGATAAGCTATATCTTAAATAGCTGTGACTTGACATTAGACAATTCCTGGGTTAATAAACGTGATGTGCTATAAATTTTTAATAAAAGTAAAATTGATGTTACAGTTTTATTCGAATCTTTCTGAATAATACCTATACATTACATCTATGATTATAATGTAATGAAAGATTGATAATCGTTGTCAGTTTCTTGATACGGCGCTGAAAATGCATTCTGTCACAAGCCACTATTTCCCAGTACCTCTATCTTGAGAGTCTATATGCAAAACTCCATACAACAAGTTTTTGCACTGTGTTACACTACTTGTTAAATGCCACTTTCTTCATTCTCCTCGATATTTTTTGAAGATATCAGGATACAAATATACCATTTCCAATATATCACCAATATTTTCTGATCCTGCATTTTGTCTCGGTCGAAGTACCTTGATGACATTTTCCAACACGTCACCATTCATATTCTGAAAACCACATCGCACAATCCTCAAGTAACTAGGGAACTCTTGTCGTTTTAACATGTTTATCCCATAACTGATGAAGGGTAGTTGTCCCACAAGGCGCAAACGGTATCGTATGATACGTACACATACGAATTATTCTTTGTTATCTTCAGAACTGTTGCGAAAAGTGAAACTTGGATATCCAAGCTGAATCGTCTACTGTCTACGTGCTCTTCTACGTTGGAGTATAGATAATTGGTTATTACTCCTTGCAGGTCTTCGAATTCTTGCCACTCCACCTCGCTGAAACTTATGCTGTCATTCTTCCAGATATTCAAATGCACGTAGTGAATTTGTTATCGTAGTTGAGACTCATATGAATTTTGTCTTTGAACTGTTCAAAACATATAATAATAATAATAACATTCATTGCAACAAAATACAGAGTATTTGTAACAGAAGGTACATAGTACTGCTTGGCATATTTTCATATGTACCGTGACTAGAAAAAAAACATTGAGAAACATGATCACACATATGCACATACATCTATACACAATATAGAAATTCTCGGCCGATATGACTACCACACATACATACATACATATTGAAAATATCAGTATTTGAGTTCACAAGCTCCAGCTAAAGTCTACAATACTTTTTTTCAACTTTGTTTTAAATGATTTTGCACATGTTTTGGATTTTATTGGCAATATATTATATATGCGAGCTGCCTGATAAGTGAAACTATTTTCAAAGAATTCTGTTCTATGTTTAGGTATCTATAGGTTGCTATTATTTCTTGTATTCAAGTTATGAATATCACTGTGTTTGGTGAGTAGTTCAAACAAGTATTGTGGGGATTTATTATTCATAATATCAACTATCCACTCATGTGAAGGAATCTTCTCTCTCCCATTTTCAATAACCCTGCACCCCGAAGAGGAGGGGTAATATGTTCTTGTCTTCTCAAATCATATACATATCTCATAACAGAATTCTGTATTTTTTGGATTCTATATTTGTTGACTTCTGATAAAAATGGACCATAAACACAATCCATAAAATTAGGTATTGACAGTACAAGTGATTCCGTTAAAAATAACTTTGTTTTACTGGGTAACATATTTTTGTATTCATGAATATTTTTGAGAGCATAGTGAGTCCTTTTTACGATCAAATTAACATGTTTGTCAAAACTGAGACGAGTATCAAGTTGTAGACCAAGACATCTAACTTCATCAACCCAAGCCAGTCTGGTACCATTTACATTGATATTAAGGTTATTTGTGTGAGTTCCACTTTTGTTGAAAAGAATTGCCTGTGTTTCGTCCGCATTTAATATCAATGAGCCACAACTAGCCCATCTACTGATGTTTTCTAAATCCTTATTGATAAGTTATTGAAGTGATGGGTTGAGTGGAAGAACAAGTCCTTTTCCTCGGAAAGGAATTGAACTCTGCCTTTTGGCGTGAATAATTCATAAGTTTTTTTTCTTATAATGTTTTTTTGTATTCATATCACGTCAATAAAAACGATGAAAAAAAAAAGTGTACTGGCATTGGCATGATCTTCAGAGTGAAATGGCAAATAAATGGTTAAGTCGTCTGCATACATATGACATTTGCAGTTTTTGATTATTTTGGTAATATCAGCAGTAAATATTGAGAACAGCAAGGGACCAAGTATGGACCCTTGCGGAACTCCTGATCTGATGGTTTCTGTGCTTGATATTTCATAGTTACCATTGCCATCGGATATTTTCACTATTTGATCTCTCTCGAATAGATATTCGATGAACCAATTCACATCAAAGTTGTAATGATATAGTTTAGCAAGTAGTAGCTTGAAGTTGATGGAGTCAAATGCTTCAGACATGTCAAGGCTGTACATTTTCCTTTATCTTGTGCTTCAACAATATCATTAGTAATCTTTAAGAGCGCTGTTGTACAGCTATGATTCTTCCCAAACCCAGATTGGCAAGATGGTATAATATTCTTGATATTCAGATATGTGGTTATCTGACTGTGAACAATTTTTTCCATGATTTTAGATGATGCGGGTAACAGACTTATGGGCCTCAAATCTTTCAGAGATGGAGCTTCCTTTTTGGGAAGCGGTAGCACAAGTGCTGTTTTCCATAATTTTGGTAGATTCCCTTTTTCCATACAAAAGTTTATTATGTTTGTCAACGGATCAAGACAATGTGGGAGACAAAGTTTTGGCATTGTTGCAATGATTTCATCTTGAAAGATAAAAGCGCATCTTCAACTTCTTTTTGGGTCACAAGTGTGAAGTGAAAACTGTCATTCAAAATGTATTTATTCACATTATCACTGCTAACATTCAGTTGTGGCACAGAGTTGATAAAATATTTGTTAATCAAATTAGCATCACCAATTTCTTCAGGAATTTCGATTTTACTTTCATTAGTTATTTTCAACCTGTTCACTTGACCCCATGAACTTTTCGAATCCCTATAACAAGAATTAAAATAGTATGTAAAAAATGCTTTTTTCTCACTTTCAATGGACGATGATACAATGTTTTTCATATCACAATAGTATCACAATATATCTTTCACCAAACAACACTGAAGGTTTCTTCTTGAAAGCACTATCTTCATTCGAATCGAACTTAATTTCAGACATCTGGTTCATAATTGAGATAACTTTATAGTGTTGTGTGTACTCAGATTTCATTTTTATATATCATAAAAGCTAGGGTGGGGGTGTATGGCAACCACATGTTGAGGTAAGCAGCTGCATGCGGGAAGTTGATAACCTGGACAACTGTGGAATGCAGTTGTTCAAGTCATTAGTCTACCACATGTTGAGGTAAGCAGCTGCATGCGGGAAGTTAATAACCTGGACAACTGTGGGACGCAGTTGTTCAAGGAATTAATCTGAGCAGGTGTTCTAACTTCATCAACAGCTGTGTGCGGACAACAGGTGCAAACACGACTATGAGGGTATGCGTATGTAAACGTAGAATTCGTTTTCGAAAGCTTGTGAGACATGGACCTTAGCGATACCGATTTTGAATTCGATAACGTACATAGAACGTTGGTATTGAATCGAGTGAATACATTGAAGATTATTCAAAATTCTATAAGGGAATATGTGTGTTCAACAGTGCAATATTATACTACGAATAATACTTCAAAATGGTGCCTGGCGTGTTTCTATGACATTGCTCAAGAGATGAATTACAATACGGACTCTACACATCGTGCCATCCATTCGACTAGTCTCCCTTGTTATTATCTATCAAACTTCCCAGTCGAAAAACTGAATACAGAAAGAAACGAGAATGAAGCACTTATATTAACTACTTCAAGTTCGAAAAACTCATATCGTAAGAAAAGAGGAACCGGATTTGTCAACGGAGGATCCAAAGTTAGCATACAACAAATTTATAAACAAAATATATCTACTGGAAAATGTAACAAAACTAATAAAAACGGAAATAATAAAAATCAAAAAAAGCTGAAACCATGGATGACACAGTGTGTACTTCATTCCATCAGGTACAGAGACCTACCGAAGGAAAAGTTCAATGAATCTAAATCTCTAAATTCCAAACTAAAGTATAAAACCTACAGAAATAATCCCAAGTCACTTCTAGAAATAACTTAAAATGATTACTATACTGATAAAATAAAAGAGGCGAATAAAAATGAGGGAAAAATCTGGAAGCGAATCAATGAAATAAAAAATAAAGAACTCAATACAGGAACGGCACCCTATATTATACAATTGATGGAAAGGGAGACAAAATTGTAGATGACTCAAACAAAGCTAATTATTTCAATAAATGTTTTCCTAACGTTGGCAAATAAGATTGATAAAACTACTACCCCCATCCTCGAATACCAAGTTAATTTTCAAGAGTCCCTATTTTTCCATCCAGCAACACGCATGAACTTGAAAATCTGATTCCCAGTTTAATAAACAACACTTTTGCTGGCTTGATAGAGTGCCTGTTTATTTAATAAAAGAATGTCACCAATACTTTCTTGATCCCCTGTCATATATTTAACCAATGTTTTGTAAATGACATGATTCCAAATAATTTCAAACAAGCCATCATAATGCCTATTTTTGAATCTGGAAACAAAAAACTCGCTACAAATTATAGACCTACATCGGTTACAAATAACATTGCGAAACTTTTTGAAAAGTGCATGAAAAATAGACTCGTAAATTTTCTGAAAAAATATCAGATTCTATAATATATGGATTCAGAGAAAATATGTCAACCGAAGACGCGGTTTTTCACCTAGTGAATGAAATACTAAATAGCGCTAATGAAGAGAAAAAATGTCTGGCGGTGTTTTAAGACTTGGCCAAAGCCTTCGACACTGTAAATCATGATATTTTGTTGCTGAGGTTAGGAAATGTGGGAGTCTCACTCACTAAGTCTTCAAAACTATCAACAGATTATTACAAGGCCGAACTCAAAGGGTCAAAATAAACGACACTTATAGCCAGTCACAACCAGTCACCATGGGTGTACCCCAGGGCACGGTCATGGATCCAATTCTGTTCCTGATATATATTAACAGCATTTACAACTTGAAGATTATTGACCGTGATATTGTTCCATTTGCTGATGACACAGCACTGATTTCCTATGATAACACATGGGACTCTACTCATGCGAAAGCACAAAACGGATTGAACATTATATTCTCCTAAATTCTAAATTCTGGTCTCCTGAGTCTAAACATCAACAAAACAAAATTCTTAGCCTCCTAATCAACAACGAGAGACCAACCACTATAGAAAAACATATTCTTACATACCCCCAATCGCCCGCCACACTCCTAAAATTCGTTCTTGTCTTCGTATAAAAACTGATTCAATAAAATATCTGGCTGTAATGCTTGACCAACATGTACGCTGGGACAAACATGTAGAATTCCTCGTGAAAAGACTTATTTTCAAATTCTAACAACTCAAAAACATACTAAATAAACATTCGTTACTATAGTGTAGCCGCTGAAAAGATAAAATGATCACGTGAACGGCACGCACTCTTTGAATGTTCCTCTCCCCAATGTTACAAGTCTGATTTACACCACTCAACAAAAACGTCGCCTCAGCAGTGAATTCAACAGCATTTTCCTGTTCTCCCATAAACTCTTGGGATGCTTTTTCATAAGTGTTCATTATTACACCTTTTCCTCTACAGTTAAATGTCTTTTTTTTATCTTTTTCTTGGAGGTGTAAGAGTGTTTCCATCCATTTTATTTAATTAACGTAACACACGTGAATACAAAGCACAAATGAGTACAGTACAGTGTAAACAGTTCTTCATGCATTTCAGTTTAGAAGGCGTGGCTACGCAGGCTGTAAAGCTGTATATAGATGCAGGCATTCACTGTCCACGCGTCCTTGAATTCTATCTTTTGAACGGCCCGACTATAATAACTTACGATGCATTAGCTGAATCAGTTATGAGGTATTGTATAATTTTTTGGGGTGGGTTGAGTGAAACACACTTACATAATCTTCAAGTACTACGAAACACATTGCTTAGAATAGTACTGAAAAAAGCTAGAAGACATCCAATGGAGAGCTTATATAAGGAGACTAATTTATTCAGTATCAGAAAAGTATACACTTATCACTGTATACTATGGACGATGAACTCGCCTCTTACATATCTCACACACATACACGACATTCGAGCTAAATCCGAAAAGTTCCTTTTTGCAAAAATGTACCTACCTTGAGGTCGGATATCTTCAATTTTTGATGATACGAGTTTAGCAATTTCCACCATTTCACCAACAAACCACTCCATACAATTTGTACCTTGGTGAGATTTATAGAATGAAAAAGTGTCATCGTATGAGCACTTGAAATAAAACCCTGCACTATGAGCCCTATGACGTTGATATTTTGATGTTGTTTGCGATATTTGAATATCACATTTGTCCAACAGAGATTCGAAATCAGCATGAATCACAAAGGAACATTTCTGTTTATACATGTAATTTCTGAATTCTACAAAGTCATAGTTCGGAAATGAAATTTTGCAATCATTTATGTTTTCGCACATGATACTGTGGTCCTTCAATTTTTGTTCGCTCACTTGGATCGACAATAACCTAGACATTTTTTATTCAACAATAATGAAACTTCAACTCGATATCTTTACTATCGACTGGTGGAGCATCATAATCATTAAGTTTTGGGGAATATTTATCTTATACTAACAGCAAATTAACGTGACGTTCTAAATTAGTTTTTGTTAATCTTGTAGGTACAACAGAATAAAAAGATTTCTCATCAACTTTGTTCAATTCCAAAGCATAAACATTTATATAGATATCATTGGATTTTTCAAATTTGGAAATTTCATGCAGAGGCATTGGAGATTCTAGAATGTTTGTTTTCAGCACTGTATTGAAATGGGGGGGTGTGAAGAAGTTCGTGTTACTCTTCCTGTAGCCGGGTGAAGTGCACTCACTACACTCCAATAAAAGCATGAGGAATCTCTATTCTCAATATCCACACACGCTTGTTGACGCTAAATTTGGTCTGGTAGTCTGATGAATGATGAACCATTACCTATCTCGTATTCATTAATAGCTACTTCCAACGAAACAATTTTGCTCAAAGCCCACCCGCAATTTTTCTCCGAGAATTCGTTCAATTTATTAAAAATAACATCGATATGAGTTTTAAACCATTCCTCCGAATCAGTTCCTACGTCTAGGATGGTAATCGGTGTACTGAAATGTTTTCGATCAACTATTTCTGATTCATTCGACATCTTTACGAAATCCCCATTAAAGGTTGTGTTCAACTTGATCATTCGCTTTAGAATTCCAGAAATTTTGCTTTTGAATAATTCAAGTGAATCGTTCAGAAAATGATTGATGTCTCTGTGTCTCAAATTCAACACAAGCCCTGTTTGAATTCGCGAATTAAAAATTGAATTTAGCGACATCCACTTCACTGCATTAGTCAAGCCTGCAGCGGCATGGCCTCTATTAATTTTTTTTATGAAAAAACGGATTCGTTTCAGTTTTTCAATTTTGGTTTGAATTTTACGTTTCATCCTGATAGAAAGTTTTATTTTCTTCAATGCTAGCGTACATTTCCTAATTTGTGACGCTATACATTTCAAAACCGTTATTTCCAATGAAGCAGAATAGTTATTTTTGATTTCTAGAAGAGTTTGGTCGACCTTGCTTAATGTTTTATTGAAATTCCCGTTGGTAATCAGAACGAATATTGAAAAACAATTCTGTATGATAAATAAAAATCAATTCATAGTGAATCATTTAATTCATAGCTATATTCTACAATTTCTCTCTTCGAAAGTATTTATCACACATGCTATTATCATGAATACAATGATTGAAATTATACATAGGCCAGGGTCTATTTTTCTGCGCTTTTTCTCTCTCCTAACAAGTGGTGGTACGGCAACGATGATTACTGCACTATCTCTGCTTCGAAGATTCTGGAATATTGTCTTGAATTTACACTTGGATGTCATATTTTTGGGGGTAGTGTTGACAAATGGCGGTAATTTCATCCTTTTGCTACCAGATGCACACATATTGACAAATACTGTCATAAATTTCATTTCAGTGCTATGCAATATTCACTGGCGCAGCAGAATCTATGATTCACTAATGGGTTGGATTCTTCGTGAAGGATATCTGGTTTGCGGCAAATATCGATTGAATACTCTGTCGCTAATATTCAAATTATTCAACTGCTCCACAACATTGTCTTTTTCTTCATAAAATTGAATATCTCCACTCAATTCTCGAACACGTCTACCAAATTCCTCCAATTTTTGTCTGTATTCTTCGGATGTCATTTTATTACTATTCCAAATCAGTGAGTACTTGTCTATTTTCATAAAATTCAGTTACCCCCCCCCTCCTACGTAGCACCTGACATTGCACGTTAAAATATGGGGGCCTCGTCACGCTGCAGACGTCCCCCTGGCTGCTTGCCATCACGGCGAATATTTTCATCGAACGCAGGCAGCCATGACGTCCATGTTTTTAATGTTGCACACCCTGTATATCCCCATGGTAGTGTTTTTGAACACTCTGTAGATTTTTTCTTTCAACGCAGACAGCCATAACGTCTATTTCTTCATTGTTGCACACCGTGTATATCCCCATGGTAATGTTTTTGCACACTCTGTAGATTTTTTCATCAACGCAGGCAGCCATAACGTCCATGTCTCTGCACACCCTGTATATCCTTATGGTGGACATATTTTCTTATAAGACAGCCTTCTTCAACGTTCATGATTCTTTAAAGTTGCACACCATGTATGTTCCTACGGCAGACATTTTTTTTTCTCTCCAACGACCATGGCATATTTCAATTATTAAACTTCATCATCATTCTTATTATCTCACTTCCGCCATCGAATATTCAATATTTTTGTCGAGCGCTCGCGCGGTTCGATTAAGTCAACAGCTCAAGCCGCCTGGCCATCGCAAGTCGCTACTGCGCATGCGGTCACCGTACAGTCACAGACTCTCTACTAACCACCAAAGAACAATTTCAGATAATTTTTTAAACACCACATTTCACAATTCCAGCCATCAGGCAACAAGTTTAAAAACTTCCAAAGTTTGAGAATCGTTAATGATCCGTTTTGTGCCACAGAACATTGGATTTTCGTCGATTACAAGAGAGCAGTTCATTGAAAGACATGTTAGTGCATTTGCGAATCGACTCTAAAACCCGGATCCTTGAATTACAAGAGCAGTGGTTTACCTTGGTGATACATACTTGTTGATCGATAAAAACTCAAACTTTCGTGTACGCTACAATCTTTTTCAAAACATAAAGGACGGCACCTTGTTAAACCAACATTTATTATAGGAACTGACGAATATATTATCGATATTCAAGGTCCATACTTCACAGATGCAAAAAACAAAGATGCCCGAATTTTGTAGAAAGAATTGAATCGTGATGCCAACGAAATGAGAAAATGGTTTCAGGAAGCTGATATTTTTGTCGTAGATAGAGACTATAGAGATGTTATTTCGGTTCTTGATAACCTCGGAATTCACTGCGAAATGCCGTCGTCATTACAACGGAACCGAAGCCAGTTGACGACTGAGGAGGCAAATAAATCCAGAATAACAGGTAAAACAAGATGAATTATGGAAGCTAGAAATGATCGTATTTAATCAATGTTCAAGATTTTCGACAACATTATTGAAACACCTACTTTATTTAAAATAAAACAATTTTTATTGAAAGCGGGAGCCTTGACGAATAAGAACCATCCACTTATCACTATGCAGGATTGCTAATGCAGAACTGGCAGAAACTATGCTTGAAAGAGCTAATCGAGTAAATGTTGTCCAAGCTCGCATTGAGGTTGAGAAACTGAGTAGCAGAAATGGACAATGGAATCGTCTGACTGCAGAGCACAAATAATTTCCCAAGACTGACTCTTCAATTTGTAAGAGACTCAACAGTCGGCACATATCAAGTACGGTTAGCACCGTCATATATCCGAGATACATTGAGGGACAATGAGGACAGTGAATTCCAAGTAGACCTGAACAGGAGCGAAGATGCATTCATCAGGTCGAGAGTTCATTCCCGGTGACGAAACTTGACAAAACACCAGTTGTTGATAGCATCTGATTCAGATGTGGCGGACTGCGAGCAGTATAATGATGTGGATGATATAATATTCGGATATCATTGCACCTGTCAAAAGAGAGCAAGAACTCTTGGATCTTGTGCGCACGTAGAGAGTGTCATATGGTTTTTGGGATACGCGCGACATGCAAAAAAAATTAATTATCCATCGGCTTCCCTTCTCTTTCATCTCGAAGATGCTGCTGAGAGAGGATGAATGGTGCAACCCATCTGAATTTTTTTTCAAGTCGTATCTATGAGTTTCATTTTTCAATGAAACTTATTTCCATTTTCGATGTACTGGAATGCGAAATTCAAACAGGAACATAAGACATTGGCCAACATATATGAAACGATTCAAACACCCTGTATAACATGAAAATTTTGAAATATATTCCATATTGAAATATAACTGACTGAAAATATTCAACTCGAAAAATATTGATTTTCCAACGACCTGTATGGAAATATCTAAGAAGAGTTGGGCTCAGCTACTACTCAAAATGGGATGAGTACTGGTACACTATATAATGATAGAGAATGATGCAATTCTGGGCGCACAGTTTTTCAGGGCAGTTTTAAGAATTTTCGAATTTCTGACCAACACTGTATAAACAGAATGTGGAGTGGCACATTGATCGCATTCATCACAATTTGATCGTGATCACCTATCTACCTATCTGAGTGTTGTCGTGAAAACGGTTTTCAGATTATGAGTTTGTGATTTCAACACCCTGTAGCAGCCAGAGTATCATACCCAGGACTATGTTGTCTATTCGAATTGTCATCAGAACATCCAGCTCTACAACATATAAAAAAATCGAACAATTCAGCCGAAAACCATTTTCCCACATAAATGATGCGGGATCCTTGGTCTGTTGTCTTTATTTATCACCTTACAATGACTCTCTCGACAGACTATCCTAATTTCTATCGGAAAAGATCGACTTCATCAAAGAAAACCATCTATCTGCTTAGGAAATAATATTGGGTGATTTTAATGTACATAATTCTTCATGGCTCAAATTCTCGAATAAAACAGATGAAAGAGGAGACAGACAGAAGCATTTGCTATTACCGATGATCTGGAACAACTCATAAATAAACCCACTCGTATTCCTGATTCAAACAACCAATTTGCCAATACGCTGGACTTTTTTTTATCAGATCAAAATTCACTTACCCTTGGGTAATTCTGATCACACTTTGATTTCAACAACTTGTTCGTATTTGGCTTCAATGAAAGGTAAGTTACCCGCACGTCGTGTTTGGCATTATAAGTCAGCAGACTGGGACGGTCTTCGAATGTTTTTCTCTTATTTTCCTTGGAGAAAGGGCTGTTTTCCATCTGGTGATCCCACTCTATGTGCCCAAGAAATCTCTTATAATGCAAAGAGACTATAGTCTGAGAAACCATGGTTCAATAAAAGCTGCTCTTAGGCTGTCACATCCTAACAAGCGGCATTCAATCGCTGGCGCCAAGACCCCAGTTTGGAGACGAGATCTGAGTATGTTAACGCAAGAAATAGGTGTAGTGCAACAAATGGAGCTGATAAAGAAGCACATAATCATAAAATTCGTTTAAAACTTGTTGAATGCCCGAACGGTTCTCGTCCGTTTTGGTCATTTGCTAAAGCTGTCGCCAAATATTTCACTTTCAGTTCATTTCCTCCTTCAACCAAAGAAGGTGGATCACAAGCCACCACTGCCCAACAAAAAGCAGATATATTTGCAAATATGTTTGCTGGAAATTCTACTCTGAACTCATCAGGAAAAGATCCCTCCAATATCACGCCTGTCGACAGTCATATGCCTGAAATAATTTTTCACCAACAGAATATAATGAATATTTTTATGGACCTGAAGACGAATAAGGCTTGCGGATCTGACGGATTCCCAGCAATTGTTCTGAAAGCATGTGCCCCGAATTGACACCAGTACTTTGCGAATCATTCGACCTTTCATATAACTTAGGGGTTTTTCCTGAGTCCTGGAGAACAGCAAGATTTCAGCCAGTTCCGTGAAAAAAAAAACTCAACTTTGTAATTATAGACCAATTGCATTGCTTTCTATCATTTCCAAAGTCATGGAAAAAGCAATCAATATGAATCTACTCAAATATCTAGAGAAATCAGGAACAATCAATGATCGACAATACGGATTTCGCCTTCAAAGTTCAACCAGTGACTTATTGGCTGATGTATCTCATATTTGGCAGCATTCAATCGAAAAATTCGGAGAAACGATGGTTGTTGCACTCGATATTTCAAAAGCGTTTGATCGAGTTTGGCATCGGGCTTCCCTTCCTAAACTGCCGTCTTTTGGTTTGCCTCCTCAGTTATGTACTTTGTTAAAGCGTTTCTAGTCTGATAGGTCTCTGTATGTGGTTGTTGATGGAATATCATCTAATATTCTCCCGATAAATGCAGGTGTTTCACAGGGTTTAGTTCTGGCGCCCATTTTGTTTCTGCTTCATATCAATGATTTGCTCGAGAAAACATCTTGTTCAGTACATAGTTTTGCGGATGACAATACTCTTCATACTAGTTTCTCTTCCAGAGTCCCCATACCAGCTCGTGAACCAAAACTTCAAAGGAACATTCACCTCAAATTAACGACGACTTGGTAGAGATAATAGAATGGGGTAACATGAACTTGGTGGAATTCAATAATAGGGAAACCCAGGAATGTCTTTCCTCAAGGAAAACCGATCTATCATCATCTAGTATTCAGATGTCAGGAGTAACTATTCCTACAAAGTCATGTATCTCGATACTAGGAATCAAGATCAGTAATAATCTCTAATGGAAAAACCATTTGAGATCGATCGCTAAAAATGCTCCCCAGAAACTTGGATTTCTATTTTATACCTCACTTCTCGTCAGCTTCTGATGATCTGAGTTCGGCACCAAAACATCCATTGAAGCTTCTCGACTCTATTTAGAAAAAGGTCTTATTTGTGATTCTTCGCTCACAGACTTGCTCACTTCATTGAAACTTCGTAGGTGGGTCGGAGACTTGTCTCTCTTCTATAGATATTTTCACGGTCGGTGCTCTCCTGAATTGTTATCAATCGTTCCACCCTTGGCAATATCTATACGGATGGCTCGACGAGTACAGAATTCCCACCCCTTTGTTGTGAACTTGGAGACCTGTCGAACCTCTCTTGCTCAGGGATCTTTTTTTAATAGAACAGCTGAGCTTTGAACATTACAGTGCTTCCCTTTCGTGTGAATCTGCATATAAAAAAAAGCAATCAACTCCCCTACGGATTGACCAACCAAATCACAATACTAACTCAGGTCACTCGCATATTAGACACTCCTTCAGTATTTTCTGATTTTCTGGATGCAACGTCATATTATTCATCATAGATTCTTCTATTTGAGATTTTTTGCTGATCGCTTTTGGAATGAAATTTTTTCTTGTGCCAAAACTCCATCTACCTTTATTTGAACTTCTATTCTGAGCCTTGTTGCAGTGCTTCTAAGTCGAAGGGGTTCTTCTGCTGTTTTTTGGTGGACATTTTTTTTGTATCATTATCCGATTTCGGCACTACTCCATTATGGAGCTTCGCTTCTGGTCTGAATTCTACTCGATTTCAGAGTACGTTGTCTTTTTTCACTCGAAGGGCCAAAAATAATGTCTGGACTATTTTTTAAAGTCCAACACTAATGGTCTGAATTGTCTATATGGATTTCAGCGATTTATCTGTTGATTAAGAAGTGAATGAATCGGTATATCACATATAGAATAAAAACGGGGGAATAATTTTCTCATATAAATTTTCCGATGGGGTTTGGCATTTTTCGAGATACCTCGAAATAGTTTCTCAAAGGGTAATTGATTTCTGATGACAGTCATCTTATCGGTATTCTTTCATTTCCCCTATATTCAACAAATTCCAATTCAAACGCAAACGTAATAATTCCAAATCTGACATAGAATTCAAATTCAATGGTTATTTAACTGAAAAAAGAAAATGAAATTGGCACCGGAGCTCTTCTGCAATTGAGACTGTTGATCGTCCTTTGCTCACACACAGGCTTTGCCTCCTGGGTGCACTCGTGAGTTTGATAAGCAGATACAAGTATGTCACTAAATGATCAGCTCACAGCAGTTAGCTCACTCATGGGTTTCTGATATATTATTCACTGGACTGCTATTGAAAATCCCACCAAGAGTTGAAATATCATTGTTTCATATATTCATATTTCAACTGAAATCATATCATTTACTCCAATTCCAAGGAAAATTTGATTGAATTGACCAATATTTCGCAACCGCGAGCTCTCGTTACGTATTAGATCTCATTCCGAAATATTATCTGAGAGAAGTGAATAGAGCTTCATTTCAAGCTGACCGGTGATCACGGTAATATCTGTGTTGACACAACTAAAGCTGGATTAATCGAGCGATCTTCAAAGAAATTTACCTAGTCCTCCGGTAATGTCTTTTTGGAGATGAATTTCCTCCGAGTTGGTTTATTTATGAGGTTCACTTTGTGAACCAACCCGTTTCAAACTTATGTACTTCCAAGTATAAAAGTCGGTTTGATTGACACTGCGAGGCAGGTGCATTCGTGCTCGGAAATTTAATCCCTTCCAGAACTAAAAGCAAGAGAACAGCTGCGTTCAATTTTCACCTCATACAACTTCGAGCAGCGGGAATTCCGCTTCAGAATCCCCCGAATAACTTGAGAATTAGTGAACGGAACCGATAGCCATTTGAAATGGAATTCGAGCAGACCAATTTCCGTGATAAACAAAGCTGTTTTGATAGTATCTTACTCAATCAGTGAACGTACGAATGGTGTATCGTTTTTTCAGATTACAGCACTGATGCTATTTCGGAAACGGCAATACTGATGAGGTTGATTCAAATGAGCCAAATTCGCCTATTTGATGTGACAATAAAATGACTTCCACATCATCACAAGCTGTTTATGAGATACCCCTGAAAAAACTCAATTCGAATGATATGGGAATATGCCATAGTAACTTGAATGAGATTTATTGGCATATGGCAGGGAGAAATCTGAATAGAATATAAGCGGGTGCGGTGAAAAACTCAAACCCCAACCGAAATGCCTTCTTCTGTTTACCAGTTGACACCTCAGCGTGAACATCAATTGCCAAAGAACTCACAATGAAGGAGGTTTAGCACAACCAAGTGAAAGTCTGTTCGAGACCAGATCATAGCCACGTTGCTTCGATCTCAACAATTTCATATCATTCACAATTGCATTCGTTTGTTCACTCTTTGTTAAAAACATCGATTTTTCAAAAATAAAGTAGATACACTAAAATTTGATATTTGGAGAGAGTCTATCGGTATATCAAACCAGTTCAGACCTGAGTTCCCAATCTGCATGGGAATACTTCCTGTATTCAGTGAATCTGAACTCATAAAGATATTGTTGAATTTCTCTGAAAACTTTAATGAAAAAATCAAGGAAGGGGAAGATATTTGTACCTTCTTCCTTGAAAAAAAAGAGTTTAGTTCTAGAATTTCCAATACAAAATAGTTCTTCTCCTGATATAGGTATTGAAAAATGCAGCTTTTTGGGAGGAAGAATGTTAAATATCGTATTCGTAATGCAAAAAGGGTTCAGTCGTTGCGGAGGTTTGATTGTTCTACGTGGTCTAGAGAATTCCTCATTAATAGGGAAGTTCCATCTGAGAAAAACAACTTCATCTTGAGCAGTACTCGTTAACAGAGGCGAAATATGTTCCCGTGATGTTGAGGGAAAGCTAGTAGATGAGGAAGGTTCACTAATTTCATCATTACTATTTTTTGGAATGCTATTTGAATTTGGAAAACTGACAGTCTCACCAATCAGCCTGTAACCCCGTCCTTCATTTCCTGACTTGAGTTCACCCCTTATATCATTGGGATTGTTGCGGATTATCTGATCGAGATGCCTTTTCCAACAAATATTTTCACCATTGAGTTTACAAAAATAAGTTCTATCACCCAAAACTTCAACTATTCTTGCTTTTACCCAACTCTTTTTATTAGGATTACGATAATCCCTACAATAGATTTCATCTCCCACGTTAAACAATTCGTCCCTTCTTCTCTTTCCGTCTTGGTGGCTATACCCTCGAATTTCAGACACTTCATTCAACAAATCTAATCGAGCTCTAATTTTTGTGTGTTGATATCAAGCTGCAAGGTGTTACTTCTGTTGTTATATGTACAGAATTTCGATATTGTAGAAGATATCTTTTCACTGAAGTTTCAAAACTGCATTGATTGTTATCTTTATCTCTCAAAGCCTTATTCATTGCAATTTCGAAACTCTTGACTGCATTCTCAGCCAAACCATTGGTTGCTGGGTGGTATGGAGGAAGAGTTAAATGCTGAATTCCGTTGTTGATTAAAAATGATGAGAACTCTCCTGAAGAAAACATAGCAGCATTATCTGTAACCACTATTTTAGGCAAGCCAAATCTAGCAGAACGTTCTCTAAATTTTTCTATTGTAGTTTTTGAATCAATTCTTGATACGATAAAAGCTTCTACCCATTAGGAAAATGAATCGATTATGATTAATACATTTTTTCCAACAATAGGATCCAAAAAATCAGCATGGTTTCTTTCAAAGAAACATTTTGAATTATCACAAGCTATGACCTCAGATTTTATTGGTTCAGGTCTGAAAGACGAACAAATTTCACATTTCCTAACAATATTTCCAATATCTCAATCCAAATAGGGCCATCAAAAATATGCCCTAGCATTACACTCCATTTTCATCATACCTTCATGAGTATTATAATGTACTTTCAAAAGTTGTTTTCTGAGTTTGGTGGGCACTATCACTCTATAACCCCACATAATTACACCATTATTCAATGATAATTAATTTTTTTTTTGAAAATATGCTTCCAATAAATGGTTATTGGTCGACTCAGACAATCCATATAGAATGAAATTTACTATTTCACCTGAAACTGAATCCTTTCCAGTTTCTGATCTCAATAATTGAATATCGATTGGAACCAAATTTCCTATGAAATTGAAATAGTCCAATTCTTCCCCAGTCTCTGCTGAATCATCTTTTAAAGGCAAGCGAGAAAGTGCATCTGCTTGAACATTGTCACACCCCTTAATAATTTTGAAAGTATAATCGAAACTAGAAAGGAACAAAGACCATCTCTGTAACCGACTTGCTGACATTGCTGGTAAACTTTTGTGTTCTTCAAACAAAGCTTGTAATGGTTTGTGGTCTGAAACTGATTCAAATCTCCTCCCAACTAAAAACTGATATAACTTCCTAACTGCCCAATATATACTTGCTTCTTTATGGATCATTGAATGAATTTTTTCACATCTAGATAGAATTCTTGATATAAAACTGATTGGTCTCTCTCCACCATCAGGAAAGATATGAGATGATACAGCTCCTATTCCATACTGAGAGGCATCACGAGCTAAACGTAAAGGCTTTTCAAAATCATAGTGAATGAGAATTTCATCAGAAGTAACTTCTTGTTTGACATTCCACAGACCATGTAAATATTCTATCTTTTTTGAGTAAATCATACTAAGGTTTCAATTTCCTATATAAAGTTAATAAAAACATTGAATAATAGTTTGCCAAACCTAAAAAAGCTTTCACTTCTGTTACATTCTGAGGAATCGAACAATTGACAATTGCATCTACTTTGTCTGTAGATTTTCGTATTCCCTCTGATGTTATTGTATGACCTAAATATGTAATTTCATTTTGAAAAAAAACACACTTCAAAATTCAAAGAGAACCCTGCTTGTTGTAATCTACTCAAGACTTTCTTCAAATTTTCCCAATGTTCATCATCATTTTCACTTGTAATAACGATATCATCCATAAAACTGTCCCATTAATACCCTGTAGAACTTTTTCGAGAATGGCTTGAAATATGGAACATGCTGGCTTTGTTCCAAATGGAAGACGCTTCACTTTGAAAATATTATAAGGAGTACTCCATGCTAACATTCCACTAGTTTCATCATCAACCAACAACTGATTATAAGCATTCAAATTATCCAATTTAGTGAATTTCTGACCCCCCTGTAACGATGAAAAGATATCTTCAATTCGAGGTAGAGGATGATTCACATCCTCTAAATATTTATTGATAGTAATTTTTTAATTGGCACACAAGCGAATTTTTCCATTTGGTTTTAAAAAAAGGGGTACCAAAGGTGTTCCCCAACTTGAATGCGAAACTTTTTCAACAACACCTTCATTCTCTAATCTTCCAAATTCTTCCTCAACTTGTTTCTTGAAAGCAAATGGTATTGGTTTTGGTTTATGAAAAATTAGACTCGTATTTTCAGAAAGTTTCAGTTTTCAGCTGCTTGTCCATTATAAGTCCCTAATTTATTTTGAAAAATTGACCCAAATTCTTTCTTCAAAATATCTGAATCATATTCTGATATGAAATTTACATGTATTTCGTTGTTTCTTATAACAAGACCAAATATATCTATTAAATCTCTCCCCATCAATATTTTCTCAAAGCATTCTTCACAACTAAAATAGTGCAAAGTTTAGAAACCCCCTCAAATTTCACAATCAATGAGGCTACACCTTTTGGAATAAGAATGGTTGGAGATAACGGCATATGTGAAAAATATTTCATGTGAGTTGAAAAAGGGAGGTATCCATCTCCATTCTAACTGGAATATTATTCATCAAAACATTTGCAAAAATTGATTTCACATATTTGAGAGAACTCAGATGAAGCATTTCCACAAAATTGTCCTCAACATTACCTGAAACATCACCTCTTTTTGAGTTTCCTTCGTTCAAATCAACGCCATTACTACCATTGCTCATATCCTTTTCCAAATAGTGGTTTTTCTCAAATCGATTTTTTGAAAGCAAATAAATTTTTTGAATTCACAGTTTAAAAAGTCATGATTTGGTTTATTACAACGATAACAAAGAACCTTTTTCTGATAATAACCCTAATTATCCGATTTTGAGCTTGGAATTACTCTCATCTTCTGTATTCGATTCATATCGACCTGATTTCTCGTTTCCGCAACCCCGCTTCTTCTACTCAAAGCTATATCTGATAAACATGCCAACGTTTTGGTACGTTTTTCGTCACACAGTCTATCCAGAATTGGTCCCTCCTTCATACCTGTTACGAATTTATCTTTCACTCGTTCATTCAACATGTCTCCAAGAAATTTACATTTTGAAGCCACGTCTCTCACTTTGACATACCAGTCATTGATCGATTCCGTACCTTGTTTCAGGGAATCGAACTCTATTCTCTGTCTATAGATGGAAATTCGTGATTGAAACTGACTAGCCAGAATGGAAACCAAATCTGCATAGGACATATCCTTAGGTTTGGGTGGGTCGCACAAACTTTTCAAAATCTCATAGACACTCCAATACTCGTTAATAACGCAGAAACTACGATTTTCTTGAACCATATTTGCGCAGAAAAATTGATCTATGCGATCTCCCAATCGTCTCCTTCTTGAAAATTGGAAATGGACCAAACATTTCCGGTATCCATTACAGTAATCGACTGATTATCTCCAGCTGCCCTCGCTTCTGCCATGATTTTTGATTATAATCAATTCTCGGTAGCTTAACGAATTTTCAAATAACTTGTACCTTGTCGCCAATTGTTGAATATCGTATTTGTAATGCAAAAAGGGAATTATAATTCAACTCGAAGAAAAATTAGTTGTTTATTGATTGAAATTACAATTGTCTTTTCGCCACTTAGTAACAAATATATACAAGGTATATAAAACTAACTTGAATACATAACAAAGAATATCACGTATACAAACACATTTTGTGAAAAATAAGCCTTCATTATTTTTCCTGTGTGCTCTTTATTTGCAATCATGAAAAGAGTAGAGCAAGGATTGAATCAGCTCGAGAATATAGCAGTGATATCTCCTGTTGATTATACTGAATGGAGTGCTGAAGAAGGACGACTCTAGGAGGTTGTGTGAGGAATACAGAATAAACGATACTACTAAAAAGTGGGCATTCATGAAGGCGGTAAGGAGAATACTGCATTCCCGACTGGGACCAGGCTTTATCATTTCACTGTTATGCCTTTTGAACTGTGCAATGCTCCAGCAACAATTGAATGACTTTTAGAGCTGGTCCTGCGTGGGAGACGTCCCCATTATGACTAGACTACGTTCCAGACGAAGAAAAAGGAGTGTTTGAACGATTCAGGAATGCCAATCTAAAACTGAATCTACAGAAATGCTTCTTTTCCCAGAAAAATGTGGATTTTTCAGGTCACACATGTCACTTAAATGACAGCTAAATAAGTTGAATATTCGAAAACTTGCTTCACTTTGCATAGGATTGCTGAGAGATGTTTCTTACTGAAATGCTTCTCAAATCAATCTTGTGTAACAATTTACATGATAATAATAATAATAAAAATAATAATAATAATAATAGCCTTTATTGTCCAACAGTTTCCCATTTACAGGACAATATCAAAGAATAACAGAGCTTGAAATGGTGTTTATGAGTGAGTATAGTAGATTAATAGTAATATTACTTCAAACAATAATCAAAATAATATATAAAACATCATTGGAATATCGATATAAAAATGTTGTTCAACTTTTCATCACAGAAATGAGTTCCTTGATGGAACATGAATGAATGTTAATTTGAGTGCTAATTCCATTGAATTCACTACACATTCTATAAAGTGGAGATTTCAGTTGCATGTTTGTTCCAATTCTTGGAAGTTTGAAAGTTGCATGATTCCGAGAAAAATATGAAGGAACATTGAAATTGATCATGCTGAGTAGACCGGGAGAGTCAATAAGAACATTCAAGATTTTATACAAAAATATAACAAATGCGCAATTTCTTCTGCACTCTAAGCTGTCAATATTGACTCTCATGCATAATTCCTCATTATCTATGTACCATCTATTTTGAAGATACGAAATTTCGAAAAACCTTTTTTGTACGCCCTCAATGGCTGCTTTATGACACTCGTAAAAAGGGGACCAAACAATACTAGCATATTCTAGTTTTGATCGTACATTGGAAAAATACAGTAATTTCAATGCCTTGATATTGGTAAAATTCCAACAATTTCTCATTATAAAACCGTATGACTTCTGTGCTTGAGAGATTTTTGAAGTAGTGTTTTCTATGAAATTCAACTCTTTATCAAAAATAACACCTAAATCCTTGATTTTGGTACAGCGTTCCAGTTTGATATTGTCAACATTGTAAGAGTAGTTTATAGTGGTATTATTTTTAGTATAACTCAGGACCTTGCATTTTCCAAAGTTAAGACATGATTTGTTTGTATCGTACCAATCTTGAATATAATCTAGTTGTTTCTGCAGTTGTAAGCAGTCATTCATATCATTCACAACAGAAAAAATCTTCAAATCATCAGCGAAGCACAACTTCTCACATATTAAATTTTTACAAAGGTCATCCACAAATATCAAAAATTGAAGTGGTCCCAAATTTGAACCTTGAGGAACGCCAGATGATGCTAGGTAAATATCGGAATGGAATCCGTTATATGAAACATACTGCTTTCGATTTGATAAATAAGATGCGAAAAAATCTCTTGCGTTTTCAGTGAAACCAGCTACACTCAATTTATTCAAGCACATGGTGTGATCCACTCTGTCGAATGCTTTTGCAAAATCTGTATAAATAACATCCACCTGTCTATGGTCATCTAGCGCCTCTGAGATATATTGTGTGATGAATATCAGATTTGACACTGTTGAGCGATTATTGACAAATCCATGCTGATTTTCAGATATCACATTTCGCATACTGGAATATATTTGGTTATACAGAATGATTTCAAAAACTTTTGCAAAATTACAGAGCAATGAAATACCTCTATAGTTATCGATTTTATCTTTATCGCCATTCTTGAATATCGGGCAAACTCTCGCCTCCTTCCATATTTCAGGAAATGTTCTAGTTTTCAGACATGAGTTGAATATCTCAAAACAACTGTAAGGCAACCAGAACAATCCCTGATGATGAAAGAGGGGATGTTGTCTGGACCAGATGTCATTTTGTCTTTCAATCTCTTCATAGCTCTTACAACCTCATATTCTTCAATTGCATGAAAATTGATACAAACATGATCCTGGTCATTATTTTTGGCAACAGAATTTTGAACTGGAGATTGAAAAACGCTACTAAGGAATGTACCAAATGTATTGACAATATCTTGCGGATTTTCTACAGGATTATTGTTAAGATATAATTTGCCCGGTATTCTGGTTGTATTATTCTTGGAATGTATGTATGACCAAAGTATACTGGGGTCCTCTGATAAAGAAAATTATAGATTCTCCATGTACTCACTATAGGACATTTTTATTTGATGTTTAATAATACGTCTAACTCTCACAAATTCAAGGTATTCTGCTTGTGAGCCAGAATTTTTGTATTTTCTTCTATGAGTAGATTTGAGTTTGATATTGCTAATGATGGATGAATTGAACCACGGAGGATATTTATGGGCATAGTATTTATGAACTGGAACATATTCGTCGAAAATGCTGAATATTTTTTCATATAATAGTTCTACAGCTATATTAGCATCTGTTACGTTGGAAAAATCCCAGTTCACTTCATACAGTGTTCTATATAGAGCCGGAAAGTTTGCTCTTCGGAAATTATACTTTTTCTGTTTCGGATTACATATAAAATTCGGTTGTTTTTCCATGACCATAGTAAAATTTATCATCAGAGCTGGGTGATGCCCATCCTCATACACTATCGGACTATAGTCCCTGGCCACTTCACAATCCAAATTGGAAATGACTAAATCTAGTAATCGGCCCAAATTATTCCTTATTTGGTTTAATTGGCTTAAATTGGATATTTCCAGAAAGTTTTTTATTGTTACTGCCTTGGTATCGACAGAGCTACCATCAGTAAATTTGGGAATATTGAAATCTCCTATCATAATAACTGAGCCATCACTGAGATAGTCGAGTTGTTCCAGACACTCGAAGAAGAATTCAAATTCAACCGTACTCAGTTTGTCAGGTATATACAGCGCTACAATATGATAGATTTGGTAGCTCATAAAGCATTTCACAATCAATAAATCAACTGAGGAAAATTCGGTTTCGAAATGGGAAGTGTCTACTAATTCAGTTCTAATTGCACTCTTGCAGGCCAACAGGACACCTCCACCATCGAATTTTGAAACCAGGTCGAGTCGGCGATCTTTTCTGAAGACAACATATTCATCCGGAAACAATTCAGAGCTCAGCACATCCTAATTCAACCTAGTTTCGCTCAAAACCACCAAATCATATTCACCCTCAGTCACTGATGCATAGAAAGAATCTACCTTACTTTTTAGACCACGCACGTTCTGGTAATAACAAAGTACGTTTTTATAAAGAATACTGGAACTGTTGGAGCAATTCAGTTCAAAACTTTCACTATCTTTGGATTTCCATTGACATATTTGATCTTGAACTTCTCATGGCCGTTTCTGTTCCTATTCTCGACTTCCTCCTTAAGCTTTTTGTAATGGGCAAGTTTTCTATGTGTTCGATCAACAGATATATACATTTTTTCAAATTGGCTGTTTTTCAGGGTGTTTGCTTTCTCAATTAAACTCATAACTTCACTCTCGCTATTCAATACAAGTTTGATTGGTTTGTTTTCACTAATATCAAAGCGGCCCATTCTACTCGGTTTGATATTGACTAAGTCTCTTTCGGGATCCAAAAAGTTCATGAGCTTGGTAACTTCAGCTTTATCTTTTTGTACTCTCACTGGTATATCAGCGTTTTGATCTTGTTCAGGGAGACCAAAGATCATCACATTCTTTTGGCGTCTATTCCGTTCATTTAAATCTTCAATCATCTCTTCGAAATCATTTCCGCTCGCCGTACTAGGATCCGTTGTTTCGCTTTTTTCCTTCAGCACTTCAATATCATTCTGTAGGGCTAGGATAATATTCTTCAGATCTTTGATTTGATTGCCAATTTTTCTGCAATTGACGCATGACCAATCATAGCCTTCATTTGGATCGCCCAATATCTGAAGTTCATCGACAGTAATACTAACACATGCATGCCGGAACGCCCTAGAGCAAACTGAACATTCTATCAGAAGATTTGATTTATATGAATTACTGCAGCATGAGCAAATGAAATTTGAAACTGGCATCTTGGTACGCCACTGCAATAACATGTGCCAGAGCCATTTCTAGAAAACTGTCCTTTTGTGAAGTTTGTGGCCATGAACACTCTCGATCATCGAGATCTATACCACAGCAAAAATTTGGACAAATTCACGGAAAGCCATTTTCCATAAGAAACTTGCGAAAGGATTATACAATTATGGTGCGATACATCGTCCTTATTAGCGTAATTTCCTGGAAAAAACATATTCAATATGCTTCAAAAAAACTTACCTGATTAAAATATTATACTTTCACTTAATTCTATATAATGTTACAACCTTGAATTTGATAGCTACTGATTCGGCAAAGTCCCTGTATAGAAAAAAGTTACACAAAACTGCATACCTACTACGAAGGTCTAGTAAACCGGATGCGGGTACTGTAGGGTTGGAGTAATAACACAGGTTATAAAAGTACACAAGAGACATATTATGTGCATATTTCATTCTGAAATAATAGTTCAATTGTCTATCGTCAGCGCAGTGATGAATTCTGCAATCTACAGCGTATCTGTACAAATCGGATGAGAACAAGCTGAACAGGAGAGGACTGAAAATCAGTTTTCACCCACACACATGTTTTGTGTCCAATTCATCAAAACTGTTTTCTGTTATATCTGAAATTACACTGGATGTACATACTATGATTGGAGCGAGAACCAGACCGAACGTCAGTGATGAGACCGTTAGCTTCAGTGAAATCAATGATTTTATGCTTCATTATCTTTTATATAGGGTTGGATATCATAAGAATAATGCTAATAGGCCCCAGATTGAATGAGTCTGATGGTGAAGTACACTCGACAAGAGGTATAATGAGTGCTTGTTTCCATAGGATTGGAGGAGTGTTCAAAGTTGAGCGTGATTCGAAGATGAAAATTATATTATTGGGGAGATGGCAGCTAACAAGTTCCATCAATGCAAAAAAAATACCGTCGATTGCAAGATCACTTCTTTTGATGCGTTTCAGGTATTTCGCGACTGCAAACAGGATTTCTGGATTTTTTTTGCATGACCTGTTGCCCAAGTTGAGATCATCTGCAAATGTGATTTCAGTATTATTTAATAGTGGGAGGTTATAAGTCCATCTTTTTGAGAAATAAGACTGGATCAAGGGATATAGTGAGCTAGGATAGTTAGGACTGTAAACAACGTAATTCAATTCAATTCAATTGGAGCTGCTGCACAAAGTTCCGAAAAATCTCACTCAATGTTGATTGGAAATTGTACCATAGATGAGAGTCATTAACCAGCCTTGAATAGAACTAGCAGTTGTGACAATTTGTTAAAATACACGTAAAGGTCAAAAAAGTATTATACATACAGTCAAACGTATTATCAACATATAAAAAACCTAAATACCTGTTTTGCTATATGAGATGACGATATTTTATGAATAATTGAAGTTTTTTGGTGTTTCCAACATTTTTCATTGAATGAATTTTTTTTCAATATGCAAGCGAGAAAGATCATATTGTAGGCGATAAATTTCACATACTGTACATAGTGAATGAGAGAATGAACATAAATCCATCAATCCACGAGTGAAAAATCGATTATCTAGTGGGGTAAGCAACAAAATTTGGGGAGACCTATGGTTGGCCGAAAAAACTGTCTGGCATTGGATTTCTGAATGCAATCATTTAAACCATGGACATGATAATGCCTTATGTGATGCATGAACACTTTACTGGAGCATCTTGTATGTTTTTCTGTCCTATTTTGAAGTGAAGTAGTGAGTAATTGGTTGAGCCTATATGTTCTTTCTTTTCAATACTTCTGGATCTCAATTTGAATTGCAGGATGTTATATCATCCGCAAACAAGATGATGTGGGATGGTTTGATATGATGAGATATGTAATTGTTGAAAATGATAATTGAGAGACTCATCACTGAACCTCGAGATACGCCTGAAGAAACTGTTTGACACACTGATGAGTGATGTGAGTGATTGTCATGAGATAACTTCCGACCTCCCCCTCCCCCTTCCACATAGATTCTTGAACCGAATGTGCCCATCCTCTATTCCGTATAGTCCAGCTCACAAGTTAGCTGCGAAGGATACTCATTCATTATCAATTGGTCCAGGTGTAGATTCTAATCAGATGATTTCAAGCCGGAGATAGAAACGAACGATGTTTCGGTTGAGAGGTACAATTTAGTTCTAAGACCAGTTGATAATGAATGATTAATCCTCTCCATATAACACCTCTGTCAGTCGATATATGCTTCGATGTATGCATCGTCCAGAGGTAAATGTGCCTATGCATCGGGTGATCTACGACCCATTTTGGCAGCACAAGGCAGCACTTGGCCATAATCAATGAAGATCACACTATAGTGAAAGGAGATTCAACAGTGATAAAATGCAACAAATATGTCGAGCGAATCTCTGGATACAACTCTTAGTGATATCATAGAACAAGTATCGTGCATTCATGACATCAGAAGCATTTATTCTGAGAAGAAAAAAAACGAGTGTCATATCAGATTTCAGAAAGTGTGGAAATGTGGAAATGTTCTCTTGATGAAGCAATTCAACAAGGATATGTTCAATCACCACTTCGTTCCTTCATTCCAATCAGTTCTCAGATTTTTCGCGATACTCTACTTAAGCAGTGAGAATTGTAGCCAGACTTGCTTCATGCGGGGTTTTCATGTCGATTTTATGAGGCTAGCATTCAATGCAAAAATCCAAGACTCTCGGTTCGTTCTATGAATATTTTCTCTATATACGGGATAAGAATGAACCCCCAGATGTTTTTTTTGCTTCTGACGACTAGGTTTCGTCGCCATAGCTTCATTGTTTCTGATCGACAATAGCAGGATGGATGTAATGGGGCTCCTGAATTCTTATTGGAAGTAAATTAATTATCTTCGACAAAATAATTCAGATTAGTTTCATCATTGTTGAAATCTCAATCTATACATCCTATATAAAGTTTTATCTGACCTGAACTCAATGTTTGGTGGAAGATACAGAGTACCATACTGCTGGAATCAACTAGAAAACTCGATCCATTAAAGCTGATGTGCAAAATCCTGATGTGAATTCTTGAGTTTTGATGCTCTGAAAAATTGAGCACAAGCAACTCCATATTGACCCAGACATTTTCGGAAACATCTGAAGAATATTGAAAAAAATGATGATTTTCGAATCAACTTCACCTTGCGATTTCATCGATGTATTGATAGTGCTGAATCCATGCGAAATTTCTAACATCTCTGTTTCATTTGCAGGAAATGTATTCGTGATTGCAGCCATCCTTCTTGAACGGAACCTCCAGAATGTTGCGAACTACCTCATCCTCTCTCTGGCTGTAGCTGACCTTCTTGTAGCTTGTTTAGTGATGCCATTAGGGGCAGTTTACGAAGTTAGTAGAGAGTGGAATCTGGGACCAGAACTTTGTGACATGTGGACTTCCAGCGACGTCCTCTGCTGTACAGCGTCTATATTGCATCTCGTTGCAATTGCACTGGACAGGTGAGTTGACAAGTTTATCCATCGGGAACATAAATCGGAATCGAAAGAGAAGCTCAGTCAATAAAAACAATGTACTGAAGTGGCTGGTTTCAAAATTTTTCTGTTCCACCGTAGTCGCAGTAAATATTGTATAATACTTTCCTCACTATAGTATAAACATTCATAATTTCGAGAACCGTCTTCAGAGTTCAGGATTCAATAAGTAATAGTGACAATGCCCAGCAGTAATCTTCAATTATTTACTCCGTTGACTTATACCTAGATTACTATGATGACAGTGGCAAAAAGTCGTACTTAACAGTTTTGATTGTCACCAGATTGGCATGAACAGCTCATCCAATTCAACTTGGCTCGAAATTTCGTCCCACATCCCATTGCAGTTTGAACTTCGTGTTGATTTCAGATTACTGCTTGTTCCGCATTGCGCAATAAGTCATCATTTTCGTGACGAGATGAAATGGAAAAGCTCTACCATCCTTATAGAATGCGATCATAGAAAGAGTTCTGAGAATCAGAAGTGCAGAAATATATTCGGTTGTACTTGGCACGGTTACAGTACTCGACTTCACTCCATGGTGCAAACATCGTGCCACGTGCAAAAAAATTAATTCATTCTGCACTTATGCCCCTAGGTTCATCTCATCTCGTGTTAACTTTTACAGTGTGGTAGTGAAAAGTTTCACGCCACGAGACTCTAACTCCATGACGAAATGAGATATCGAAGCATAACGAAGTCTACGTGAAAGAGCATATTTTTCTAAACTTTTCAGTCTGAAAAAATATGACTTCACTCGGTTTCAAGACGAGCACATCCTTATTTTCACGAGAGAGGGGGATTTCGTGATTGAATTCTCTGCTAAAATGTAGTTGGTTTTGAATACTGATATTTTGCATTTGCATTCGACCAGAAAATAATTTCATCGGGATCATGGTTCGATGGACTTTACATGAGGAAGCATAATGTTTGGTACTTCAAAATGGACAAAATACCCATGTTACGTCAATAGTAGCGAAAATAAGGAAACCACCCTTTTTTTGATATTACTCAAAGTTGAGGTAAACAGTTCATCACCACACTATATATAGAATATCATACAAAAACATTTACTAATTTCAGACACACTATGACTTAACTTCTGGCTGAACCAGAGTGAATATTTCAGATAGATTCGCCCATCTCGAAATAGATATCAACAATTGGGCGCCCGCAGAAACTTCTGTCTTATGTATCTTGATGGTGACATTGAAATTCTATGTCCAGTTGAGCTTCATCTGAACGCTCGTTATACGAATTGGGTTCGTCAATTACAATGAACTTTCAATTCAATATTAACGGATTTATTCCCATGTTGCGATTTTTCGTGACATGGTCAGAAATTGAATCCTGCCGTTTGATAGGAACTCATATTTGGATATAATACTAATAATAATAGTAAATAGTTTATTGTCTGCCATACATACAAGTTGCGAAGAAAAGTCCTGCATAGTAAATATTGACATACAAAAGGAGTAGTGTTAGGTCTATTGACCAATTCTGCCACACTCTCCTGGACAAAGTGTCTCCCCTATAGTAGTATATCATAATTGAATTGATTCCTGTACAGTACATCTTCAACTAACTAAAAATGAATCAAGTAAAAAATGATAGATGGATTTTAAACCCCTCGCACAATAATATTTGCAAATATACAAGAAATGTAATAGGTATTACTTATGAAAAAAAAAGTAGTAAACAATGAACTTCATATCGTTCCAGATCGGAGTAATAACTCCTTTTTCATATTTTTTTTAAGGAATTCAATGACATAGAAAAGTTTGGGATATCCAGGTAATGACTAGCCGATGCGATTTGATAAGTGAAACTTGACTTATAAATTTCCTTCCTATGCATGGGAATGTCGATTCCGTTTTTTCTCCTGATATTCAGATTATGGATGTCAGTCCTATATGTTACTTTCCTGTATAGATATTCTGGAGTTTTAGTTTTCAACACCTTATAAAAAAAACAAAGAGAATGTAGTCTGCGCCGGTTCTTCATGTTCAACCAGCCCATCTCTTTGAGCTTATGAGAAAGTTTTTCCGCCTCAATCCATAAATGAATTGCAAACACGAATTTTGAACCTTTTGTATGCGATATGCATCAGATTTGCGAAGAAAAGGCCCATACACTGTATCGCAATAATTGAAATGGGACAAAACCAGAGAATCAGTTAGCATTTTTTTGTCTCGATTTTTCTTGTATATTTGCAAAAATTGGGAATTTTTTTAAAATTTTCAAAAAAAAACCTTTTCTTTCTTCATTTTTCTAATTAAAAAAAAAATCACTCACTTGACCTTCATATAGAAAATACCTGAAATTTTAGTTGTAAACCAAAAGTTTCAACGGGGCCGAATTTTTTTTTTCATGGCGATTTTTTATAGTCAATTATTTTTTATTTTAATTTTTGGAGGATGAAATAGCTATAATTTTGACTTGGGCAATCAAAATTTAGTTTTTAAGGGCAGATACCTAGAATTGTGAAATAGCTATAATTTTGACTTGAGCAATCAAAATTTAGTTTTTAAGGGCAGATACCTAAAATTGTGAAATTGCCCGATGAGGATACAACAGTTTGAGAGAG
The DNA here is from genome assembly GCA_032362365.1 of Zygogramma bicolorata. NCBI lineage: Eukaryota > Metazoa > Arthropoda > Insecta > Coleoptera > Chrysomelidae > Zygogramma > Zygogramma bicolorata. The sequence goes on from JAVJAQ010003572.1 coordinate 1,805,404, forward strand.
GAGTAGGCCGATTGGATTTTTTTTGAAACATGTTTATCAAAACACATCTTTCTGTCTATATATAGACCTAGATTCTCAATATGATCATTGAATTCCAATATGTCACCATCAATATGTAAATCTAGTTAGTTCATTGCTATTCTTTTCTGCGATTCATTTCCGAATAAGGTAGCACTGGACTTGGAAGCATTGATTTTTAGAAAGTGTTTCTCAGACAAAGAGTGAAGCACAGATAAATCATGATTGATATTCTGGTTTGCATGAAGAATGTCATTTAGTTTGAAAAAGTGATACAGCTGTGTATCATCGGCATACAGATGATAGTTACAGTGCGATAGATCAAGGTGAAATTTTGAAGTATAGAGAGTGAAAAGAAGTGGACCGAGAATGCTGCCTTGTGGTACACCTTGTAGTATAATCAAACTTCTAGATATTTCATCATCGATTTGAACTTGTTGCTCACGATCTGACAGGTATGATTCAAGAAATTTCACGGCATCTACACAAAATCCTATATGACCAAGAATAGATAACAAAATAGTGTGGTTCAAAGTATCAAACTCCCGTGAATAATCGATCATTACCAATACACAGACTTCATTCTTATCTAACGAACAGAGGACATCATCGATAACGGCACTCAATGCTGTCGAACAGCTATGTCCACTTCTGAATCCATATATATATATATATATATATATATATATATATATATATATATATATATATATATATATATATATATATATATATATATATATATATATATATATATATATATATATACATATATATATATATATATATATATACATATATATATACATATATTATTTTTTCCTATCAATAAAAAGTATATTATTATTATTTTTATTATATTCTCATTGAATAAACGTAATTGTGAAGCTCTACATCTCCAAAAAGATTCTGCCAAAACCCTAATGAATGACTTTGTCGAATAATCTCCTAATTATCTCTTCATGAATTACTGATAGAAAAATGTAGACTAATAGGGATTTGTCTTAATTCCACTTCGGTTCCTCGAATCCGTTTTCAGGACACGTGTTGAGAGGTCTTTCTTCAGATTCCAAAATATTTATTCAAATTTCTTTTCTTTCGTGAAAGTTTACTTCATATATCATTGTTTATAACCGTACCCTCTGCTCAAATCAACATTATAATTTATAACAAAAAAAATCACAATCATGAAACACAAATTATTAAGGGTATGTATGCCTGGTTGTAGTGTTGTATCTGTTTCATGACTATCTACAACAATGGAGAAGGATGGGTCCACACAAAAAATTATTGTAGATCATGTTTATTTGTTCAAAATATTTCAACCCAAATATCGTGGCGCATCGAAAAAATCTCCGGAAATTTTTTCAGTTGCCATGGTAACTAGTCAGAATTGAGGCATCTTATTGGTTGAGAAGTAGGGGCGTGATATTTCCGTTCGAAAATAACATATCTGTTGATTACAGTAGTTATGGTTACGATAAACAATCTTCTATATCATCTGATTCCAGTGTTGTAGGTTCAGCCGAATCATGTGATTCCCAAAAAACGTGTAGCACCAAATAATTATCTTCTGAATTTTGGTGCAGTGGGTGTCAAATTACCGTTCATTAACTCACCAATATTCTTGGGGAATTCATGTGAATGGCTACAATATCATGATGCATTCGATGGATCGATCATACGAAATCCAACATTAACAACAACCTTGAAAAGTTCCGCGTCGAAAACTATTGCAAATCTGAAACTGACAAATAACAATTTCAATATTACATGTGTTAGGAAGGCCCCACTGGCTAGCCACAATATTAAACACTGCACTACACACTTAACACAATATTTATTGATCCACTCCAGAACAATGTCAGTTTAAGACTGATTCACCTAAGTATCTCACATTCCCATGACTCAACCCTTATCCATATCTTACATAACTAACAGATAACTACCAGCGTCACATAGAAGTATACAGTGTGATACTATTCCCACTTATAAAGATCCTGACACATGGAATACGCTTCGAAGCATTACATTATATTTTTCACATTGAAATAGAATATTCAAGTGCTCTCAAACGAATAGTGGATCATTGATCTACGATCAATAAAAATGTAAGGAGAGCATACTGAGTATTTGGAAAATCTTATATTTTTTTATATTATTATCTTCTCCGTTATTCCAATGAAAGTTTTCAAAATTGTTAAATTTTCATTGAAACATTCATAAATAACATAATGTAAAGGGAAAGAACAGTATACTCATAAAATCTTTATACAAAGTAACGAATAATTACTGAACAGTAGAAACGATGATGGTCCTAGAAGAACTCTCGAAGGAGTATTTTTCAGATATAATCACATAAAAACAAGAGAGTGGTCAAAATGCCACATCTACAAAAGAGAAGAATAACTGAAACGGGATCGACGGATACTTCGGATCTTTCGTAATAACTGTGAATATTTCTAAATGAATTGCATGGTAGAAAGACATATGAATAAGCATAGCAAACCCTTATATTTTTTGTAGCAACGTCCTTTTCTATCTTCGACAGTGAATGGACCCGCGTAATCAACATCGGTTACATAAAAAGACGGAGAGCAAGATTCTTTATTATATAATTCATTATTATATCAATTAATCAAATCAGTTAGAGTAAATTGACAGTCCGATTCTATGTCCGACAAATAGTGAGACGTTATCTGAACCACATCAAATCAGAGCCTCACACCATGAATAATATACTTCGACCATTGCCCCATCGCATTTGGAAATGTCTGCCGCAGGTAGAGACGAACCGACAGGCCCAAAACTCTGCGGACCACGGCTGAGAGGCCTGGGAAGTTCTAACGATTCATATTATATTATTTTCCGTATCAGTTCAAATAGTCGTTTCAGTCGAAAATGTTCATGACTGCAGGTCACTCCTAGATTCAAGCAGTCAATCCAATTTCTTGAGTTCAAAGTTTATTCAGAAGCTTGAACTAAAAACAGGCAGGGTTGATGTTGTGTCCGCAGATATTTGCGAAATGTATCATCAGATTGTATTAGAACCAACCCAAAGATGTCTTCAGCGAATAATTTGGCACGAAAATCCAACAGATTCCATTTCCACGCATCAACTCAATACGGTGGCATATGGAACTTCATCTGCTGCGTTTCTTTCGATACCTAAGGTGTCATTTTCAGTGGTTGATAAAACACAATAAAAAATATCCCAATGCATCGAATTCTATTCGAAATGATTTTTATGTAGATGACCCCTCAATTGGCTCTAATCTATTGAGAGCATGCAAAGAAATATTTTTATATTGAAACAAAGTTGCTTCATCTTGAGAAAACGGATTCCGAATCTCTTGAAGTTCTTGGAAATGTTGAAGATTCAACAACTTATTTCAGTACTTTACACATAGGTCCTGACTGAACGGCAAAACTTCAGGTTCATTTCGGTCATCTACTTCCGACTTATATTCAATATAAAACATCCTCATCCTTCTGGGCAAATTTCAAAACGAATAATTCCGTATTGTACAGCCCAGATATTTGATACCTAGGACTTCTGAGTCCTTGCATAAATGTTTCAAAAATAATTCTTTTTCTTCTGACTTCCATAGGACGAATAAGTTCCTGTAGATATTCACACAAAATGGTTGAAGTTTCATGATGAACTCAGATTTCCATATGACCTGCGGATTCCGAGGAATATAAGAAGTGAAGTACCAATTCATAATAGGCTCCATACATTTGCAGATGCTAGTCATTCTGTATAAGCTTCTTCCGTATAAGTATTGGAGGAAATGGGTTGATGAGCACTTACCCTATATGTGCTTAATGAAAGGTAGCACGTTTGAATGCGATAACCATTTCTCATTTGTAATCGTGTGAGTAGATGAAGAAAGCCGATATGAACTCAAGATGGCGGCCAAAACCGTGGAAGATTTGAAATCTGGTCCGAAGCTTGCGTCGCCGCTCAGCTTGGGCGTGTCACAACAGAAACATTTTAACCTAACCATAAGACATAAACATAAGAATGCCACCTAATGAACTAACCTTCAAAGTCTTGAACGTCTGCCTGAACGTCTGGTACTCATCCAGCTACACCAACGAGCCGTCTTGAAAGTATGAGTGAAGAGGTGTATGCAATGATACCCCGCGCGCATGGAGGTCGTCTTCGATGGCAGACAAGGGAGCACTTTTCTGGTATTGGGGTGTTGAGTGAGATGGTCGATAGAAAACTCGGTAGTAGGATCCGATTGGCTGCGGGTATTGATTGGAAATTCGATTCAAATTCAACTATTGAGTGATTTTCAGCTATTGATCGGCACTGTGAGTGATTTTCGATAGAAAATTCGGCGTGGCATTACAGATAAAAATTCGATTTTTGGCTGTTGGTGAGGTAGTGAGAATAAAAATTCGGAGCAGATAAAAAAAAAGGATGATGTTGGGATCCCAACTGATATCGTGCTAGTGATTTTCGATGAAAAATTTGGCGTGGCACTGCCGATAAAAATTCGATTTTTGGCTATCGGTGATCGACTTCGGAGTGTTAGTGCGAATAAAAAAAAATTGAATGGTGTTGAAATTCGAACTGAGATCGGCTGCGGCTATTGATTGAAAACTCGGTAGTGTGAGTGATTTTTGATGATTCGATTTTTGGCCATTGAGTGAGATGAAAATTCGGTAGTGCGAATAAAAATTCGAAGCAGTCGGAAAAAAATTTAAATGGTGTTAGGATTCGAACTGAGATCAGCGGAGGCTGTTGATAGAAAATTCGGTAGTGCGAATTCGGCTTTTGTATTCGAATGAAAATTCGGCTATCGACCTACACTGCGATTTCAAATGGAAATTCGGCTATTGAAATCGAATAATCAACTGATTTAGTTTCGGCTATTCATTCATCTTACAATCCATTAGCAACTCTGCAGTTCAGAGTCGATCTATTCCGGAGATTTGTACCAATTATTTACTACACTGCAAATGAAAATGTATCCATTGAAATCGAATGATCAACTAATATAGTTTCGACTATTCATTCATCTTACAAACTTACTATTGAACCAACTCTTCAGCTATTGAAAAGGTAAATATATATCGCTTGTTTGAATATATATATATATATATATATATATATATATATATATCGAAATTGATTAAAAATTTGGAGAAGCACTTCGAATTCGGCTATTGATTGAAAAATCGATTGAATATTCTAACAAAGGAGTGACACTGCGAATTTGGCTAGTGGGTTGTACTGCGATTGTGGAGTCTATTAAAAATCCAATTCTTAAACTGAATGCGACGATTGCGAGGGTAGAGTTAATCTATATGATTTCGGCTATTTTACAGTCAGTCGTACCAACTATTCAGCTGATCTGGTTTCGACTATTCAATTAATTTCGGAGACTTCAACTGATATTTCTGAGGCTATTTCATTCATCTGGATTCGAACCAACTGTCTTGCTGATTTCGGCTATTCGATTCATCTTGATTCGTAACAACTATTCAGCTGATCATGTTTCGGATATTCAATTAATTTCGGATACTATAGCTGGTTTCGGCTATTTCGTTCATCTCGATTCGATACAACTAGTATTGAGGAATGAAATGAAAATGTTGAAAAAAAAATTGTTTTGGTGCTGGGATTCGAACAATGGACTGCGAGTGAGTGTGGAGTTGTTTGAAAATTGGGATTTGATTGAAGAATGGAGATTCGAAAAAGGGAGACGCGGAGAGTGAAAGGGGACTGTAAGAGTGAAAGGGGGCTGTGAGGGGAGTGAAAGAGATAGTGCGAGGGTTTACTGAAAAATTCCGCTTCAAACTCTCCAACAGATCTTCATAATTTTGGTCATGAGACTGAAAATAAGTTTTAATTCCGGTTTGATACCAGCTATATGACAAAATATCCTATACTGGAAAAAATATCAGATTACCTTTTGAAGCAATATGAATCGAAACTAATCGTACCTGTTAAGCTGATATATTCATAAAATCACGAATCAAAAAAATGACTATCATATCCGATAAGAGTATGGAACACCATTGGTAAAATGTGACTCTCTCGTCTCAAATCGATTAAAAAGGCGATCCGAACCAACTGCAATAGTTTCAACTGTGAGTGCGAGTGAGGGTATATTTGATCTATATAAGTTCGGCTCTCAGAGGCGAAAGGACTAAACCTAATAGTGCAGATATATCGGTCGGAAACATTTTGTCCATTCGATTTCAAAATGAATTAACCTATGTGAAGAAATGTATATAAAAATAAAATATACTGTCAAGAAATCATTCATTGCAAAATCATCATGTAGGTAAGATAATCAAATGATTCGAGATGATTCAAATTATTCGGAATAAATATCACCTTTTTCGAAGACACACTCACAAAACGATTCACCCGATACCACTCGTCCCCGAGTTCGACAATGGACAGACCCACCCATCGTCACAGCAGGATTAAAGACACACAACAAGAGTCACGCGTGGAAACAAAACAAAAGAAATGAAATCAAGGTAGATCGAAACATAAGAGACGGAGATAGCCAATTGTCCACTTCAATTGGTGTGAGATATAGCTGAAAGTGGCTGAACCACAAAAAACCCTACAAAAAAAATTCAGAGATTCTCCTGAGTTCGATATCGCGAACAAGTTCTCAGTCGCAACGAATCTATGGAGCTCAGGATCCCCCAGTAGTGCCGCACGACCGCTCTTCACCCGTTGACCGGCCTAGACCTCCACGCTAGCGCACACGATACCCCCCAAGTTCGCCCTTCCAAGAACTCTGCTTGACAAGACGAGCTGTCGGACTGAACTAAGCTCGCGCACATCACACCAGGTCTCCTACAAACAGAAATAACGGGGTAGGCCTTGAAATGCGTGATACCAAACCGCCTTAAAGTTTGGTACCCTAGCAAATACAATGCAATGCAATACAAAAGAATGAGGGGTTAATACAAAAGAATTGGAAGTTAAAATCACAGATAGAAACCACCTCCAAGTAAAGTATCCCATTCATACCTGATCATTGTGGAGTGGACTCAACCCATCGAATCGATCCCGCTATCAAAACTCCGACCAAGATTTCGAAGACATCAAATGTGGTGACTACTTCTTCAAAACCAGACTCCCAACCGCTTGGAAGGTTCGCATTAGGACCACATCGATATCCCAGATGAATCAGCACGGAATTCCGACAGCCGAAACGACTCGCCAAGCCGAACCCACCACAAGACTGTCCAGCATTAAGGGAGCTGCTATCCCATAACCTACAAAAATAATTAACCTTCACAAAAAACTCCTAGAGGAGATAGGAAGTAACGATAGACATGAAATATAAAGAGATAAAGATACAAGAAAGATAAAGATAAGAGATATTCAGTTATAAAAAGAATATTGAGATGACTCAAACTTGAGTGCTTTGCATGAGAAAAGAGTTATTTCAAACCATCTACAGAAATAAATTCATCAAGATATAAGATAAATGCTTTAATATTTCGAGAAAGCCTTCTAACCAAATCAGACAAAAAAATAATAACCGTTGCAGCAATGCCAGATTCAATGGAAGTGGGGATTTGATTTCTGAAAAACATATTTTCCTTAAGGAGATACCAAAAGATATAAATTTCAATAACATCACTTCAATTACAGAATGCACAACTGAATGGCTTCATCTTCTGTAGAGATCATAACGCTCATATAAATGAAGCGATATGAAGCACAGACAGTTGATTGTCTCTCTCAATAAAACAACGCAAGTGATCAATATACCATGACTATGCCATATACATTGAGAGTGAAGGCATTAGTACTACTATCTCACAGATAGCAGAACTGATAATTCCTTGATAAGACCCTCACTGGTCAAAACCAGGAACCAAGGTATGAAATATCAGATCCAATAGAAAAGATAAAGTATGAGATAGCTACTGCATGACAAACATCATCTGAATATTATAAAACAATCATCAATGGCAGATAAATCACTGAATGTTATGTAATACCTAAAGTGGCCAGACCCTCACCTATCACCTGGTGTATTCCGTGGTAGGAGGATTCTAAGGCCCCTCTCCACAGAGCCGAGAGCGAAAAACAAAAGATGGAAGAATGCTTAAGTGGCCAGTTTCGAGACTTTTACTCGACATCTGGTAATAAGCCATGGTGGAGTTATTCTTAGGCCCCCTCCACAGAGCCCAAAGCGAAAGAAATAGAAAAAAATTGAGAAAACTAGAGGAAAAGAATTTTCATCAGACAAAGAACAAGGTATTTGTCATTAGCATATCTTAGGCAATGAGTACTTTGAATATATCAGTTGATATAATAGGAGGTAACATATAACTCATTTGGAATCTCTATTTGTTAAGATAATTACTTTCCAACATAGGTAATGAGATAAAAGATACGCCTCTTAAAGGCAGATCGTTTGAAGCAGGCCATGATACATTACAAGATAAGGTGAAATTGAAAAGAAAATTTCAACTGTAATTGAAACTATTTCCAACTACAAGATAATTCTACAAAGGCAAAGGCAACATCAGAAGAGTCAAGATATAGATAATGACTTATTTAAAGAGAATTGAGGAAAATGAATTATTATCCTCGACCATCTTATCTCCTATGCAATCTCAGAATGGATAACAGGAAAGCAAGAAAAGAAACGCGAAAATCTAAACAATAACAAATCGCATTCTCAATTCCTACTTTCCCAAAATGTCACTGCCAAACTGAATGGAACATATTCATAAGTAGCGAGATGAACATTTCAGGATGCACATTTCAGTGTGCAAATTCATTGGCATTGTACTCATGGTTCTAAGATATGGAAGGGATTGATATAATAATATATTGAAGATAACATTCTTGATGATGAAAGTTCGAAAGGCATGATAAGAGTAGATATTAAGAGAAAAAAGGAAAGGGAGTCACTTTAAGTCAGCTACATCAGTCTCAGAATCGGAATCATTAAGCGTGGAAAAGTTCCCTCTCAGATCTTTGACATGCCAGAGGCCAAGATCATTAACATCCATATCCTTCAACTGATAGACAAGATAATAGATAACTTTGGTGAAAATACATGGAATATACTTAGGAGCGAGCTTGGTAGAGTAATCGTTAGGAGCACTTGACTGAATATAATTTCTTGTCCAAAGTTTATCCCCTACATGAAATTTCAAAGTTCTTTTCCTCAGATTATACTGTTTTACATTCCGGAGATAGGCTTGATGTAACTTTTTACGAACATCTCCATAAAGTTTTTGGAAGTTCCTGAATGTCAGTCAAACGTTGATTTTTTTCGCCAATAGCAATGATGTTATTTGCATTTTCCGATATTTTTCTATTATAATCTGCAGTAGGAGGAATATTCCTTGCAAGATTCAATAATACTGGATAATAACCATGACTCTTATTGTTTAATGTGGTTCGAAATTGCTATGAGTGGACTGTATTATGTATACCACATTCACTTCTAACGTTTCATTTTCAGAAACGGATAAAAATCGTATACAGTTCTAAATCGAAAAATGTCAGGATTGATTAACGTCAAATCTAAAAATTATTGACAAACAAGTTGTTTTTCAATGGAGTCGACTAGCCTTAGTCAGCCCTCATCGTAGGTAGCGGCACCAACAGGATGGAACACAGGGGGTTGAAGCCACAGAGTTCGAATACGCAACATAGCCCCCACCTTGAAAGAACCACCTTCTTTCAACAACTAACTGTCTGCCTTGGGAAGGATGCAGAATTTGGAAAAGGCTCGCTTGAAGAGCCCAGTTTTAGTCCGGATTGTAGCCACTCTGGAAATGCCATCTTTTCCGGGATGTACTGCAACAATTCTTCCGAGGGCCCATTTGAATGGAGGTAGGTCATCGTCCTTGATGACGACTAGATCGTCTGTCTTCACTGCACCTTGATTGGTCCGCCACTTTGTACGTACTTGAAGTTCGGACATATATTCTGAAGACCAACGAGTCCAGAAGTGCTGTTGGAGCTGCTGAATCCGCTCATAATGTTTCAGCCGATTTTCTGGTACTGTTAGTAAGTTGGTGTCCGCGATAGACACCATAGGACGGCCGATGATGAAGTGAGAGGGTGTGAGAGGATTGAGGTCTGATGGGTCACAAGATAAGGGATGCATGGGTCAGAAGTTGGGGATTGCTTCGATTTGCATTTACAGCGTGTGAAACTGTACAAAGTTAAGCAATGCGTTTCCTGCTATCCGTATCAAATGATGTTTCATTGATTTCCCGCTAGCTTCCCAAAGGCCACCGAAATGCGGAGAAGCCACTGGAATGAAGGACCAAGAAATTCCTTCGTTTTCTATAGTTTCAGCAATGATTGAAGCATTATCCCGGAGGAAAATGCCGAGTTCATGAAGTTCATTGAAGGCTCCGACAAAGTTCGTACCGTTGTCGGAATGCATTCGAGACGGTTTTCCTCGCCTTGCTATGAAACGTCTAAATGCGGCAATAGATGAGTCTTCGGTTTTATCAGATACCAACTCAATATGAACAGCGCGTGTTGCGAAACAGACAAAAATACTAACGTAGGCCTTGCTTATTTCACAGCCGCGACCTTGCCGGTCTTTGATCTTGAAAGGGCCCGCGTAATCTACTGATGATATAAAAAATGGAGGCGAACCATTCACCCTGGAAGCTGGTAAGTTTCCCATAAGAGGGTTGATCATAGTGGGTTTGGTTCGCAAACACGTCACACATTCGTGTACGGTTTTACGAGCTAGGTTACGGCCAGCGATTGGCCAGTATTCTTGTCGAATACGCGCTAATAGCAACTGGGGTCCAGCGTGCATCAACCTCTTATGTTCTAATTCGAATAGTAATTTAGTGAATCGGCATTTGGAATTCAATAAAATAGGATGCTTCTGATTAAAAGAGAAGTTCGAATTGATCAATCTGCCACCAACTCTCAAAATGCCAAAATGCCTTGCTCGTCTAAAAAAGGATTGAGCTTCAAAATTTTGCAATCGCGCTTTAAATGCTTTCCATCGCGAATTGTACTGATATCCTTCGCGAATGTCAAGGCTTGCGTTATTAGAACTAGTCGAAAATTGGCGTTGATGATTTCGTCATGCGTGACTGGACCTAATTTTCGTTGATCTCTGTGACTGAAACAATTGTTTTTGAACCTCAGACAATATGCTATTATTTTACGGATTTTTGCTAGATTGAAATATCTATCCAGAATATCAAAATTTTCTAGCGTAGCCTTGTAAGAAAAAATGACTTTCCGGGAGAATTGTTGAGTTTTTTGGCAAAAGTGGCCAAGATTTCTCACTCACTGGTAGCCACTTCGGTCCACTCCAGTAAATGTTTAATGACTTGAGCACACCGGGTGTAACACCACGCAAGACATAGTCAGCGGAGTTATATTTTGTGGGCACGTGACGCCAAGCTGTAATGTCACTCAACTCTTGGATAGCCGCGACGCGGTTGGCCACGAAAACTTGTAATAAATTGGCCGGAGTCGCTATGCAACCTAGAACTACAGTCAAATCAGTCCAATACACTACGCGGTCTACTTTGAGTTTCAACAAATTATTCACCTTGTCGACCATTCGACACATGAGTAGAGAAGCAATAAGTACTAGACGGGGAATGGTTTGAACCTTCAGAGGCGCAACTTTGGATTTGGCACAAACCAAATTTACAGAAGTTTCGCCTGGAGAATTCCCTAATTTTATATAGACGCACGCTCCGTACGCAAGCGAAGACGCATCAGAAAATCCGTGAATTTCTATTGATTCGGAAATAGGGCAAATTATTTTTCTGGGGATAGCGAGGTCATTGAGATCCTGCAATTCATCACGAAAACGTAACCAACGCGTGTGTAGGCTTGACGGTAAGGATTCATCCCAATAAATTTTTTCCATCCAAATATCACGTAAAATGAGCTTGGCCAGTATTATGGATGGACTGAGGAGTCCTAATGGATCGAATATTTGAGATGTTTCCGGAAGAACTGTACGCTTCGTGAGCTTGTTAGAACTTCGTGTCGATATCTTGAAAAAAAAGCAATCTGTGAAAGCGTTTCATAACATACCTAGAGTTTTCGCGTGTTCATTCACGCCAAAGTCCATGAGTTGAGTGTCATTTGTTGATACTGAAAGTTTCAGAACCTCTGAACTATTCGATACAAATTTACGTGAGTTGAAACCTCCCGATTTAAGAACTCTGACAACTTTATTTGCGATTTCTGCTGTTTCTGCTACTGCAGAGCCCCCAGTTAGCACGTCGTCAACATAAAAGTGATTTTTGATTACTTCAGCAACTGCGACATCCTCGCATTCTATACCTAGCTGATAGAGACAGCGAATGGCTGAGAATGCAGCAGAGGAAGTGCCGTATGTGACGGTGGTCAATTCGTATTTGTCTATTGGTTTGTCGGGACTATCACGCCAAAGAATTCGTTGCAATGATCTCTGCGAAGGATCTACTAAGCACATACGATACATTTTTTCGACATCTCCTGCGATTACGAAATTATGTTTTCTATAAAGTAGCAGAATTGAGAACAAATCAGACTGAATGGTCGGTCCAATTAATTGAAGGTCATTCAAAGAGTATCCGCTTGTGGTTGCGCAAGACGAATCGAAGACAACTCTAAGTTTGGTTGATAGACTAGCTCCTTCAATGACACCGTGATGCGGCATGTAGTATGAAATTTTTGCGTTATCAGGTTCAGTTACCTTTACCATATGTCCGAGTGTGCGTTATTCGTCAATGAAGTTTTTGTATTGATTCCCAAATGCAGGATTTCTCTGCAGTTTACGTTCTAAACTGAGAAAACGCCTTCTCGCAATTTCAAAAGAATCCCCTAGCAACTCGGGACTAAGATTGAATGGAATTTTCACTACGAAGCGCCCGTTTTTGTTTCGCCTTGTATCATTTACGAAATGCATTTCAGCTGCCGTTTCTTCTTGCGACAATGCCTTCGAATTGGGAAATCCTTCTATCGACCAGAAACGCTCTAACTGTTTATCTATTTGTATATATTTCGAAAGGTTGCAATGTACCACGGGAAAACTACTAGCTTGAATGGGACCCGCAACTATCCAACCAAACCTACTTTTCTGTAGAATAGGACCGTGAAGACCTAAATTCATTTGCCCTACGCAAATGATTTCCCAAAAGTGGTCTGCCCCTATTAAAATGTCAATTTTGTTCGGAGTGTGGAAATAGGGATCAGCTAACTGGATGTTACGGGGTATATCGAATTTTTTCAAAATAATTTCAAAGTTGGGCAGGTCACCAGTTATTCGGGGAACTACTAAGCACGAAATATCTAATGAGAAGTAGTTTATACTTGATTTTATATTGAAATCGCAGCGATATCTGATTTGAGAATAGGTAGCATTCAGGCCACCCACTACGAGTTGCGTATTGAACTTTTCCAATCGAAGATTATCGCAAAGTTCGGCGGTTATGAAACTGCTTTGTGATACAGCATCTGATAGTGCACTAGCAAAATGCACTTTGTTGAATCTGTCGCGGACCCGTACTATTAGTGTCGAAAGAATTACTTGATTGTGACGAACTTTCGGTGTTCGATTTGGTTATTTTATCTATATGAAGTAGGATGTGGTGCCTGGACCTACAAATTTTGCATGAGCTTGACCGGCACTGGCGCACCATATAGTCCAGTCTATGACCATTTTCCCGTGTATTTATCCCATACAGCACCGATTCGCATGAAAATTTGGATTCTGGATTTACATACACTCTTTTTCAGAATCTACCTTGTGCCGAGGGTTGCTTTCTCCCTGGGGGTGGATGCCACCCCTTCTTGGGGGTGAACATTTTTTTATTGGAAATAAGTGCGGAAATCAATAGATTGACTAATTCTAAGCACTTTTTGTTCAATGAAGTTTTTTCTGAAAAGCAATACTTCGACTTATTCGCGAGTGAAATTGTCGGTTTTCAGTCAAAAAAACATATTTTCAGATTCTTTTTCGTGAATAATTGGAAAATGATGCAACTAATCGAAAAACCTGCAGAGAACAAAATTATAGCTTTTGAAAAAACAAAGGCGATTGTTCATTTGTGATGTATGCAAACCCACTACAAACTGAATAATTGCTTGTTGAAAGTTGATTGGTATTTTCAAACGCCAAAATGGAAAGTTTCTACGTACAATAACCAAAAACCAATGCATTTTTCGGGAAAAACTAATTGAACCTTTTCTGAAGTCCTTCAAGAATCCTTCATTTTTGTTATTTATAAAAGATTCTAGCATCAAAACTGACCGAGGTATGAAGGAAATCATGTTCAATCCTATTTTTACCTTGAAAAAAAAATTGTGAAAAGCACATCCTTGCTTCCCCCCCCCCCTTAGAAAAAAATCGTTACCTAGTGGAACTATATGTAAATATACATATATAATATACATATAGTTCCACTAGGCCTTAAAATATAGTTACTATGTGTATTCTTCAATATACTGTACATACTCTAATTTCTACAAAAATTGTTTTTGGTTTTTTTCCCATAACTCGCTTTAGTCTTCAAGCAATTGAATCCACCAAAAAAGTATTTTGTAGCTTTTTTTCAAGAGCTATAAGCTCATTCACATTATTTTTTGTTTCAGATTATATTTTTGAGAAGGTTCATGCTGAAAGGGCTCAAAAAAGGTACATTGCGCGAACCCTCACAATATTTAAGTGGCCATATCTTACTCTAATTTCATCCTGCAGAAAAAAATTAAACACCGAAATTTTCAGAGAGAAATAGCCTTCAATTTTGTACTCTAGAGAATTTTGCATGTATCAATACTTTTTGAGTTATTTCGAAGAAATTGTGTTTTTTCGCTGAATTACGTATATGATTTTTTCTCTTCAATCTCAATTTTTTCCAAAACTACGTACTTTCGATTGATGAAAAACTCAGAACTCATTGAAAGAACATGAATGAAGTGAATTATGGAGTAACAACGATTTTTTTCAAAGGGGGGAGAAGAGAGGATGAGCTATTCACAATTTTTTTTCAAGGAAAAAATAGGATTCAACATTATTTCCTTCATACCTCGGTCAGTTTTGATGCTAGAAACTTCCATGATTAACAAAATTAAAGGATTTTTGAAGGACTTCAGAAAAGGTTCAATTAGTTTTTCCCGAAAAATGCATTGGTTTTTGGTTATTGTACGTAGAAACTTTCCATTTTGGCGTTTGAAAATACTAATCAACTTTCAACAAGCAATTATTCAGTTTATAGTGGGTTCGCATACATCACAAATAAATAATCGCCTTTATTTTTTCGAAAGCTATAATTTTGCTCTCCGCATGTTTTTTGATCAGATGCATTATTTTCCAGTTATTCGCGAAAAATGATCTGAAAATGTGTTTTTTTTCACTGAAAACCGACAAATTCACTCGCGAATAAGTCGGAAAGTATTGCTTTTCAGGAAAAACTCCATTGAACGAAAAGTGCTTAGAATCAGTCAATCTATTGATCTCCGCACTTATTTCCAATAAAAAAATTTTTACCCCCAAGAAGGGGTGGCATCCACCCCCAGGGAGAAAGCAACCCTCGGCACGGGGTAGATTTTGGAAAAGAGGGTAAGTAGAACCTATATTCGAATTTTCATACGAATCGGTGCTGTATGCGATAAATACACAGTTTACACTTTTTTTACCGTCATAGACTGGAGTAATATGACCAGTTCTTAAACAGTTTATGCAAAGTCCCTTTTGTTTTGCGCGTTCAAGTCTTTCGTGAATTGAAAACCTTTTGAAATCTGAGCATTCACTGATAAAATGCGGATTTTTGCAATAAGCGCATTTGATAGATGGGACTGAATCCAAGTCGTTCGAACTAACAAATGATTTTATTTTACTGTGTTTGTCATCACGCCTCGCGTTACTATTTTTATGCGTTGAAAAAGAACCTTTTGTCGCTAAATTGAGTTCAGAACTGGCGGAGTGAGCTCAATCAATCAATCAATCAAAAATATACTTTATTGTCGAAGATCTTAATCTTATTGACAAAGCATTAATAGCAAATATGTAGATATAAATATACGGTCACAAGCGTAAAACTTTTAGTTTTGAGTTTAGGTAACAAAACTTGGTATATTATGCATAATAGCACGACTAAAAGATAATAAAATACACGAACTTGAACGAAATGAGTAAATAGGTACACGAATACAACACCTTAAGAAACAAATTACATAAAATTCAAATACACGAAATCGCATTGTCAGTATTCATAAAAAATTGAAACAATATAAAAAAAAAAAAAACAAAAAAAACAAAAACATACAAACACCAAGATTAAAATCAAAGTCAGGATACCACCATTCAACATCACTTGGGACAATTAAATGACTAGAGTACGTCATTGTAATACTCCCGCAGGTTATAGTAAGCCTTCTGTAAAAGTGCTTCTTTCACTTTTTTTTTGAAATTTTTTAGCGATGGTGTATTTCTGTAGGCTACTGGTAGATGATTATATATTTTTTTGCCTTCGTATATGATTGAGTTTCTAGTTAGGCTAGATTTTGGTATAGGTAAAGGAATACATTTTTTCTTTCTTGTCTCATATTTTCTAATTTCAGTCAGGTCTGAAGTTATAGCGTATTTCTTATGTATCAGGCATACAGTGTCCAGTAAGTAAAGACAAAATAGAGTTAAAATTTTTTGATTAATGAATAGAGGTTTGCAGTGGTCACGAAACTGAGCTTTACACAGATATCGAATTGCTCTTTTTTGTAATATAAATATGGAGTTGAACAAATAATCACTACATAAGCCCCAAAATGCAATTCCATAGTTGAGGTGAGATTCAATTAATGAAAAGTATACCAACCTAGCTGAGGCTGTGTTTAGTTCCTTTGAGACAACTCTGATTGCAAAGCAGCCAGTGGATATCTTTTTATATAAGCTAGAAACGTGTTCATTAAATTTCAGTTTATTGTCTATTAGCATACCTAAAAACTTAGTGTTTGGTTTATCAATAATTATGTGGTTTTCCAAGAGAAGATTATCAAAGTTGAACTTGAAGGAGATGACATTTGTTTTGTTCAAGTTGAAACACAGCGAATTGGAGTCACACCACTGCTTTATTTTAGTGAGGTCCAGAGTAATTATTTCTTTCAAGCGATTCATATCATTCCCGTGCCATAAGATAGTGGTGTCATCAGCTCTCTCGATACATGAAAGTAGAAATGAAAAATCTGATAGGTTCTCTAAAGTTGGCCGTTTATAGTTTTGTTTATGTTCTTGCCATTTCGTGCGTGTGTCTTCATCTAGTTCAGATGTCATCAAGAATATAATGAACGCATCCCAGTGCTCAGTGCTTTCCCCTAGAGTTTTCAACGCCTTCAACCTATTAGTCGGGCTATCTAAGATTTTACGAATGCCCGTTGCTGTGGAGCTTTCTAGTTTTTCTATTTCGACAAGCCGTTCTAAATGATGATTGATTGATTCGGTAGAGTTATTATATCGTTTGCATATTGCATCCCATGCGTGTTTGTAGTTTTCGCTAGTATAATCTAGACTACCTATGTGTATATTTACTTCTTCACTAATATGCATCTTAAGATGATGAAATTTCTCTATATCTGAAATATGTTTTCGATTATTTATGAGAGATTCAAAAGTATCTCTAAATTCGGGCCATGAATCTAAAGAGCCATTGAAGACCTTCAATTTCACTTCAGGTAAACGGGTTTCCCTAATTTCAATTTTGTTATCGACCTCGTGATACAATGCAACAGATTTCGTACTAAGAACATCTACCTCTTCCTTACCTACATTATCATTTGCAATTAAGATTCCTTTAGCTTCAGCAACGCATGCGAAAAAACTAGTCTGGAATGCTTCCCGCTCTGGTTTTTCAGTTTCACTATCGCAAAAATTTGATATCTCGATTTCGATTTGAATCTCGTCATAATACTCAATTAATCTACCCACTCTCTCCAGCCTTAGCTGCAGCTCAAGGAGATCATTGGAATCTTCAATCTGTTTATCAGGGTATTTGCTTGATAGTTGATCTATGAATTAATTGAAAATCGTCAATTTAGATTTGTAAACACCACGCTTCTTTCTGAGTTTTTCCAAGTGTTCAGTCATTTTGAACGATTTGAAATCAATGAAACAACACGAGAATTACCAAAGAGAGAACTGAATCGATAAAATGTACAGTTTAATGTAATGACTGGAAAAGTGTCTGCTTGCAAATCGAAACAAAAGGAGTATATTGGGGAAGAGGAATATGGTATGGAAAGGACTCACTTGGCCGTTGGATCGGTGAACACGTGTGACGTCTACCACTGGAAATAAATCCTGTTCGATGGACCAAAATGTTTAATGTGGTTCGAAATTGCTATGAGTGGACTGTATTATGTATACCACATTCACTTCTAACGTTTTATTTTCAGAAACTGATAAAAATCGTATACAGTTCTAAATCGAAAAATGTCAGGATTGATTAACGTCAAATCTGAAAATTGTTGACAAACAAGTTGTTTTTCAATGGAGTCGACTAGCCTTAGTCAGCCCTCATCGTAGGTAGCGGCACCAACAGGATGGAACACAGGGGGTTGAAGCCACAGAGTTCGAATACGCAACATTTATGTTTAGCTGATCGTATAGCTTGAGCCACCTTGGAAATAGACTGATCCCAAACTTTATGAATTTCATGAATGTATGATCGGTTAGCTGTAACGATAACTCTGTTTACTCTCGCAATATGATTGACCTGAGGATGGTATCTAGCATTGTACCAAATTTTCTGTACTTTACAAGACTCCATGAAACTCTTGAATTCTTCACTAATAAACTGACTTCCATTATCACAGGCAAATAACTGAGGGACACAACAGATAAGAAAAACATTATTCTTATTATTAATAAATCTGATAATACTTTCGGAAGTAGCTTTTGCTATAGGATGTACTAGAACGAATTCAGTAAACCAATCCACAATTACTAAGACAAATTGATTCTGATTCTTCGACCTAGGATAGGGACCTAATGAGTCAGCAGAGATGAGTTGAAAAGGAAAATTGATATTCTTGTATGAGCCCATCAGACCAGCTCTAGGTAAGTTGACACTTTTACTGGCTGCACAAACAGCGACGAACATACCGATAAACATCTCCTCTGATATTGGACCAATAATATAATTCTAAGATACGAACCAATGTTTTGAGTATGCCCAAATGTTTCGTCATCAAGATAAAATTTCAAAATTTCTGATTTCTTTTCTGTAGGAACAACAATTTTCCAATCAGAGGTATAACTGATGACGTTATGTTTAGGTAAAATATGTTTCAGAAAAAAGCTACATTTTCCACACAGAATGTAGGGTAAGATTCAGGATTTTTCTCGACTTCAGATAACATGTATTTATACCATTTGTCGGGTTTCAAAGAAGATATGTCCAGCACCGCACTTTCATTGATGGAACGTGACAAAGCATCAGCTACTACATTTTGAGAACCTATACGGTGAACTATCTTGAGATCAAATTGAGACAATTTCACAGCCCATCTGGCCAAACGACCTGAAGGATTCGAGATATTATTAGTCCAAACAAGTGAAGCGTGGTCAGATTCGACTACAAATCTCGTACTTTCGATGAAACGGCGAAAATTCTCAATGCCAAAAATGACAGCTAAGAGCTCCTTCTCAGTCATAGTATATTTTCTTTGTGTTTTGTTCAATTCTTTGCTGGAATAAGCGACTGGATGTTCAATTCCATCACACTCCTGATATAAAATACAGCCGACGCCAGTGTCAGAGGTATCACATTGCAGAACAAAAGGCTTAGAAAAATCTGGACTCGCTAGAACCGGTGCAGTAGTCAAACGAATCTTTATTTGTTTCAAAGCCCCTTCAGCTTGTTCAGTTCAAACAATACTTTGACCTCTCTTTCTACCATACAAAATATCTGAGATAGGAGAGAACAATCCCCTTCTGACTCCAATAAACGACATTTCAATTTATTCTTCTCTCTCTTTTGAGTATCGCCTACAATATTTAATATATGCAATCTTCCAGATGAATGCGCTAACCTTGAAGAAATTCGTCTGAAAACTGGGTCGCTTCTACCTCCAGAAAAGTCAGCAATTATCGAGGCTAAATCATCAATAGTTCCTTTCATTTCTGTAGTTTCATCAATAAAATCATAAGGATTGGAAATTTCCTCGACAAAACTAGGGTTTGACATTTTTTGGTTCAAAGCGCCCCTCAAAAGTTTCCTCTTTTGGTTTACATCTCCTATGAGTTCAATGTCTTTAATTTTGAGTTCGTAATTGATCTCATTTACTTTCAAATCGTTGACTTCCATGATCAAAAGCAAAAAAAAATTGAATAAAAAATAAAAAATAATCAAAGATATAACTTGAAGATATTCAGAAATTCAGTGGGTAATAGATATTATTCCTAAATCAACAGAACTTTCAAACAGAAATTTTCATTCAACAGCACATTAGCCGTTTCGAAAAAAAAATCACAGTGTTCTCTGAATGTCACAACTTCCAAAGAAATTTCTCAAAAGATTAAGTGGGCCCCGCGTTGGGCGCCAATTAATTATAACCACAACTAGCTCTGGTGTGGGTAAGGGACACTCGCTTATGGCAGGTGCAAATTAATTTCTACCAAATGCAAGTCTTACTTCCAGAGAAATGTACACTATGACTTTTATTTCGAAACAAACCTAAGACGCCAAACTCCCTGAAAGAGAAGTATGTGCTACTCATGGAAAAATCGATTCAACTTTAACAAACTTCCAATTTATTGAAGTGAGCTTGAACAGAATTAAAATGATCATGAACAAATTGAATCATACTAGTCTCAACTAATGAATGAAAAGTTATACAGTGGTCTATCCTTCTGACCGTTCTGTTGATCTGGTTCTGTTGAACTTTAAGGAGATGACCACTTACGCTCCTCCTTGAGTAGTGAAGTGGAGTCGAACTCGAACAAGCTACCTCTTCAGCCAGAAATAGTTGGATTGTTGGCTAACCTGGTGTAGTCTTTGGCAGCGGATACGAAGCGGCTACCCTTGGTCACTAGTTGTTGGTTAACCTGGTTTTTGGCTACAGGTATCCTGGGTTCTCTCTACCGATTGCTTCGAGGATAGTCCAGGAGTCCACTCACTTCAATGGTAGGCAGCTTGAGGTCAGGTGATTGATGTTGGTCCTCTTCAACGGTCGATGGTTCAACATAGGAAGGAGGGAGAAGATATTAAACCAAAGTAATAAGATATATAAATGAGTTTCGCAGAGATTACAACTTGTTGAACTATGTTATAGTGACTATTTCTAAACGACAGACTATTTGGATCCAAATTTACAGTCTCAGGAAACGATTGAAATCACTCAAATAAGCGAAAGCTCTCTCTTGTAAAAATGAACGACTATGAACTCTGAAAATCTCCAAGAAGCGAAAGGAAGATATCCAATTCAATTGATATAAATTGGAATAGATCAATTGGGAGATATTGGTAGATGATAGGAAAAAAAACTAATCAACAAGCGTACGATTCTCGTATGGAGTTGCAATTTGACCCATGTATAGTATACAAAAAGAGGAAAAAAAAAATAATAATTATTCAATGAATTATCAGGATAATGAAAACACTTTCTGTCAGCCCAGTACCAAAAAGTAACCCTTCAGTTCTTCAAATTTGGCCAAGCCCAAACTTCATGAAGGAATTAGTGAATTGAATGGTACAAATCATAAACTGTGGCTGGCAAGAACTGGTCTCAGTATGTTACCCGAAATAAATGAAATAAACATTTGAAAAAATGACTGGAACGAAGGTTAACCGAGCTGGGTGAAATTCTGCTCTCCTGATAGAACCGGATATTGGTTTTGTTGTTATTGATACGAAAAAGAGACGAGTAATTCGTTGTTTCACTGAAAAATATATACACAAAAGTACTCGTTGTCCCTCAAGTAGTAGTATCAGATTCCATTGATTCGAATACAACAGAAATTATAAAGGGGAGTCGATGATAACCTAATTTTTTGGTATAAAATGAAATATTTTATCTCAATTCCAGAAATATCGGGTCGAGTAGGTAGAAATTATTAGTTTAACTATGATTTAAACTAGTTGCAGAGTTCAGTTGATGATTGGAAATCACACAGATTGTGAAAAAGACTTATTTATTCAGTAGTAAAAATACTAATTTTACAATTATATCAACAACAAACTACATGACATCTTTTCAACTGTTAATGAATATACAGAATGAATGAAACACCACTGTTATACTCAATGGAGCATAACAAAATTCAACACTCCCCCTTGATCCATTGAGTAGCAAACATTCTGCTAGTTCAAACCCATTCCTTTTGTACAGAATAAATGCTTTTGCTTTGGAACAGCTTTCGTAAGACTATCAGCAATCATACTGTCACTTGGTTTATAATGAAGAACAATGTCTCCGTTGGTAATCAATTCTCTAATATAATGATAACGAACTTGTATGTGCTTTGTGCGTTTGTGCATAATTGGGTTGTAAGCCAACTTATGCGCACTTTGATTGTCATTGAACAATTTTATAGCATTATTATAATCGAATAATTCAATAGATGACCCAATATTATTCAAAATCTCCGATGAGAACATCTTAAAATAGAGTGCTTCTTTAGCAGCCTCATTTATGCCGATATACTCAGCCTCTGTTGAGGATAAGGCAGTACATTTTTGTTTCTTGCATTCCCAAGAAATAGCTGCATTACAAAAGATGAATACATAACCATAAAATGATTTTCTATCATCTGGGTCATTGGCCCAATCAGCGTCGACGTAGCCAAATATAGAATCACCAGTTCTTTTGTATGTTATTCCAAGGGATTGAGTTCCTTTAAGATACCTCAATATTCTTTTTGCAGCCTGCCAATGATGTTTAGTATGATTAATATTGAACTGGCTCAAGTATGTTACTGCGAAACAAATATCCGGTCTTGTACAGACACTCAAATAGAGTAAACACCCTATGAGTTGCTGGTAAGGCACATTATCAATGAAATTTTCATTTAGAAATATTGGATTTGTTTCCATTGGAATATTAACAGGATTGCAATCCACCATCCCAAACCTAGAGAGAATTTGATTGATATAGTTCTGCTGAATTAGTTTCAGCGATTTGTTCTTACGATCCCGAATAATTTGCATTCCCAGAACTTGACTAGCAGGACCAAGGTCTTTAGTTTTGAACTGAGAATTCAAATATTCTTTCAAAATTCTTATTTCTTCGAAATTGTTGTAGAACAATATATAATCATCTACGTATAATGCTATTATTATAACAGAATTATGCCTGATTTTGAAATATACACAAGATTCATAAGAAGACTGAATAAACTGTTGATCTATTAGAACACTATGAGCCTTTTTATTCCACATACGTGAGGCTTGCTTCAGACCATAAATGGCTTTCTTCAATAAGCAAACTTTATTTTTGTTATTTTCATCTACAAAACCCTCTGGTTGTTCCATGAAAACCTCTTCATCTAAATCCCCATTCAAAAACGCTGTCACAACGTCTAGATGATCGATTTCCAAATCCAATTCCGTTGCAAGAGCTAATAAAAAACGAATGGTACTATACCGTACTACAGGAGAAAATACATCGGTATAATCAACTCCAAACTGTTGATTATAACCTTTTGCTACTAACCTAGCTTTGAACCTACATATTTTTTCTTCTGCGTTTCTTTTAACTTTGAAAACCCATTTATTTTTAACGACAGCTCTACCTTCAGGTTTATCTACTAAAATCCATGTATCATTATCAAGAAGAGAACACATTTCAGACTTCATTGCATTCATCCATTCATCAGAATATTCACTACTCAAAGCATCATTGAAAGTGAGGGGTTCATCAACAGAATCTTGAATTACACTATACGAAACATAATCCGGAAATTCTTTCACCTTACGATCACGCAAATAATATCTTCTTTCTGCGATGGGTTCTACTCTCTCATCAAGTGAGTTTTCAACTCTTGAACCTTCTTGGATAGCTTCATCTTCCTGACGATGACAAGATTCTTCAACAGAAACGTCTTCTGGAATCTCTTCACTTCTCGATGTTCCCGGTTGAACGATAACTTCTTGTATGGGTAGATTTTCTGGACTTCTTTCTGTGTTAGATGAGCTAGGAAAGATTTCTTCTAAGAAAATAGTATCTCTGGAAATTACGATTTTTCTGTTCGAGGGGTCAAACAACCTGTATCCCTTGGAAGACTCACTATATCCAACGAATATTAACTTTTTGCTCTTCGAATCCAGTTTCTTCCTTTTCTGGTCTGGTATGTGGACGAAAACAGCGCAACCAAATACTCTAAGATTTTCTAGGTTGACTTTTTCACCAGTCCATATTTGCTCAGGGACACTGCCGGGAATTTTTCTTGCAGGTGATCGGTTTATCAGATATATGGCTGTATTTGCAGCTTCAGCCCACATTCTAGGATCACATTTTGAATCCATCATCATTGATCTCGTTTTCTCCATGATTGTTCGATTATATCTTTCAGATAATCCTGATTGCTCGGGAGTATAAGGACAACTCAATTGATGTTTGATGCCATTTTCTTTGAGATACTGTGTAAATTTATAGTTACAATATTCTCCTCCATTGTCAGAACGAACGATTTTTATTTTTCGTTCACATTCGATTTCAACTTCAGCTTTGAATTCTTTGAATTTATCCAAAACTTCATCTTTGGTCTTCAAGAAGTAGCCAAATACTTTTCGTGAATGATCATCAATGAATGTGAGCATGTAACGAGCTGAATTCCAAGAAAGCGTCGGCATGGGACCACATATATCTGTATGGATGAGATCCAGTTTTTCTCGGGACAATTTCTTATTATTATTCACTTTGAAAGGTTCTCTAGATTGTTTCCCTTCAATACATGCAATGCATGGCAATTCAAGATCATCATTTTGAAAATTGATACCATCAGCTAAGCCATCTCTGAGTAATTTCATACTCACTCTGTTCAGATGCCCCAGTCGTCTATGCCATAAATTTGAATTTACATTGACTAAGTTCGCTCGATCATCCTGTATATCGAGTCGATAAATGCCATCTACGTTTGTGGCGGTGACAGCAGCAGTTCCGTCAATGTGACAATTATCAGTGTCATACATTTTACAACCAAAAACATCAAATACTACTGTAAATCCTTTTTTACAAAGGGTACTGACTGATAATAAGTTGGCAGACAAATTTGGCACATATATAACATTGGAAATTGTCTTCTCGTTCCCATTTGGCTTCATTCGTACTGTCACATCACCAGCACCACAACAAGAAAGTTTTTCATTATTGGCAATCGTTACTTGTTGTCCCATTGCGGTAGTTTCAGAAAAATTCACCAGAAAATCTTTTCTACCTGTCATGTGCGATGTGGTACCTGAATCCACATACCATTCCGAAGAATTTTGAGCTCCTAAAACTCCCAAAGCTGCCAGAAGAGCTTTATCTTTCTTGGGGGTACACTTTTCTGACTTGCTACTGCCAGGCTGCAATTTGGTTGTAGTTTGTTTCGGACAAGCATTTTTGGAATGACCTGCTTGTTTGCATATCCAGCACCAGGGTTTCTTCGATGGATTGTATTTTTTGAAGCAGCTTTTGGATAAAAGTGCCGACTGGTCACCATTACTACTGTTCAACTTACTCCTTGACCATTTTTCATCTTGTAAGAGTTTTGTTTTTACATAGTCACTGGAAATATTGGCATTTGAATTCTCCATAGCCATAACCATCGGCTCATAATCTGCAGGTAATCCTTGAAGCATTATTACTCCCAGGAATTCATCGTCCAAAGGTTTACCAAGCGTTCTCAATTGTTGAGCAAGATTCATAGCTTCATTTACGTAGGCCTCCATGCTCGAAAAATGTGTCAGTTTAATGGAACATAAACCACGCAATAAACATAAACGCCTATTCAGCCCCTTATCTTCATATGCATTCTCCAAAGCTGTCCAGGCTTCTTTTGCAGTTTTCGATTGGATAACATGAGGATATGCACTTTTATCGATCATCAAATTGATTTTACACAGGGCTTTTTCATTACGCCTAGCACGCTGAGCTTCACTAGTTGTATCATCTGCCGAATAACCATCGATAGCTGACCACAAGTCGTCGTGCTTCAGTAAATTAGTCATCTGGAACTTCCAATCGGAGTAATTGGATCGACCTCTCAATTTTTCAGCAGCAAAGGGGAGAGATGTACCGCCTGACATATTTTCAGACATTACTGATTTCAACTTCTGGGCCCTTAACCTATTAGTTCAACTATGATTTAAACTAGTTGCAGAGTTCAGTTGATGATTGGAAATCACACAGATTGTGAAAAAGACTTATTTATTCAGTAGTAAAAATACTAATTTGACAATTATATCAACAACAAACTACATGACATCTTTTCAACTGTTAATGAATATACAGAATGAATGAAACACCACTGTTATACTCAATGGAGTATAACAAAATTCAACAGAAATAACACAGTTATCAAATATTTCTTGTGGTAAATCTCAGATAACTCGAGGATGGAAATGATATTAATAATTTCGGAAAACACTTCGATGTTCCCGAATTTGGAGGAGTGCAAATAGACTTGAGGCGGAAAAAAATCAAAAAATTGATTGACTCACCTGGGATAATCAATTTTGATTTTTCGAGCTTTTCTTCTGGAAATAATTACAACCCTCCCTCCCAGAGAACCGTTCCCAACGCGATCTGATGTCACAAATACCGAAGTGATTCAAAAGAGTGTGATGATTAGTATGCTGAATATTTCGCTTATCTGCTTCAAATTGTACCGACGGGTGTGATTCAGAGGATACTACGTTGTGTATCCTTCAGAAGAATGAAAAATTAAAATTGAATCTCCCAGGTGAGTCAATCAATTTTTTAATCTATGCTCTTTGCGAATTACGTAATAGTTCGGAAAGCTTGTGCATGCGGAAATGTATGTATTTCATGAAGGAGAAATTGTTGAATGATTTGAATTATAAGGTGAATTTTCAATAAATATATTATATCGAAGTTGGGTCTCTTCTCATCGCTGCTGTGTATTTGAATGATTTACTATGATAAACTTTGGACTTAAAAACGATCATTAGACCCCATTCTGGCATGTGATAATTGTTCGAAAATTGAATTGAACTGGCCGATACTTGATGAAAATCCATATTTAACATAAAAAATTACAGTTTCCTGTGCGCTATGAGTTTACAAAACCTCGACACGTGTTTCTCTATATGATAGCAAGATAAATCAACTATAATTGTCCAATGTGTAGAACATCGAGATTTTCGTAGCATGGATTTATCAATGTTTATTTCTTCTATTGAAAATGATGTATTGGTCTGGGCATCAGCATTGTAAGTGTTATTTATCATATGTCGAAGAAATTGACATTTGGCATCGTACAACTGAGGTGGGGATTGAGTGTCATATATCAAAGTTTATAGTCTTGATTTTCGGAAGATTGGGCGGACGGAAACCTAAACGGTTTGGTAAACTTGGAGAACAACGACTATACCGACCAGTGGATCTTTACAAACATTCAACCAAAAACTTAACTTTTGGTGTTCTGTTTTTTTTAATGCATGGGAATTGTGTGTTATTTGGACCGCTAAAACGTTTCAGGCAGTTCGATCATATCTAACGTCTACTATCTCACATAACACATTTTCATGTGGGGCCATCTATGTGCAATGACAGTCGAAGTATTTGGATTTGATCTATACTATCTCCTTCTGAAATGGAATCAGCCTACTACACAAAGACAGCAAACTTATTCGATGACCGACGTATTTTATTTGTAATATATTTGTTTTGATGAACTTGGCGAAACACGACATATCTGTTGATTTGATATCTCATAGAGGCAAAATCTCAAATTGAAACAAAGTTGGTATTATCATGATATGCGAATGTGATTGAAAATATTGAGGTTCTGAACCATCGAACGGTAACACATGACTGGTGCTGAAGAAAAACCACGTTATCGATATCAAAGTTCTGAAATCAGCAATCTTCAGAACGGACATTACAACGATTTCAACTTCAACGGAATTTGTCCCTTTTGCAAGTTTTTTCAACACACAATATCAGAATAGAGTCTGAAAAGGGTAAGATCAGTGATTGAACTGAATATACTTAATAATTCAATAGAGCAACTAATTCATTGAATTCCGGACGGGTATGAACCCTATACTCAATTGTGATATGACGAAAGCAAATAATGCAAGTCGAAACGAAAAAGCTATTCATAATATTTCCGAATCGAATCCAGATGAATACATCAGTCAATGAAACATGTGAGTCTGAATGAATCAGGGGTATCCAATGTATAAGGAATAGATCAAAATATTGCTTTGGTGAGTTAGTGTGACTCAATCACCACTTCAAGAGCAGTCTTGAGAATAGTTGATATTATTGCGACATGGAACTATTCGAATACATACGAATGTTAACTTGAAAACCAGAAAGAAACGACGGTGTTGATATTCAATCATAAGATTCGACACATCTGAACTGAGCTCCGAACGATTGATTTTCATTTTTCATCAGTTCAACGCAATTGATTTTCTTTCAGCCGTTTCCGGTAAGTTTTTTGATTGTATCAAATTCACTAGTGCTAAAGGTGATATTTTGTAGAAATTAACTGTTTTAAGATCAATCAACTAGATATGAAACCATATTTCGTTTCAACGTAAAAAATGAAATTATCGATCAAACCACAAATTTGGAAGAATGGTTCAGGACACATTGACAAAATTTCGAATGAATTGAGCAAGTTCCGAGAAATTCAGTATGGGCTTCAAAATATATTCTTCTTTTCGAGGTTAACTTCAATAAATTCGAAGTGGGCAATGGTTCATCCTTCATTGGTTTACCCACTGAAATAGATTAAAAACAGGCCTGTGTCACTGTAATGAATCTGAATGATGGCATGTGTTTTGTATGAAGTATTCTCAAGTAAATGATATGAAACAGTAGTGGCATGAAATGGTTGAATATTACACTACTCCTGTTATTTCTCACAGGATATGGATGAATGTTGGGATAAAGATGACTATACTTCATACACCCCAGCCATCAGAAAAATGAATATCATAATACCACCACCCATAGGGAAAAGCAAGAAGGAAAAGCAGGCTCCAAATTTGCTGTGAGACAACGCCACGGCGGCATGCAAGAAGTGGCTAGACCGAAGGAAAGGTCTAGGGATGGAAAAAATAAAAAATCTACTTACTTAAATTTACTTCCATCATATCCCCAAAAACCATAATGTGATACGTTGACAAGTCTGCTACAATGCCACACCATTTTTTCAAACAATACAAGGATTGTGGTTATGTAACCCTTTGATACTCTGTATCCTGAACAATGCAACACACATTCGGAAGGATTAGGAGAAGAGGTGACTGAAACAAAATAATATGAAATCGAGGTTCGTACATAACATCTCCATATTCTCAATCAACCTTGTATTGAATAATCAAATAATAGATATTATAAGCTGAATGAATTCGGTTCACTTCAATCAGAACTGAAATATCAAAAATTGGTGTGAAAAAGTCACGCAATTGAAGTTCATTTTCGAGGTTGGCCATGCATTTTACCAAAAAATACACGTGTGGTGATGTGATAAGACATATTTGATAACTTCTCTCTCCCTCTTTCTCTCTCTCTCTCACACACACACACTAATATTATACCTTTCCCACCCCACATCCAAAGTGTTGATCGGTTGACTCAGGAACCAATAATTGGTTCCAAGTCAATCTTGAACAACTGAAATAAAGCTGAAAATTATAAACGAATGTATTTTAGTGATAATGAAACACACTTATTCAAACACGAAATATATTGAGAGCCGATGCTTCTCTAACAAAATCGTTGAATCAACTGACTAGCGCATCCGTGATTACTTCACCCTTTCATCTATTGCTCATCACTCAAGCCCCGTCACCCGTGAGTCAACGGCGATAACATTTCTTCTCGTCATTTCTTACAGGAGGTTGCGTTACAAAATATTAATATTGTTTCCAATTTTGACAACTTTTTTGGTTCACTTCACATTTGTATTGGCAGAAATTACAAATGCTATCTACACCATTCTCGTCTCCTCGTCTCGGTAGCCGTTTCATGATGAACTGTTGGGTACATACTAGAGTATGAGTTCAAATTTGGTGATGCAGGCAGGTCCATCCATCTTTTTCAGAATTTCCGTTTCCACATATGTGCGAAACTAATCCTGTTCATTGTTTCGCCAGCGGAATTATATATCTTCACTGTCATGGCAAAATTCAGCATTCTCTTGTGTCCAGTAAACTTTCACGCGTAGTTTACCCAGTGTCAGAGGCAATCTTCAATTTTCATCGATGATTCATTTTCTAGAAAATTTTTTCCTGAACATCGAACACTGCTTCCTCAAAATATCATTTGTGCCTTCGAATAGTTCATGTTTCGGTACATTTTTTGCGTCTACAACGATCGGTTGATTTTCCACAGCTTGAAGTGAAATATTGAAGTATGTCTCTTCTTTCCTACCATATCTATCATGATAAAATTTTCGACATGTTTCGAAATCCTAATATTGAATTCCTTTACAGTCTTTTGTTTGAGAGGCACTTTCCAGCATCTTCACAAATTTCACAATTTTTAGCCAGTTCAGGAGTGCATTCACTGCATTTGCACGGCTTTTCTATTATGGTCATAGTTCATAGTTCACTCATAGTATACATAAAACAATTGTGATGTAACGATGGCAGACAAATCAACAGACTTCGAGAAGAAACGTCCATCCATTGGATTCCTCAATAAAAAACCCGTATACAACATGGTGTCAGATGAAAATCGTCATTATAATAGTCAGTGGAATTCCAAAAACATATGAATTATGCAGAACCAGTCAGAAAATGATGCTACAGTTAGTCAGATGACACGGCAGAAACCGAGTCTTGAGGGATTTATTCTACATATAGAAATGTAAGGAAATGAATCCGTTAATTGGCCTGAATGGAAAATGATGAAAGGAAAGTTGCAATGTTACTACATTTCATCGGCCAAGGAGCTTTAGAAGTTTTCAACACGTTCAATAAGAAACGCCCAGAAATATCATTT
Organism: Zygogramma bicolorata; assembly: GCA_032362365.1. Taxonomy (NCBI): domain Eukaryota; kingdom Metazoa; phylum Arthropoda; class Insecta; order Coleoptera; family Chrysomelidae; genus Zygogramma; species Zygogramma bicolorata. The sequence goes on from JAVJAQ010003572.1 coordinate 1,836,542, forward strand.
GATGAATTGATGAAATTAGTCGAGAATTACTTTTTATCTGAAGTGAATATAACCACGGAAAAGCACAAGTTCCTCACAAGAGTCGAAGCTTCAGACGATTTAACTATGTTCCTCCGAAATTCAGTCAATTTGAGTTATAACTGTGAGTTTGAACAACTCAGAGAAGCGTTAGTCGAAGATATATTCATATGCAATTTGCACAAAAGGCATCACGAAATAAAGGAAAAGTTACTTCAAGAAGACGACCTTACTCTGGAAAATGCCATAGCTATTGCCAAAATTATGGTAAATTCCCGAAGAAATGCGGACACGTTAGAACATTTTAAACCGGAAATCAAGAAAGTTCAATCGAAACGTATGCCTATGACAGGATACAAGCGGAATGGTCAGCTCAATCGAAATTCCACTACTCAAGTTACTCAAACGAAACAGAATCAACCTTTTATGAGAGGAAATCGAGGAAATGGACAAGAAACAAGATGAAGGAGCCAATCGAGTAGTAGAATTGGTATAATATTTCATAAATGTGATCAGCACCATAGATTCAGATGTCCATCTACGAATGTGGTGAATGTAACAAAATTGGGCATTATGCGAAGTTTTGTTTTACTGGAGTTAGAGCGAATAGTGTACAAATCAATTCCTTCAATGAAAGTAATAATCATGAGATAGAACAATCATTTTTAATAGGCAAACTGACCGCGTCTCAAAAGGAGGCAGTTTGGCATATAAATATCAAAATAAATGATATTTCATTGAATTGTTCACTCGATAGTGGAGCAGCTGTCAATATAATGTCATATGAAACTTTCAAATCATTGAACCTCACAGAAAATCTCATAAAAGGTACATCTATAAAAGTCATGCATTTGGAGGCATGAATAATATACCTGTTTGAGGTGTAGTTGAACTCAGTTGTACCTATTCTGATCGTTAGTCTTGTAATATTCAATTTTTTATAGCCGATTGTCATTGTTCCTCAATAATAGGTTTGACAACGTGTCAAGAATTGAATTAAATAAAAAGAGGTTATGGATACAGGGTGAATAGTTTGCATGATTCAGAAAGTTTACAGGAACTTTTGTCAGAGAATCAGGATTCGTTTGAAGGTCTTGGTTGTTTATAATATACCTGCAATATAACAGATCGCCCAGAAATTCAGCCAAAAATTGAGCCTCCTAGGAGAGTACCCCTTTCTTTTTTCAGTAGATTGAAAGACGAGTTGGAGAATTTTTTGTGAAAAATATCCTGCAGAGTAAGTATTTTTCGTACTATATATATATATATATATATATATATATATATATATATATATATATATATATATACATTATATATATAGTAGTTTTCCAGCCTTTTATTTTCTTCATCTTCTGAATTTCAGATTTGAGTGATGGATCCTTACCTGAAAGAAATTGAAAGATTACAGCAGCTCTATGATGAAGTAGAAGAAGAGAATATTGATTTGGAGAGCGAGTCAGAATCAGACCAGTGCGAAGAAAGTGACCACAAAACAGACACAGAGGAAGAATTGGGAGAAGATGTGGAAGAAGAAATGGAGGAAGAACCTGCAGCTCCAGAATATTTCGAAGCTACTCAGGAAAACCAGCGGCTCTTTTATCATGCAAAAGATGGGTTATCTTGGAGAAAACATGCGCCCCCAAAAAATGTTCGAACAAGAAGTTTTAATTTGATTTCATACGTACCAGGTTCAAAAGGAAATGCTCGTCAAGTTGTTGATTCCTTAGAGTATTGGAAATGTATTATTGATGACAATATTCTCGAAACTATTGTACTGAACACAAACATATTTATTTCTAAACTAAGAAACAAATATGCAGATCCAAATGAGGCCAGACCTACCAATACTCCGGAGATAAAGGCGTTAATCGGTCTATTATACCTAGCTGGGGTTTTCAAGGCAGGCCGCAGAAACTGTAAAGAATTTTGGGCTACTGATGGAACAGGAGAAGAAGTGTTTCGAGCTACTATGGCCCACAGGTGATTCGTATTCTTGCTTCGTTGTCTTCGTTTTGACGACGTAAATACCAGAGAAGAAAGAAGAATCTTTGACAAACTTGCACCGATCAGAAATATTTTTGACCAATTCAATCAGAATTGCAAGCTCAATTATATTCCTGGATCCTACTTGACATTGGACGAGATGCTTTTTGCATTCCGTGGACGTTGCGGATTCCTCATGTATATACCGAATAAACCCGCCAAATATGGCATAAAAGTGTTTGCCTTGGTGGATGCCAGATGTTTTTACACGGTGAATATGGAAGTCTATGTTGAAACTCAGCCTCCAGGACCATATCGCGTTAGTACTAAAACCACCGATTTAGTGGAAAGAATGTGTGAGCCTGTGTCTGGAACGTCTAGAAATATAACCATGGATAACTGGTTCACAAGTTACGAAATTGCAAAACGCATGCTGGAGAAGCACAAATTAACAATTGTTGGAACAATTCGCAAAAACAAAAGGGAGATTCCGAAAGAACTTCTTGATCCCAGCAGGCCACAGTACTCGTCTATGTTTGCATTTTCCAAATCCATGACTTTGGCCTCATACATACCAAAAAAAAATAAAATCGTGACTGTGTTGTCTTCTTTTCACTATGATGACTCTTTTGACGAAGATTCTGGAGATTCCTGTAAGCCCAATATTATAACATTTTATAATATTACAAAATCGGGCGTAGACTCAGTCGACCAAAAATGTGCAGCATATAATGCAGGCAGAAACACTCGCAGATGGCCAATGGTCATTTTTTATAATTTGCTCAACATTGCAGGCATCAACTCGCACGTGATATATAAAAATAATGCAAGTGAAGACGGCATGATTTCAGAGCGGAGATTGTTTCTGAAAGCCATTGGCTTAGCCTTGGCAAGAGAAAACATGCTAATAAGAGCAAGAGACCCTCATTTACAAAAAGAGATCAGAAGTATTGCACAAAAATTAAGTCCGAGTCGAAATACACGAGGTCGTTGCGCCTACTGCCCACATCGCAAAACGAGGTATTCTTGTGTCAAATGCCAAAAATGGCTATGTTTAGAGCATGTCAAACCGATTTGCAGAGAATGCAATGAGAATTGAAATCAGTATCAGGTTGTTTTTTTTTCTGAATGTTAGAGAAATACAGTTTTGTTTTTTCGTATTTTTTATAATTAAATTACGAAGTATTTCTGTTTCACTAGACAAATCTTTTATGAAAGGACTGAGGTGATTTATCACACCTAAAAAACGTTGTAATATTACAGAAAAACCAACCTATTGCATTTGCTTCCAAAACTTCGACTTCTAGTCAGTGCAAATGTACACAAATTGGAAAGGAGCTATATGCCATACAATATGGATTTACTAAATTTCATCTACTTGTATATGGGAATTCAGTTCACGTCGAAACAGATCATGAACCATCAGTACCTTTTTTCGATAAACCATTAGCGGAAGTTCCATCAAGATTGCAACGAATACAATCATATCAGCTCAAAGTAACTTATGTTCCTGATAAATTGATGTATATTGATGATACTCTGTCACTAGCGGCTTCACCAGTAACAGAAGAAACTGAGCTAGAAAAAGAAATACAAGTTCATGTCCATTTATTGGTTGCTAATTCAACTGTCTCTGATGATGAACTTGCTCTTATCAAAGAAGCAACAAGACAGGATTGTGCAATGCAAGTCATGAAGGAGTATTATCAGACAGGATGGCCTTTTCCCGGAAATAAAGTCGATCCTGGAGTGCAGTCATGTTATAATATACAAGGTGGAATTCATGTGATAGATGACTTGATTTTTCGATGGTTCTAGTTTGGTTATTCCAACTAGAATGAGACCTGGAATCCTCAAGAAGTTACATGAAGGACACTTTGGGATATGTTAATCTGAAAATTCAGCACGTGGTATCGTGTATTGGCATGATATGAATGCAGATATTCAGAATATGGTGAGTCAATGTAGGGTGTGTGCAAAATATAGGTCTAGTTATCACTTCGAACCTTTATTGTCCCAACCGACTTCAAAATATCCTTGGGTAGGTTTATTTATACTTATATATCAGTTGTTGATTATTCCTCAAAATATGTAGAATTTGTGAAACTATCCATTGGATATTCAGCCTCTTTAGTAGTCACACAATTTGAATCAATTTTTGCTCGACATGGAATTCTAGTTCATTTGATTTCAGATAATGGATCGCCATTTTCTTCTCATGAATTTAGAAATTTTCTCAAACAGTGGGACATCAATCGTGTCACCGCCAGTCCAAATTATCCACAGTCAAATGGTCAAGTTGAAAGTTGTGTGAAGATGATAAAAAATCTCCTGAAGAAAAGTTTGGAGAATAACAGTGACCCATATTTGGCAATATAACTGTATAGAACAACACGAAAAAATAATTTGCCATCTCCTTCTCAACTTCTTATGAGCCGTCAACTCAGGTGTAATATTCCCATCATGAATACGCACTTGAAACCAAAAAAAGGTATCATTTCAACAATACCAGAACAATGTTGAAAAAGATCTTATGAGAAAGAACTGAAGTAATTCATAAGAATTGGGTGTTCTCGATGTTGGGAATGAGGTATGGTTCAAAAAGTCATCAGGGACCCTTGGATGCCATCGGTAGTTTTTGAAATATGTAAAAAGTATTCCAGATCTTATATTATTACTACTCCAGAAGGTGCAGTATACAGAAGAAACAGAAAACACATACGTGAATCAAAAATGACCAATGTAACTCATCTCGGAAAAAATTATGGATCAAAACCAGTCACGGGTTCTGAGGTTGTTACTTCTTCAGATCCTTTCGATCAGAATTCGTATTCTAGTACAAATCCATATCACAGTGAAATCAATTCAACAGTTGATAATGTACCTTCAACGAGTAAATTGAGTTCTGAAGTAAATTCTGAATTCAGAACATCTTCTGGAAGCTCAGTACAGAGTGATAAATCTTTCTGTACAAGAAGTCGGTCAGGTAGATTTGTAACTGCTCCAAAAATGTTCTCGTTTTCATAGTTCAGTTGATTATATTGATGTAGGTACTTTCAAGAGTTTTCAATCTTACGTTGTTCTGAGAAAAAAAAAGGAGATGTTATATATTATGGTCATAGTTCATAGTTCACTCATACATAAAACAATTGTGATGTAACGATGAGAGACAAATGAACAGACTCCAAGAAGAAACGTCCATCCATTGGATGGTCATTCTTACACAACTATGTTGTATATTCTATCCACACGCTTTCTCTGCTAGTCTGTCGAAAAAATTCACCGATGTCAGCAGTGGCGGATTTACCAGTAGGCTGAGTAGGCTGGAGCCTAGGGCGGCAAATTTTAAGGGGCAGCAAATTTTGTTCATAATTTTTTTACTTCTAACATCTCTATATGAACAATTGCTAAACGCTTCATTAATTATACATTAATGGTCATGAATTCTTAGAATGTCGCAAAAGCGATTCGATACTCTAGTCGAAAGTTAGTTATTTTGCATATTTTTCTCCACTGATAACTGCTATTTCTCTTTCTCTGTGTACCCGATAATTGAAATAAAAAAATTTGATGAAATACCCAATGAAGATATTGGAATATCACGGATTTATCGAGAAATTTTCGTTTCTTACCAAAATGAGTAAATTGTTACCATCAGTTCTGACGAAAAAAAAACAGTCCTTTTTAAAAATTGTATCCTACTGATATGGAAACAGACTTAGTTCAGGAATGCGTACACTTTCAAAGCTACCTTTCATCGGGAAGAATTTCAATAAAACCAATTTCTGGATCATTAAAAAGTCTGTCTTCATACCTGCGAGAAAAGAATCTACGAAACATTCATCAAAACTTGCATATTATGGTACTTCATATTGCTCTTAGCGACAAATTATTCAGGTGAAAGAAACTTCTCCTGCTTGAAGAGAATAAAGAACTACCTACGATCGACTAAGTCAAGAATAGCTAAATGCTTTAGCTCTCTTGTGCATAGAGTCGGAGCCAATGAACGACGTTATAATAAATGGTTTTGCGAATTCAAAGTCTCGCAAAAAAGTATTGTAATGCTTTTATAATTCAACTAAAATGATAATACTAACAAATAATTGGAAAATATATATTTATTGTTTGTATTTGAACTGAGTGTGATAATAAATATTTATCAACGTTCGGCAAAAGTATATTTTTTATGTGAGCCTTATTCATATTGTATTATTTTTTGCCTAAAATGATATTTTTTGATAATTCTTTGCTGTAAAAAATAATCAAGGATCTAACACGGTAACATAGTTCCCAATGATACTAACCATACGGGAAAAGTTTATGTATCGAGGATGATGAAGCACAAATCATGTAGTTTCAGTTTTATTGATAGATAATTTTTATGATTGTGGACTGAGATTTCAAAATTTAGAGGCGGCAAAATATGAACAGCTTACGGGCGGCAAATCTGTGAATCCGCCACTGGATGTCAGAAGGTTCTGATGTACGGTTTCCAGAGTGATTTGGGAAGATTTTTCGCAGAAGTCAAAATTTCCGAAATATGACCGAAGTGAAGTCGAGTACTCTTTTTATGGAATGAACGATTCATAATGATAAAACTGAAATACCAATTCTTTCTCCTATCAGTTATTTTATTTGTCATATGACAGTTGACAGGACTCTCTATAGTCTATTTATAATTATAAAACTCACATTGAAGCTTGATTGCAGACGTCCGATAATTGACCTTTGACTCGTCAACAAAATAGCACATGATCAAGGTGAAGACGGATTCTTTTATACCGACCGAAGTGATCGAGTCGATTACTCTAACACTTCACTATCACTATTATTATGGTCAATTAAAATGAACATATATTCTTTGTTGTTCCGAGTAAGGATCATGTGAAGCCTTGTTGTTTCATTTCATTACTAACCTTTTAAAGCGTTATTATATTCTCGTTGTAATTATCTTGCTCAATGTTTGCAGAGAATTTGTTATTTTTCGATTCGGGTAAAACTGAATTGACTAGAAATTCGGTTTGTTATTCCTGCTAATAAAATTGTGGATTGTAACAAAAATGTCCAAATCAAATCATTTTGAACATTGAAGACAAACGTCAATCGCGTGTTTTCATCGAACCAATTTTTGATATTTCAGTTCTAATTGAACTGAACCGAATTCATTCAGCTCATACTATCTATTATTCGATTATTCAATACAGAGGTTGATTGAAAATCTAGAGGTCTGAGGTACGAACCTCGATTTCATATTATTTTGTTTCAGTCACCTCTTCTACTAATCCTTTAGAATGTGTGTTGCATTGTACAGGATGCCGAGTATCATAGGGTTACATAACCACAATCCTCGTATTGTTTGAAAAAATCATGTGAAATTATAAAATATGGAGTACTGAGGGGATTCTTTCGTGAAAAGTTATCCAAATGGACCAGAAGAATGGTGGAGATATGTCGATGATGTTTTTGCTATATGGAGTCATAGTCGAAATGAACTTGACATTTTTTTAAAACACATTAACGAACAAGAACCAACAATGAAGTTCACAATGGAAATAGAAACGAACGATGAACTTCCTTTCCTTGATGTAATGGTGAAGAAATCAACACATCATGTAAACACAAGTGTCCCACCACAAGACAACTAGCTGTTTCTGGCTTTGGAAGACAAATTGTTATAGATGGCCAGAGGATTTGAAATGAATCGTGCCTAAACGGCAAGCGAAACGAGGACCATGCCAACCCACAGCTGATGAAGGCCAAAGCCAGGAACAGCTAGTTGTCTTGTGTTGGGCATTTCGAATTGAATGCAAATTGTGATAGACCAAAGAATTCGATAATCTATTCATCACTTTCCTGATTTCTCTGCTTTATAGCAAATACTACTTTCTATACCTCTGATAACAGAGCTATAATAATCTGCCGGTTCGCACAAATATTTGTCAAAAGTTCGAAAATACAAAATTTTCTCGAGCGCGTCAGATTTTCAGACGGGGTATTGAGCAGATTCTTAGGAAGCTCACATCCAAAAACCGGACAATTTTAATACGACGCAAACGTGAAGCGAAAATTAAAAAATGCCAAAAAAATCTATCTTTCGAAATACTCGAGCACGTCAGATTTTAATATGGGCGGATTATCTTAATTTCCGAAAAGTGTTTTTCCTTAATCCGGCGATATATATATATATATATATATATTTATCCAGCATACTTTATTACGTCCATACATTGGGTTTGTACCATTCATTGCTGCGTCCTCTACAATAGTGCGTCCGTATTTCGGACGCAGTAAAGTTTTACCATTATAAATTCGTACAACTATGTGGGAGGTCCATGCCGATTTTTTTGGAGGTCCTACATACCGAGACCTATCGGCAGATATCAGATACATCCATTTCTGACGTCACTCAAAAATGTTATCTGGTTTTGAAAAAATAATAAGTGGATGCACCATCATGTGTCCAATGAAAGTCGAAATATATCTTTAGTTCAACAAAAATCTGTTTGGGGGGCGCTATCAATCGTGAAAGCGTATACTTTTACAAAATACCCGTTGCATCTAACGTACTTTAGGGCGTCCATAAATTTGGCAACAAGGCACGAGTGGAGGGATCCGCGATATTTCAGCTAGTTTGGATATTTTGGACCGACCTGCGCACTTCGAAGGAAAATTTATTGCCCTTTCACACCACCGCTTCAGGATATTTTTCAATATTCAACCATTCTTGCGTAGTGACTGGGAATTAAAAATATACAGATTTTTCCTGTTGAAATAACCATTTCTCACGTACTTTCCTTCATGTATTCTTCACTAAGAACTTCAAAAGTTTACTAGCATGTTTCTGGTATTATATTGCTCAATGCTTGAGGTGATATAATTGCCGAAAACTTCAAATCCTCGTAGATTAACGTTACAGCTAGTCGATCATCCACTATTGCTTCCCTCTTTTAGTGGAGTAAAAACGCGCTCGAAAGACGCTTCTATCACGAAAAAAAAACAAATTGAGGTAGAACAAAACGAGTGGTGTATTGTTATTGGGAATATTATTGGCTATTACAAATCGATATTTACGACATCGCCAGCTGGGGCTGACTCTTTCTATAGCAAAAAATGTGTGAAAAAATGGAAAATCCAAAAAACGTATTTTTTTAGATATAACTCGTGATAACTCCAAAACTATTAGAGATATCAAAGTAATTTTTTTTATTCGAAAGTAGAAATCTTGGCGCTGGTGTCAATGCGGCCGCATTTTTGGAAACTCACTTCTTCTCAGAAAAAAATAAGAAATACTCGTATTTATTTTTTGTGCATTGATTTCTTGAGCAATCGAAAAACTTTTTCATCTCCAGGAATTTCACATACTTTCTGCTAGTGAATTGAAGCAGAAAAACCACAGAAGTTTAAAAAAAAAAGTTATAGGTTGAGATCGATAGGACACGTAATAACCGCGCCGATATTGAAATCACGCGTCTCCCGCATGCACTTTGCCCGGAAGACCTGTGCGCGCTCAACGACAGTGAGCAAAAGCAACATGAGGTTTTACCTATCTGTATTAATTGTGCTAGTCTAATCATTAATTACATTATCATATGCATTTTTGGAAAATTATTTCAAAAACTTTCACTAGGTATAAAATAGAGAGCATTATATGTGGAGAATCTGTTGAAACTCATGACAAATTGGTTGTGCAAAACCTTACAAAATGGGGTCTACAAACTGAAGTTGGTACCGCAGAGAAAAAAAATACTGTTGGCCTAAAAATTTTGGAAATAAAAGACGCCATCTTAATTGGAAGTGAAAAAGTTAAATATCATCTGAGTTGTAGAAAAACATCTAGTGTTCAAAATATTGGTTCTGCCGGTACTAGTGGAACGCAAAATCCACAGCAAGAAATTTCTTCTTGAACAACTAGAAATAACATCAGCTCATTCAACATAAAAAGCATGCGTCTAATCTACAATAGAAGTGGATACCTACAATAATAATTCGCCTAAGGATGCGGAAAGGTCTAAACGAAGTGATTCAAATGTAACTGAGTTTCAGATCTGTCCCAAAAAAATGTTTTCAGATCTGTCTCAAAAAATGTTTTCAAATCTTCCTCAAACAAAAGATCACTGCTAATTTTTAAACGAATTATTTTGTACAGAATGGGCCAAGTTCATTGGGAGATAATGAGTTCCTGATTATAGCGGGAGGATTTGAGAACCCAAAATACGTGTTTCTTATAGCTAAAAATGATGATCCAAATATATTCACTAAATAGCAATCAAGAAGAAGCAGATCCGCGAATTATCCGTCACGTTTTAGCCGAGGTGGAGCGCATGGCGATTCTATTCTTGTAAAATTGGTAGATACAGATGCTTTTCTTTCATTTCTACATTATTATAGCACCGTTCAAGAATTATTCATTTGCCAATTATTTATTCAATTAGGACATAGTAAAAATAAACGTTAAAATGCCATACATGATATACTGGAAAAACTTGGACTCTCCATTTGTAAAAATCTCCTAGCAGCTCATTGTCTGACAAGATGTGATACCACAAGCGCATTTAACAAAATAAAAAAGAAAACTGCTTTTGATGTGTTAATACAAAATGTTAATCACCTAACTGAAATAGGAGATATCCTTAATTTAAGCGAAGACGAAGCCGTTAAAATTAGCACTAAGTACGTATATTACTTGTACAAAAATAAAAAAATAATTTTGGTGAAATGGACCGAAGAACAAAAAAAAATTGCTACAGAATATTTTCGTTTTCATATAAAGAATAAAAATCCACCAAAACAACTCTTTACATGTCATCTTCAAAGAATATGCAAAATACTAATAAATCAGAGGTTTTTGAACAATCCCTTGACTTCCAGTGCCTGTCCTGTACCAGATCCTTCAGCACAAAAAGAGGTTTGGCTATACATAGTAAAAGGAAACACTCACCGTCAAAAAATTCATCTCAGACGCTAAAGTCCGAAGCATCATATTTGAATGGCACACTTCCCAAAGAAAATTCAGAATCGCCGGCATATCTCCTAAATGTTCGTTTATCTCGTCACAAACAGGACACGTGCATCATTAAAAGGATTCCTAAATCAGCCAGGATGGCAGCTGCTGAAGCTCTTGGAAATGTTATCGATGAATGTATTAGCTCAAATTCTTTTGAAGCTTGGGAAACACTATTTTTGTTCGCATATAACTCGTTTCGCCTTCCACCATATCGTCAAAACAGAAAGGAGTCTTTAACAAGCATCATCAAGAGGAATTTAAATGGTGCCATTTCGCCTCTACATAATGCAACAAAATTTGAAACTAAATTGAAACGAGAATTTAATATCACGAAATGTATCATCAACAAAGTTTCAGATGGCGATCTAACTTCAGCAATACGAGTTCTAACTTCTACCGACACTATTGCAGCATTTGACACTCAAACCTTGACAGATCTCCGATTCATGCATCCTGCTGATGCATCCAGAACTGAATTTGCATATACAGGAGATAATAATGTGACTACCCTTCAAGTTACTCAAGCTGAAGTTTCAAATGCCATCAAATCTTTCCGTACTGGTTCTGCTGGTGGTTTGGATGCTCTCAGACCTAACAGTGCTGGTCCTCATGGTGAGAAACTTCTGTCCTTGATAACAAAACTATGCAATTTTCTTCTTGCTGGTAAAGCAAACTTAAATATAGTTCCAATTCTCTTTGGAGCTTCTTTGGTTGCTCTCAGAAAAAAGTGTGGTGGAGTTAGGCCTATAGCTGTTGGAACTATTTTCCGACGCCTAGTGGCAAAATTGGCCTGTTTCAAAATAAAAGAATCTCTAGGTAAATCATTTCGTCCATTTCAATTTGGTTTCGGAACTCCTGGAGGATGTGAAATTGTCGCTCATGCCGCTCGACATTTCTTGAATAACAATCCAAATCCTTTCAACAAAGTTTTTCTGAAAATTGATTTTAAAAATGCTTTCAACTTGATTTGTAGAAAAATTATGTTGAACAAAGTTAAAAATACCATTCCATATCTTTCTCCATATATAAGGCAATGCTATCAAATACCAACATTCCTTAACTTTGGAAATGATGTGATTATGTCCGAAAGGGGCGTTCAACAAGGAGATCCTCTCGGTCCAGCGCTTTTTTGTCTTTGCATCGAAAATTTAACACAATCAATACATTCTGATTTCAATTGCTGGTATTTAGATGATGGTTCCATTGGTGGCGACGCTGAATTAGTACTGAAAGAATCGCCGTTTCTTCCTCAACGAAAAGAAAAACCTGGCCAGATTTTGATCAAAATTGATAAAAATTCAATTGACGTTGAAAACACTCGAGTTTCGTGGTTGAATGACAGCGAAAAAGCCAAAGAATCATGGTCGAGTTATCTGCGCATGGACAATTCGAATATAGTAGATAACTTCGTCGGCCAATTGAAATAAACGTTAAAATGTACTTATTGCGGGTACTGTTCAACTCAGATTATCTCACTGCTTGGATTATTTTACCAGAGAAGAGCCGTTGGATGGAGATGAGCAGCCGACGTGTTCCAAGTGTAAGGAAAGGCGGAAATGCACGAAGTCATTGTCGATATACAAGTTCCCCCGGGTTTTGGTGATCCATCTCAAATGTTTCTTTCTCTCCAACGGAATGGTTCAATGAAAAATTGAATATCATCATCGATTTCCCGTTGAAAAGTCTGGACATGAGCAACTACGCGGCAGCCAATGTCGTCCCTTGCCACTACAACCTCTACGCGATCTCCAACCATAGCGGCACTACGTACAGCGGCCACTACACGGCTTACTGACGACATCCTTACTTGGGAACGTGGCACGAATACAATGATTCCCATGTGTCACCGATTACCTCAAAAGCTCTCGTAAGTGGCGAGGCGTACGTTCTGTTTTATGAACAGGAAGGCACTATTTGAGATTGTTTTATTTTTTATTTTATTTCATTTTCTATTCATTCCTTTTCAATTTGTTATATATTTAATTTTCTTATATTCTACACAGTTATTTATAATACCATGAAATATTTGTAGAAGAATGTGAAGAAATGAGAACTAAGCTTCCCAAAGTGTTCGAAAATAAAGATTGGATGAAAATCAAAGTATTTATACAGAATAAATATACGAAAAATTATTGTGAATAATTCAAGAATGTTTTCTCTAAATGATCGATGGTTTATTTTTGCTTTATCAATTCATCTTTAGTTCCTTTTGGTTTCCTACAGTTCATGGATATCATTACCTCAGTATTTTGTCGTTTTCTTAGAATTGAAATAAAGGTATCAGAAATATCTGGTTGTTCTCATTTCATTATTCTGAATGGTAACATTCATTGAATTTGAATGAACAATTTTCCTCAGCAACATCAAACGATGTGATTGAAACTTCAGGTGTGAAAGTTTATTTTAGTTTATATCAGTTTGGTGTTAGGCTAATTGATCTCTAGAAAAAGTTTTAACAACATTGTTCTGATTGATGACTTTCATTCTGGTTGACACAAAAAACCTTGGACATTGAAAAATAAAATATATTCAGATATTTTTTTATATCAACAATTGAATCGTATACTCTTTTATGTCGCCTGAAATCAATTCAACAATAAATTGTGCTAATTTTTCATCAAGATCCGTTTGATACGTGATGGGTAGAATTCTCATTGGGAAAATAACATATTTTTGTACGACTTATTTCAAATGCACTAAACTATCGAATAAGGAAATTTGTTTACGACTATTACATAATATAAGTAATATACGTATGGTTTCCTCAGTACAATGCCATACATGATTCTCTTAGGGATTTATGACAGAGATTTATAGTCTTTATTTCCTCTAGTCCAATCACAAAAGTTTTTGAAATTAATATCACCATAGAAACGATATAACCAATCTCCAAAGTGTCAGTGTCAAGCCATTGGTAGTGTTTGTGTATTTGTATAGAAATGAAGAAACTGAAGAATGATTTACCTGTACACCTCCAGAAATTGTATAAATAAATCGTAAATAAAGTAGAGTATAACACTCGCAATAATGGCTATTATCTTCTCGGAATATTTTACATCCTCGCCGCTAACGCGACTCGGTTCATAAACATTCCTCTAGAATAATAGTTGTCATTATTGACTCGTGGTATAATATACTATTAAGGGTGGAACACGAAACTGCTCTATCTAAACTGTTTTTGATAAAACAATGATGTTTATTGTATGTCTTCAATTCCATTTCCACACCTGATAACCCAATAATTTCATTTTGTTACAATTGTGGTATATCTTCAAATTAATTTCTTCACCGGATGAAACGAAGAATTAATTGTTCTAGAAATATAGTTGTCAGTACACATTCAATCAGGTCTTTCATGGAATATCAAATTCTGAGCAATAAAAGCTCTATACTTGCTTATGCAATCGTACCTAAATGAAAATTCCGAATAATATCAAATTTGAAGTTCATGTTACCTGTTGAATCATTTCGCTTTCATCTGTTGTAACCGTGAAAGAAGTATAATGAATAACTCGCATTGAATGGTGATTGCTCACTCATATGATATACAGCACTCGCCTACTGCTCAAACTGCAAACTTCATTCTCGTGAAGAATGTATTATCATTCCTTGATCATGGAACAATATACTATTGTGATAACAATTATGTGTAAGTTCGAAATATCTACAGCCTTGATAGAAAATTAAGAAATATGAAATCAATTTGATAGGAATATATTCTTTCGCGTGATTCTGATCGAGAATTTTTTTTCCCAAATTAGTCGTCTTTTATGAAGTCAATTTTCAACAACACATAAAATGAAAGCATTTCGCATATAGGTTGTGAGCAGAAATGAATCTGGCAACACTGCAGGACGCAGCATCATTCTGATTGTGTACAATAATATATTTTCTGGACGCAAGATAGTACTCTACATAAAAACGTATATTCGATGGACGCAGTAAAGGCCCACTTTTGAGAGGACGCAGTAAGGGCGTGAATATCTTTGTTTTTATTTTTGATGGTAATGAAAATCTGAAAATAGAAACGGAATGCATTTAATGAGGAGAAAAAGTATTCGCTATAAAACTCCCCCTAAATACAAGAATTCAAGGGGACGCAGTAGTGTCGTTTTGTGAAAGGACGCAATAATGTTAGCGTGATGTATATATATATATCGCCGGAGATATATATATATATATATATATATATATATATATATATATATATATATATATATATATAATATTTTTGTTTATCGAAAATACATTCCACTATACCTTTTTTTTGACACTTATGGTGATTTGAATTATAGTGGAGATATCTCTTGGTATGTGTTTTCTTTCGATATACACTTCTGTTTACATGATGTGTTGATTTCTTCACCATTACATCAAGGAAAGGAAGTTCATCGTTCGTTTCTATTTCCATTGTGAACTTCATTGTTGGTTCTTGTTCGTTAATGTGTTTTAAAAAAATGTCAAGTTCATTTCGACTATGACTCCATATAGCAAAAACATCATCGACATATCTCCACCATTCTTCTGGTCCATTTGGATAACTTTTCACGAAAGAATCCCCTCAGTACTCCATATTTTATAATTTCACATGATTTTTTCAAACAATACGAGGATTGTGGTTATGTAACCCTATGATACTCGGCATCCTGTACAATGCAACACACATTCTAAAGGATTAGTAGAAGAGGTGACTGAAACAAAATAATATGAAATCGAGGTTCGTACCTCAGACCTCTAGATTTTCAATCAACCTCTGTATTGAATAATCGAATAATAGATAGTATGAGCTGAATGAATTCGGTTCAGTTCAATTAGAACTGAAATATCAAAAATTGGTTCGATGAAAACACGCAATTGACGTTTGTCTTCAATGTTCAAAATGATTTGATTTGGACATTTTTGTTACAATCCACAATTTTATTAGCAGGAATAACAAACCGAATTTCTAGTCAATTCAGTTTTACTCGAATCGAAAAATAACAAATTCTCTGCAAACATTGAGCAAGATAATTACAACGAGAATATAATAACGCTTTAAAAGGTTAGTAATGAAATGAAACAACAAGGCTTCACATGATCCTTACTCGGAACAACAAAGAATATATGTTCATTTTAATTGACCATAATAATAGTGATAGTGAAGTGTTAGAGTAATCGACTCGATCACTTCGGTCGGTATAAAAGAATCCGTCTTCACCTTGATCATGTGCTATTTTGTTGACGAGTCAAAGGTCAATTATCGGACGTCTGCAATCAAGCTTCAATGTGAGTTTTATAATTATAAATAGACTATAGAGAGTCCTGTCAACTGTCATATGACAAATAAAATAACTGATAGGAGAAAGAATTGGTATTTCAGTTTTATCATTATGAATCGTTCATTCCATAAAAAGAGTACTCGACTTCACTTCGGTCATATTTCGGAAATTTTGACTTCTGCGAAAAATCTTCCCAAATCACTCTGGAAACCGTACATCAGAACCTTCTGACATCCAGTGGCGGATTCACAGATTTGCCGCCCGTAAGCTGTTCATATTTTGCCGCCTCTAAATTTTGAAATCTCAGTCCACAATCATAAAAATTATCTATCAATAGAACTGAAACTACATGATTTGTGCTTCATCATCCTCGATACATAAACTTTTCCCGTATGGTTAGTATCATTGGGAACTATGTTACCGTGTTAGATCCTTGATTATTTTTTACAGCAAAAAATTATCAAAAAATATCATTTTAGGCAAAAAATAATACAATATGAATAAGGCTCACATAAAAAATATACTTTTGCCGAACGTTGATAAATATTTATTATCACACTCAGTTCAAATACAAACAATAAATATATATTTTCCAATTATTTGTTAGTATTATCATTTTAGTTGAATTATAAAAGCATTACAATACTTTTTTGCGAGACTTTGAATTCGCAAAACCATTTATTATAACGTCGTTCATTGGCTCCGACTCTATGCACAAGAGAGCTAAAGCATTTAGCTATTCTTGACTTAGTCGATCGTAGGTAGTTCTTTATTCTCTTCAAGCAGGAGAAGTTTCTTTCACCTGAATAATTTGTCGCTAAGAGCAATATGAAGTACCATAATATGCAAGTTTTGATGAATTCATTTCAAATCCTCTGGCCATCTATAACAATTTGTCTTCCAAAGCCAGAAACAGCTAGTTGTCTTGTGGTGGGCATTTCGAATTGAATGCAAATTGTGATAGACCAGGGAATTTGATAATCTATTTATATATATATATATATATATATATATATATATATATATATATATATATATATACATATATATATATATATTCTCCCACCGTAGGTAGTGAGCCACTTCTATAGGAAAAGTACGGTTGAAGTGAGGTCCGAGACTAAGTGAGGACCAATATACGGACCTCACTTTGTTAACTGACCCAGATATTTTGAATACGTTCACGTCAACATAATCTTTCATTTCCCAAAAAAAAAAGTTGGACCTCATTCAGTAGGATATGTCGTTATTCCTGTATATTTTGGTTTGGAATTTGGCCGCATGAGGTCGTGTTTCCTACAGTATATTATCAACTGTGTATACCCACTCTAGTGTCAATAACATTGCCGCGCAAAGCTACACACAGAGTGAGCACAGGTGATATTGCAACCCAGCACTGTCCTCTCTTTGTCGCCGACATATAAAATGTATATTGAATATAGATTCACAGTTACCCTTCATGTGTTAAAATGCTTCTCAAGGCAGAAAGAGTATTTACATTCGATTCCGATATTTCAGTCTTGCTTTCTGTCGGACTTGCGAATTATATTTGCGATTATTGGCCGTTTTTTTGCTGTTGTTCCAAATGAGAAAAAAGAATCTGTTTCAGATTGAGTGACTTGTGTAGCACGAATTCGATTATTTGTCGGTCTTGCTTTCCATTGCTTGTCTATGTCAGTCGGATGAACATGAATGGTACTTTGTAATGGTCTGCTTCTTGTTACCCTTTCGTGTAAGACTAATGGTTAGGCGGACAATCTTACAATGTTTCATTGCAATCAGATGAATGGTTTACAAAATTCCATATTGTTTTTTAAAGTTGGACTCTATGTTAACAAGCATTTAGTAGTATTCATTATGCTCATTAGAAAATGAGTTGTTGAATGGAATGGCGCCGTTCAAAATAGCTCTTCTTCCATGTCACCATTGCTCTTTAGCATGATAGGTGAATTCTCAACGGAAGCGAATGAATATCCAGAGTCGCGACATTGACAGAGTATTATTGAAATCAAAGATTGAATTTTGACAAGCCATCCTATAAATCCGTTCTTGCTATCGATGACTTCCGTACCAATGTAGTGTTCAGTTTTCAATATTAGTTACATTCCGCATTGTACGAAAATTGAACATTTCATCTCTAAATCACAAAAAAGCTTTGGAAAGAGCGAATCAATAAGCAGAAGTCACCGAGTCGAACAGCATTTTGGATAATAGCTCGACTATTTTTTATCCAAATATATTTTTTTGATCGCTGTGTAAATACATATTCTGCAAGTTATGGAGATGAATTATCAACAAACGATACTGAGTGAGTGGGGTGTTTCTGAAGAATATATTGAGAACTAGTTTAGAAAATGAAGCTAAAAAAATGGTGAAACCTCGCAATTTTTAATACTTCATACTAAATGACATGAATTCTTAACAATAAGAATAAATATCAATAATAAAACATTTGTGAACTCGAAAAATATATGTTTTTGAGTAAGTGTAAGGAATCGTGCTGACGTCATTGACAAGATAATAAAATTGGAGAATCGGGTCATCCTATTTAATAATTTCCTTGGGCCTTCATGACAGTTCCTCACATAGCATTGCGAAATATTAGAGAGCGAAAGGATTAAAGGATCCTTTTCACGGAGCAGTAGAATTCTTACTGCAAGTGCATTAAAATGCAAGTGCGCATGCTCCGTAGAGATTTTGCTTCAAATGCAGTAAAAATTTCACTACTCCATAAGCAAATGAAATTGTATAAAATTAATTTTTTCCATAATAAAACAATATTTTGTTCGATAAGAAAAAATAACATCCTGATCCTATTAGAGGTACTAATCTCAGACTTTTTGTTTCGAATAACATTTTTGTTCAGGAGTCAATACGCTCAGAATCCGCGCAAAATCCTCACAAACGTCCTATCAATCCACGGCTATTCTGCAGCGATGAACATGCTCACAAATGGAGTAATAAGTCTAGCTCAACCTCACCAAACAAAACAGTATCCACACTTCAAATACTAACCTACTCTCTAAATAAAACAAATCTGAACAATATTCAAAACTATGTAGAATATAAAAACTAATTGAAACAACAAATTTTAATAAAACGACAAAAGTTTAACTAATTTTAAAGAAATCCCACAGCCTTTGCACAATCGACCTTATAGATATTCAAAATGGCTACGAAATATCATTCGCTTTGCTGCTTTGAAGTTGAAAAATTTCAACTTCTGAAGGTCACTGCTCGAGCAGTGAAATCTGTCAAAAGCTAGTGTACTAGCAGTATAACTACTGCTCTTCGGGCTTGAAGGCCGTCGTACTTTGGAAATTCTTCCTGACGTTTCGCTAGCGCGAGTGGCCAGCTTCTTCAGAGGCTTATTCATCTCCGATGACTAAACAGTTCGATTTCTCAAGGCGTATTTATATTGATGCAGGTAGTCTGGAGTGTTAATTACTTCTTTCGGGTTCGGGGAATAATCATCATTATTAGTTGCCGCACTACCTGCTGTGATTTCATTAGTTATTCTTGATTTCTTTAGAATCGGATTCCAAATTCTGTTTAGAGTCAACGTTTCTTCCTTTCTGTTAAAATTGTCCGCATGTTTTTGGATCTCTATTGCCTCCCGTACCAGTCGGCTATGGTAACCCTGGTTGGGGGCAATCAGTGTTGCATTTTCGAACAGAATCTTGTGGTCGCCCTCGCTCAATGCGTGTTCCGCCACCGCCGATTTGTCGGTTTGCCCCAGCCTGCAGTTCCTTTGATGCTCTTTGAGCTTTGTACCCATGGATCTTTTCGTGGTACCGATGTAAACCTTCCCACAGGTGCACGGTATGCGATAAACCCCTGCCGCTGACAGTGGGTCTCTTTTGTCTTTAACCGACCTGAGGCTTTGCTGGATCTTCTTGGTCGGCTTGAAAACTGTTTTTATGTTATATTTCCCCAAGAGTTTTCCAATTCTGTCAGTGACTCTCGGGATATATGGCAGATATGCACGAATTCGATTATTTGTCGGTCTTGCTTTCCATTGCTTGTCTATGTCAGTCGGATGAACATGAATGGTACTTTGTAATGGTCTGCTTCTTGTTACCCTTTCGTGTAAGACTAATGGTTAGGCGGACAATCTTACAATGTTTCATTGCAATCAGATGAATGGTTTACAAAATTCCATATTGTTTTTTAAAGTTGGACTCTATGTTAACAAGCATTTAGTAGTATTCATTATGCTCATTAGAAAATGAGTTGTTGAATGGAATGGCGCCGTTCAAAATAGCTCTTCTTCCATGTCACCATTGCTCTTTAGCATGATAGGTGAATTCTCAACGGAAGCGAATGAATATCCAGAGTCGCGACATTGACAGAGTATTATTGAAATCAAAGATTGAATTTTGACAAGCCATCCTATAAATCCGTTCTTGCTATCGATGACTTCCGTACCAATGTAGTGTTCAGTTTTCAATATTAGTTACATTCCGCATTGTACGAAAGTTGAACATTTCATCTCTAAATCACAAAAAAGCTTTGGAAAGAGCGAATCAATAAGCAGAAGTCACCGAGTCGAACTGCATTTTGGATAATAGCTCGACTATTTTTTGTCCAAATATATTTTTTTGATCGCTGTGTAAATACATATTCTGCAAGTTATGGAGATGAATTATCAACAAACGATACTGAGTGAGTGGGGTGTTTCTGAAGAATATATTGAGAACTAGTTTAGAAAATGAAGCTAAAAAAATGGTGAAACCTCGCAATTTTTTGTCCAGCACCGACTTATGCAACAATTTGGGATCAGGCTTATTACATCCTCATGTTCATTTTCTATATTGTGCCGTTGAACGCTTTTTGTTTTTTAGTGGTGAAAACTACCCCTAATTGTCAAAAATTATAAAATAACATTGAAAACCTAAATATGGGTAAAAATTGTTAAATAATGATTGTTTCATGCTTTAGGATACAATTTCATAATCTTTCAACGTACCCTTGAAACTACCCTTGAAAACAGTGAAATTTTTATAATATGTCTTTTAGAATACACTGGTGAAATTTTTTTTCCGGAACGATTTTGTAGAGCTTTTCAAGAGCTATAAGACTATGTGAATAAAACTACTTGAAATCGCCTGATTTTTAAATGGGGAGAGTTCAAAGCTCTTGACTAAGGTGATGTTCGATCGTAAATGTAGGTGTTATCTCGCCGAATATTCACTTTACAAAAATCTACACATAGGAAAATTTTCATCATTGAAACAGCTTCAATTTAGTACTGAATCGTTTTTTTTTTCGTATCTTTAGTATTTTGAGAGATATTTATAAGAAAAGGGTTAAAAATACGAAATTGAAAAAAAAATCGTTTTCTCTTCAAACTCCAATTTTTCTAAAATTAGGCATTTTGAACTGGTTAAACTTCGTGGATGTATTGATAGTACATATATGAAGAAAATCACCGTAGGGTGGCGATCAATTTGAGTTAGGTACCCCCTAACTGGAGGTTGTTTTCGTACAAAAAAGCGGGTACCGATCTTATTTTGATCATAAGTCGGTCAATTTTCATGCTAGCAAGACATTTTTTTATTTCTTCGAAAGCTCTTATTGAATACTTCAAAGGAGATTCCATAAGCTTTCTTCGAAGAATGCAAATTTTTCTCGTTATTTTGCTTTAAATCTTCCAATTTATACATTTGACGAAAAAAGCTAAGCAATAATATGCTGTATCTTAGTTCGTATGTGTCGTAAGATAATTATAAAGAAAGCATTGTTTTTGTTTTTCCAAAAGCTACAATTTGCATCTCCACACTTTTTTTGATAAAATCAATAGTTTTAGAGTTATTTGCGAAAAATATTTGAAAAAGTCAATTTTTTCGTCAAAAAACTGTTACGTTCAACTTCGAATAACTCAAAAAATATTACTTTTACGAAAAACACGTATAGAACATTTTATTCTTAGAATTACTTTTTCCGTCGATTCCTACAGTTAAAATGTAATAAAAAAATTCCACCCCCGTGATGGGGTGGCAACCACCCCCAAGGCTCCAGCGTACAGCGTCATGATATAGAAAATGATTCTTGAGCTATTCCCTACCTTCTGTGAGAATTTCAGGTAAATCCATGGTGGACGAAAAAATTGCGAGCCAAAATGCTTCATTTCCTGAACTAAACTTCAAACGTGAGTGCTATACAAGATTATTCTTTGGAGAAAATCTTTGTTGAAAATTTCTTCGTTTTTCGACTGATAATTGTGAGAAGACAATGCAGTGATGCATACGAAACTCACTGAACAACTTCTCGATACAAAGAAGTAGTACATACCACGTGAAACGAAGCTCGTGAAAAGACCACAATACGTGTATGGCAGTATTGAAATAAGCTTGTGCTTGAGGGTGGAGGCAAATCTCTACGAGAAATTAAAAAATTAATGAATTCATCTATAAAAAGCCCTTGTGTTTTGAGTTTATTTTTCTGTGAAACAATACTCGGAAAACACATATTTTTTCCGTATATGAAAGACAGATATTATATATCATGATGTTTAGAAAAAACGATTCCACATTTCCATAAAAAGTTGATTCATAAAGAGTTTTCAAAAAAAAATGAATATTTCTTCAACTAATTACTCTCCAATATATAATTTGAGGTGACAAATAGTATATTATGCAACGTTCGTGTAATGATGGTTATTAATATATGAGCATGAACCGGGATACGAAACGAGCCGAAGGTGAGTTTCGTATGGTTTATGCGAGTGTATTAATAATCATTACATGAGAGTTGCATACGCTATTTTATCTACACCCGATAAATAGTGAAGAACTACAAATATTATATTTATATTTGTATTGCACACAATAATACTAATTTTAACGAATTTCTTTAAAAAATTCCACAGAAATGTAATTAACAGTATTACTTCGAGAAATAAAACGATGAGATATGAAAAGAAGATCAAAAATCAAAGAAAAAAAGGATTACTCGAGACCGGATTCGAACCAATGTCTCCTCCAGCTAGAATAATCAATGTCAGCGCCATAGACGGCTTGGCTACGAAGAGGCCAGAGAGTTTGATGAAAAAATAAGTAATAAATCAGGCATTTTTCAAATGAAAAATTTAATCATTCTAACTGTATTTCTGTCGGTGAAGGTGTCGGAGGTGATTCTCCCATATCGCTGGTATCAGACATTTTGTTATGATTATCAAAGTTTGGCTATATTCTTCAAAAGTTCAATACCATGCTTGATTGAGAAATAAAGGGTTTCTATTTTTTATTGGTTGAAAATCTGTATCGAAATGAAAAATCTGTATCGAAATGGATTTCATTATGAAACGGGTTGTGGGCATATAAGTGTATTATTAGGGTACGGGTGTAGATAATAGTATATTATGCAACGATCATGTAATGATGGTTATTAATACACGAGCATTAACCGAGACGAAGATGAGTTTCGTATGGTTTATGCGAGTGTATTTAACCATTACATGAGAGTTGCATACGCTATTTTATCTACACCCAGTAAATAATGAAGAGCTGAAAATATTATATTATTAGGTATTTATATATTATATTATTAGGTATTTATATTGAGCACAATAATAGAAGGTAATCAATTGTATTCCTTTGAAAAATTCTACAAAATTATAATTAATGGTATAACCACGGAAAATACAACGATGAGAAATGAAAAGAACAAAAAATGAAAAAAAATCTCCGCCGAGGTCACGATTTGAACCCCGACGTTCCTGATCGAAGCCCTCACCATTGACCACTAGGCCATGAGAGCTCATTCCATTTGGTCGAAAATGAAACACATGTGTTGCATAAAATATAATTCTTTCGATTGTATTTTTTTCTTGTCTGAGACATATGTGGGGGAGTCTCTGGTAATTCTATATCACTGCTATAAGACATTTTCATTCGATTATCGAAAATTGACTAAATTCTTCAAAAATTCAATACCTACTGATTTTGACTTGACAAACGTCGAAATGCAAAGCTTGCACATCATGCTTGATTGAAAAATAATGGGTTTTTATTGGTTGAAAATCTGTATCGTAATGGATTTCATTATAAAACGGGTTGTGGGCATATAAGTGTATTATTAGAGTACGGGTGTAGATAAAAAATATTATCATTTCAAACATGATGAACAAATAATATTTTTTTATCTTGCTTGAGAAAGCTATTGTATAGCGAAACATGTGTCGCGGTTTTGTAAACCCATTGTCAATGAAAATTGTACAGGAAATTGTGATATTTCTGTTCGATATTATTTCATTGCATGAAATCCGCCCTATGAAATTCCACAAAAACGTTCCTAATTATTCGTTGCTGACATCACTCAAATCTCTCAACTGTTTTCCGAACGATATATTCAATTCATCATCATGTGATCATTCCTGCAAATATTGAAGTTTCGAAGCCTCAAGAATAGCACGACGTCCATACAAGCGACTTACGATACTTCTTAGGGATTCTAAACCTTACTACACCACCTATTCAAACGAAAAAGCCACTTAAATAACTGACTCGCAAGGAGGTATTCAATCTGATCTTTCTCTATTTCCTTGGTACTTTCATAACTTGGAATCTTCAAGCGGTGAAGCACAACCGCATCGTTTTTATTCATCGCCATATTTAAAATTTTTGTTTTTCTGTCCATACTGAAAGAATACCCCAGTTATATAATTGAAATTACTATAAACAGAATACGATAATGAATGTTATCTATTAATATATTTTTCAATTCATTTTCTTGATAAACCTACCTGAAAACATTGACAATTCTTTGCAAAGTGGGCTTCTGAGCTTGATAAAGGCACTATATGCGCATAACACTGTCAAATTTTATTCACGAAACGCGGCAACATCACATGGACCTCACTTGAACCTTGGTATGGTTTGGTATTTGTATAAAGGTCCTCATTTTGTTCGAGTCTTAGAAAAATTTAACGGATCTGACTTTGTTAGATATATGATGCAGACCTCACTTGGTAATGATATATAGCAAATATGAAACTTCGTTCTATCGAAAAAAATTACTGTATATTTGAGATACCTTTGATGCCGCATCAATGAGGGAGCTATACAATCATTTGTGAGTTCACCAGACCAATCCTTGCACTGGTCCTCATTCGGTGGGGACAATGGTGAGTCCTCACTTTGATAGCGGGCACAGTATATATATATATATATATATATATACTTCTACTTTGTGCTACCAACTGTTGTTCGGAAAACTTAGTTTCTCGGTCGTAAATTGTAGCCGATATGGTCGATTCCATCAGTCGTCGGGTCAATTACGGTTGTGAAACTTTCGGCTAATGACTGTTCAGGAAATAATGGTCAGTCTGGTTCTTGGCGACCTGCATCTATCAAAGGACCATTTTATGAACTATTTTTTTTTTGTTGATAAAGGCCTTCCAGACATTTGGTATGTTCTGAGAGCCGTCTCTTTCGTTCATTTCTCCATGTTCTTCTATCTCGATGGCTTACCTAATAGGGCGTGTTCTGCAATGGTTCAGGATAAACAATGGATAACATTCCCAACGGATGTTGGGCTCAGCACATCTTCAGCATAACCGAAGTTATAAATACACCTTGTAAACATGATTTTATTATTCAATGAAGCTTTTTTCAAAAAGTCTACCAGCAAATCGTTCGAAATAATTGGCGCAGTATTTGTAGGATGTCTGAGAACATTTCATCGAGTATTTCGTTCTTGAGTTTCATCTCTTAGCAGACAGTAACCGAAAAAATTTCGTGAACGAGCCAGAGGCCAGAGGACTTTGAAGAAGACGCAGAATCGAGCCGGAAAGATTGGAAGAAGACCAGGGATAGGTGAGCCATTCTTTCTTCCCCCTCATTCCATTTGTATTTTGTGGCAAAGGTGACATTCATTGAATTAATCAAATCAGTGCATATGATTTTTTTAGCATAGGGCTAGTGATAGAATTGATCGGAATCGATTGCGTTTTCAATAGTAGTGCATATAATATTTGAAAACATATTTTTAAAATAGAAAAGTCAAGTTTTCAAAACACAAATCAATAAATCTAATAATATAACCAATAACTGTATGAATATTAATTATCAACTGATTTCTTTCGAATTTCAACAGTCAACATTGACGAATTAATTTGAAATTTGAAAAACCTTGATATAAATCGTGATATTAATAATTTGCAAAACCAATCAGAAAGAGTGACAAACCCACAAGTGGCCAACCCACCAATCCATTATCAATTACTCAGATTATATATTGATACTATACCTACCAATATTGAACATTGCAAGCATTTGCTTTCTACCTATGTTAATGTTCAAAATCCCGATGATCCAATAAACACTTTCTTAATTATAGCTGTGATTGGAAAACCATCAGGAAAAGCTTTAATGTTTATCGGGAGTAGACCAGACATTAGAGATTGTGCTTACTTGAAAGATCTTTCAAGATTGAGTCCTGGAGACTTAAGGAATTTGGATAGTCTGGTTCAAGAATTAATTGTAATGAGACCTTACAGAAACGAATCATTTTTTTCCATATGAACAAAGAATACAAAGAAGTAGAAGTAGCATTGCATCAAAACTGATTTCGATGAATCTAAATATCTAGGAACGTGCTTAGAAATTGCAAAATTATGATGAATTGTCTTTGAAAACATTTATACGTGGTTTAAGTGGTAGAATACAAGACTTGATTTGGAATCCAGACTCTTTGGAACGTGCAATTTCATATGTTTTGAAGGAAGAATATATATATATATATATATATATATATATATAAGAATGGCTACTCGAAGAAGCTGGTGAATCAAATCAAATCAAAAGCACATTCTTACCATCCCCTACGTGGGAGGACTTTCAGAGAGGATCAAGAGGATAGAAGGGAAATACAACGTCAGAGTCTGTTTTTGATCAGGAAACACAATACGCAGCCAGCTCCCAAAAATTCGACCACTGAATAAAAACAGTGACACCAACAACTGCGTTTACCGGATACCATGCGAGTGCGGCAAATCCTACATCGGAAGTGAGAATAGGCGAACACAACGAAAACACACATCGAGGGGAAACAACGAAATCAGGAATAGCGGAGCATGTTTGGACAAACCATCACAACATCAAATGGTCTGAAGCCGAGGTCATACACAAGGAGCACTGGTTCAAGAGAAAATTCAAAGAAGCCGCCTACATCTTCAACGACGACGCATTCGTTATTCCAGCGTGGAGATCCGGAATGTGCGGAGGCCGCTTATCCAAGGCATGGACCGGCTCAAAGTGATAAGTAATGGATCTGTTGTTGGGATGAAGCAGCTGTCGACAATCCAAAATCTGTGATGTAACAACGCGGTTGTTACATAATTATTTTCGGGTATCTCTTCTGTGCGATTTCGAAAGGAGCAATGTGTAACCCCGCAGCGTCTTTCCATGCCTGTATTACATATATGAGATGGCTTTCAACAAGTGCAAAATACAAAGTTTTCGATCAAGTAGTTTAAATATCTATTTCGTCTCAGATGTCGTCTAGATAAATGAATGAATGAATCTTTCAAACAAGAGTTGTATCTTTGTGTTTCGTAAAGTATTTGCCATCCTTAAGCGGAGTTGGTTTCAAAATATAAAAAGCCAGATTCATATAATCACCAGCTTTTGTTGGGGAAAGAATGTTTTTGCATCAAATGCACTGGATTGACAGCCGAATGTCCTTAGGGGATGGATAAAATGAATCTTCGTATGTGATGAATGTGGGACGGACTTCTAGAGGGTGCGTGATCTGCACAAAAAAAAACTGTTGACGAAAAAATTTAAGAACCTGTTCAAAAGGAGAAAACCAGAAATGAGTCGAATGAAAAGAGTGTAAATGGTATCAATGAGGAAAACATTGCGGAGATACGTGAAAGACAATGTTGCAATTATTCAACAAATGAGTAAGATGAAGAAACTTTCGAAAAATGTATGATCACATCGTGAAATTTCAACTCCAATCACCTGATCAAGTCACCCAATCAAGAAGGCAACAATGGTGAATTTTCCGAAGACCTGATTATCGAAATCGCTGAGATACAAATAAGAAAGTTCAATAGCCTTGAAACAAAGATCTTGGAATCTGAGGAAAATATATCACAAAACGCCAAGAATACGACATCAAATCAGCTAGCAATATTCTCCGATGTTTCAAAATGGATATGGAATATATAAAAGCTTCCAGAGGTAGGAGGATCGTTCCCAGTAGAAATTCAAAAGTCATTCAAGAGTAGAGAATATGTTCTCACCATTCTGAGAGCTGAAACAAATTGTATTCCAGGTATCAATATTTTTGGTGACCAAACTCGCAAACAGTGGGATTACTATAAAGTTGTGAGAAAAAAAACTAGAAGCACTGGAATCAACAGGGGATAACTGAGAAACAATAAACCTACCATTGTTATTGCACAAATTACTTCAAAAAACAGTTTGATAGTCCTTGTATACTGCGTAACCGTGACATAATATTTGGTATTAATCAGAGTTTACTGGTGAATAGGGATGAAGTGATGGAAAGAATACTATGTTATAATTCGATATCTACGATATGGTGAGATGTGAATCTACCTGTAGACATACTGGTGGAGTGCTAATATATGTTATTATAATAATAATTATAATAATAATAATAAAAAAGCAGGGGAGACTGAACAACATCTATACAGTCTCTGGTGAGTAGCGCCACCACTTTCCTGAGCTCAGGATGCGAAATCGGACCGGCAGCTAATGCGAATTCGGGAGAGAAAAGCTTTTTCCCTCTGGTGCCGGCCGTGGGCCTGCTGGGCTAACCACCTTGCAGGCCCCCAACTCTGGTTCCTGTCACTAGAGAACAGGGCCCCCACAACCGACCCCATTCGGATAGGGGTCAAGGGCAAGGTGGAGGGGCCCAAACCGATGGACAGCCCCATGACAACTCTGGCAATGGACACGGACAACGTTTTGACTGGACCGACGAACTGAGAGACGACCTGATTTGGTGCTACGAGAGTTTTGAGCCCGCCCGAAGGGGACACATGGCGAGAATGCATGCGAATTATAAAAGCATTACAATACTTTTTTGCGAGACTTTGAATTCGCAAAACCATTTATTATAACGTCGTTCATTGGCTCCGACTCTATGCACAAGAGAGCTAAAGCATTTAGCTATTCTTGACTTAGTCGATCGTAGGTAGTTCTTTATTCTCTTCAAGCAGGAGAAGTTTCTTTCACCTGAATAATTTGTCGCTAAGAGCAATATGAAGTACCATAATATGCAAGTTTTGATGAATTCATTTCAAATCCTCTGGCCATCTATAACAATTTGTCTTCCAAAGCCAGAAACAGCTAGTTGTCTTGTGGTAGGCATTTCGAATTGAATGCAAATTGTGATAGACCAGGGAATTTGATAATCTATTTATATATATATATATATATATATATATATATATATATATATATATATATATACTTCTACTTTGTGCTACCAACTGTTGTTCGGAAAACTTAGTTTCTCGGTCGTAAATTGTAGCCGATATGGTCGATTCCATCAGTCGTCGGGTCAATTACGGTTGTGAAACTTTCGGCTAATGACTGTTCAGGAAATAATGGTCAGTCTGGTTCTTGGCGACCTGCATCTATCAAAGGACCATTTCATAAACTATTTTTTTTTTGTTGATAAAGGCCTTCCAGACATTTGGTATGTTCTGAGAGCCGTCTCTTTCGTTCATTTCTCCATGTTCTTCTATCTCGATGGCTTACCTAATAGGGCGTGTTCTGCAATGGTTCAGGATAAACAATGGATAACATTCCCAACGGATGTTGGGCTCAGCACATCTTCAGCATAACCGAAGTTATAAATACACCTTGTAAACATGATTTTATTATTCAATGAAGCTTTTTTCAAAAAGTCTACCAGCAAATCGTTCGAAATAATTGGCGCAGTATTTGTAGGATGTCTGAGAACATTTCATCGAGTATTTCGTTCTTGAGTTTCATCTCTTAGCAGACAGTAACCGAAAAAATTTCGTGAACGAGCCAGAGGCCAGAGGACTTTGAAGAAGACGCAGAATCGAGCCGGAAAGATTGGAAGAAGACCAGGGATAGGTGAGCCATCCTTTCTTCCCCCTCATTCCATTTGTATTTTGTGGCAAAGGTGACATTCATTGAATTAATCAAATCAGTGCATATGATTTTTTTAGCATAGGGCTAGTGATAGAATTGATCGGAATAGATTGCGTTTTCAATATTAGTGCATATAATATTTGAAAACATATTTTTAAAATAGAAAAGTCAAGTTTTCAAAACACAAATCAATAAATCTGATAAAATAACCAATAACTGTATGAATATTAATTATCAACTGATTTCTTTCGAATTTCAACAGTCAACATTGACGAATTAATTTGAAATTTGAATAACCTTGATATAAATCGTGATATTAATAATTTGCAAAACCATTTGTAAAACCAATCAAGTGACGAACCCACAAGTGGCCAACCCACCAATCCATTATCAATTACTCAGATTATATATTGATACTATACCTACCAATATTGAACATTGCAAGCATTTGCTTTCTACCTATGTTAATATTCAAAATCCCGATGATCCAATAAACACTTTCTTAATTATAGCTGTGATTGGAAAACCATCAGGAAAAGCTTTAATGTTTATCGGGAGTAGACCAGACATTAGAGATTGGGCTTACTTGAAAGATCTTTCAAGATTGAGTCCTGGAGACTTAAGGAATTTGGATAGTCTGGTTCAAGAATTAATTGTAATGAGACCTTACAGAAACGAATCATTTTTTTCATATGAACAAAGAATACAAAGAAGTAGAAGTAGCATTGCATCAAAACTGATTTCGATGAATCTAAATATCTAGGAACGTGCTTAGAAATTGCAAAATTATGATGAATTGTCTTTGAAAACATTTATACGTGGTTTAAGTGGTAGAATACAAGACTTGATTTGAAATCCAGACTCTTTGGAACGTGCAATTTCATATGTTTTGAAGGAAGAAAATTCCATTCAGAACCAAAAACAATATAATTGAACTATATATGTATATATATATATATATATATATATATATATATATATATAGGCCCCGCCGGGGGGAAAAAAAAAAAAAAAAAAAAAAAAAACACACCTATATATATATATATATATATATATATATATATATAAGAATGGCTACTCGAAGAAGCTGGTGAATCAAACATAGGCCCGGACGAATCAAAGTAACACTGGGGAGATACTGGAAAAGCACATTCTTACCATCCCCTACGTGAGAGGACTTTCAGAGAGGATCAAGAGGATAGAAGGGAAATACAACGTCAGAGTCTGTTTTCGATCAGGAAACACAATACGCAGCCAGCTCCCAAAAATTCGACCACTGAATAAAAACAGCGACACCAACAACTGCGTTTACCGGATACCATGCGAGTGCGGCAAATCCTACATCGGAAGTGAGAATAGGCGAACACAACGAAAACACACATCGAGGGGAAACAACGAAATCAGGAATAGCGGAGCATGTTTGGACAAACCATCACAACATCAAATGGTCTGAAGCCGAGGTCATACACAAGGAGCACTGGTTCAAGAGAAAATTCAAAGAAGCCGCCTACATCCTCAACGACGACGCATTCGTTATTCCAGCGTGGAGATCCGGAATGTGCGGAGGCCGCTTATCCAAGGCATGGACCGGCTCAAAGTGATAAGTAATGGATCTGTTGTTGGGATGAAGCAGCTGTCGACAATCCAAAATCTGTGATGTAACAACGCGGTTGTTACATAATTATTTTCGGGTATCTCTTCTGTGCGATTTCGAAAGGAGCAATGTGTAACCCCGCAGCGTCTTTCCATGCCTGTATTACATATATGAGATGGCTTTCAACAAGTGCAAAATACAAAGTTTTCGATCAAGTAGTTTAAATATCTATTTCGTCTCAGATGTCGTCTAGATAAATGAATGAATGAATCTTTCAAACAAGAGTTGTATCTTTGTGTTTCGTAAAGTATTTGCCATCCTTAAGCGGAGTTGGTTTCAAAATATAAAAAGCCAGATTCATATAATCACCAGCTTTTGTTGGGGAAAGAATGTTTTTGCATCAAATGCACTGGATTGACAGCCGAATGTCCTTAGGGGATGGATAAAATGAATCTTCGTATGTGATGAATGTGGGACGGACTTCTAGAGGGTGCGTGATCTGCACAAAAAAAAACTGTTGACGAAAAAATTTAAGAACCTGTTCAAAAGGAGAAAACCAGAAATGAGTCGAATGAAAAGAGTGTAAATGGTATCAATGAGGAAAACATTGCGGAGATACGTGAAAGACAATGTTGCAATTATTCAACAAATGAGTAAGATGAAGAAACTTTCGAAAAATGTATGATCACATCGTGAAATTTCAACTCCAATCACCTGATCAAGTCACCCAATCAAGAAGGCAACAATGGTGAATTTTCCGAAGACCTGATTATCGAAATCGCTGAGATACAAATAAGAAAGTTCAATAGCCTTGAAACAAAGATCTTGGAATCTGAGGAAAATATATCACAAAACGCCAAGAATACGACATCAAATCAGCTAGCAATATTCTCCGATGTTTCAAAATGGATATGGAATATATAAAAGCTTCCAGAGGTAGGAGGATCGTTCCCAGTAGAAATTCAAAAGTCATTCAAGAGTAGAGAATATGTTCTCACCATTCTGAGAGCTGAAACAAATTGTATTCCAGGTATCAATATTTTTGGTGACCAAACTCGCAAACAGTGGGATTACTATAAAGTTGTGAGAAAAAAAACTAGAAGCACTGGAATCAACAGGGGATAACTGAGAAACAATAAACCTACCATTGTTATTGCACAAATTACTTCAAAAAACAGTTTGATAGTCCTTGTATACTGCGTAACCGTGACATAATATTTGGTATTAATCAGAGTTTACTGGTGAATAGGGATGAAGTGATGGAAAGAATACTATGTTATAATTCGATATCTACGATATGGTGAGATGTGAATCTCCTGTAGACATACTGGTGGAGTGCTCATATATGTTATTATAATAATAATTATAATAATAATAATAAAAAAGCAGGGGAGACTGAACAACATCTATACAGTCTCTGGTGAGTAGCGCCACCACTTTCCTGAGCTCAGGATGCGAAATCGGACCGGCAGCTAATGCGCATTCGGGAGAGAAAAGCTTTTTCCCTCTGGTGCCGGCCGTGGGCCTGCTGGGCTAACCACCTTGCAGGCCCCCAACTCTGGTTCCTGTCACTAGAGAACAGGGCCCCCACAACCGACCCCATTCGGATAGGGGTCAAGGGCAAGATGGAGGGGCCCAAACCGATGGACAGCCCCATGACAACTCTGGCAATGGACACGGACAACGTTTTGACTGGACCGACGAACTGAGAGACGACCTGATGCGGTGCTACGAGAGTTTTGAGCCCGCCCGAAGGGGATACATGGCGAGAATGCATGCGCTGTGGTGCATGGCACACCCGGAGCATGCCGCCTTTTCCGCCCAAAATCTCAGGGATTATGTATCCCATCTTCGTGGCCGTGGCTATGTACGTGCCCCACCGAGGCCGGTTGAGCAGGCGGTAGAAATACCGTCAGTGCGATTGGTGGAGGAGAGCGTGCGCCTGGAAGCACCGAGAACACAGAACATCGGGACCCGGAGGATGCTTCACAAAGTAAAGCCCCACAGGCCAGAACAACTGGCCCGAGTGACGCAGAGGTTCGTAGTGCCCTTACACGAGAGGTCGACATCTGGCAGATCAACTGTGCCGTGTATGACCCTGTTCAGGCTCTTTCTGGGAGAGAAGGGGGTGACAGACCCTTCGACCCCTCCAGGAAGCATGAACAGCGAATACACAAGATAGAGGTTGAGATCAAGTCGGCGAGACAACACGCGTCTCGTATCCAATGTGTGATGGAGACTACTTAGCGGCTCAAAGACCATTTACGCACGCAGTGCGGCAAATCGCTGCAAAACTGCGGAGATCCCATCACACATTGAATCGGGGGGTGCGCTCACCATCAAGCAGCATTGCTTCGAGAGGATACGAATGCTGGTGACTGCAAAAAAGTCACTAGTGAGGCGGGCGAGGGCTTTGTCAGAGAACAAACAGTTCCGCAAGAAACCCTCTCGCCTATTCCAATTGCCTCAGCGTGGATAATCCGCCGGCCGCTGATCGGGTGGAATCCTTCTGGAAAGGTATCTACGAGCATTCGCAACCACTCAACTGAGACACTTCAGCCCTGACGCAGTTTGAAGCTTTCTGTAGAAGGCTTCAACAGCCTGAGCACGAATTACTGCGTCAACCGATAACCACGGATGAAGTTCGGGAAGCTCTTGAGGGTTCGAAGAACTTTGCTGCTCCAGGCCCTGATGGCCTCAATAACTATTGGTGGAAAAAGTTATC
Organism: Zygogramma bicolorata; assembly: GCA_032362365.1. NCBI lineage: Eukaryota > Metazoa > Arthropoda > Insecta > Coleoptera > Chrysomelidae > Zygogramma > Zygogramma bicolorata. The sequence goes on from JAVJAQ010003572.1 coordinate 1,871,232, forward strand.
GAGCACCCACCACCATTTGGCCATGAGGCAGAATTACCTACGTTCCCTTCACTTCATGCCAGTTTCAAATATCGTTAGACTTTGTATGGTATGCAACCCGGTTTACAAATGAAGGTGTATCCAGTGGCCTACCCTGTGAAATGTCCGAATGATTCCTTGTGTTTTCGCCGGCCAGGCCGTACTTTTTACGAAAACAGTTTTTGTGAACGTTGACACTTGTTTGTACGGAGAACGGGATTTGATTTGAAGTTTGCTGATAAATTTACGTAGCGCTCAATGGAAACAACCCTTTTGGTTGCAAAGTTATCGTTTTGGTACTTATCAAAATAGTTATCGTGAACCTGGTGTTTCATTATTTTAGGTAAGAGGGAGATTATTTGTAAATGTTGTGATGTAAACGAAGATTTCATTATTTTAGTGCTACGTTTTGAAAAGTGCGATTGTTACAAATTAAATCAATTTTGGAAGCTGTATTCCGCTCATTCTCTTGCTAACCCGACACCTGAACCGTTCTGTCTCATCTTTTGGCGCCCAACGTGGGGCAAGTTGAAAAATTATGAATGGAAAACAGGCAATTCCAGACCAAACACCGCTCGCACAAAATGGGTATAATCTTAGGAGGAAAACCCGTTTGGCAGAATTGAGGGAAGAACAACTAGGTAGATCGACACCCGTAACCGACGTTGAACAAGGTAGGAGCTTTCCATTTTCTCTCTCGGTTCCACCTCCGCCACAGCATGTCGAACAGCCACAAGCCCCAAATAGTTGCAGAAATTTTCAATTCTCAGAAAATTTCCGACGAGAGTCCGTTGTACAACCACAGGCAGCAAACAGTGGCGGATATTTTCATATGCCACAGAACTCTCGGCGAAATCTCCCACCAACTTATTTCCCACCGCCTGAACATAACATGCAAAATAACCCATCGATGGGAAACCAGAATTTTATTATCACTCCGGAGGCTGTAACACATTTGGTGATGAATGTTATTAATCGAATGCAAAATATTAATTTAAATGTTAGCCAGGAAAACAATTCACATAATAATAATGTAGCTAGTGGTAATAATAATAACTTTGCAACTAAAATGCCTCCAATATTCGATGGTGACGGCATACACCCTGTAGATTTTTTAGATCAACTCCAAAATGGCTTCAGGGTAGAACACATGGAATATAGACAGTTCAAATATTTTGTATCTGATTTACTGAAAAACTCTGCCAGAATTTGGGCAGATGCCTTTCTCGATACATTTTCAAGTTATACCGAATTCAAAAAAGCTTTCTTAGAAAATTACTGGAATGATTACTCTCAGTGGGAGACAAGAACGAAGCTAGAGACTAAATGTTATAAAGAGGGGGAGTCATTTGTAGATTTCTTCAACAACTTCGTAATATTGTCAAAACACTTAGAGCCACCATATCCAGAGAAGATGTTGTTGGCGACAATTTCTAGAACCTTGCCACCTCATATAGCTGCTTTATTGTTGCAATGTGATAAACTATCTGAGGCGCTGGCGCACCTAAGGCGTGCAGATATCTATTATCATAACAAAGGTAATTCTGTCTCGTCGTCTCAACCGAATTTCAAAAATAACCCTTATAGTCAGAATAGACTCGAAAATAAAAGCTCAGAACATCTTCAGAATAAAAAGTTTTTTAATAAAAATGAAAAATACACAAAAAACGTATCCGTGATTAATACCGAGGAAAGCGACGACTCGGGAAACGCTCAGACTGGTTACAGGGAGGGCCAACTGTAACTGGAAATTTGAATAAGGCCCAAAAAATTGAAAATAATCCACGTGAGGATTTGTTGACTGACGAGTGCGACCTAAACCATACGCTTTCGAATGATCGATCACCGATTATTGAAATAAAAATATATAATTTCAATTTTCCGGCTTTAATTGATACGGGAAGTCAAATTTGCGCTCTCTCTGATACAGTTTGGTCCCAGCTCGCTGATTCTCATAATATCATACCAACATTTCCATGCACTGGCGTCCGCATTTCAGGGGCCTATAAAACTAAACAAAAAAAAGTCAACCTACAAGTTAATTCAACTTTCAGTTTAACCAGATATCAATTTGTTCATGAATTCCTTATGATATCAGGCCTGATTTATCCAGTGATTCTGGGAATAGATTTTTTAAGATTAGTTGGCGCCAGGTTAGACCTGGTCAGCGAAAAAGTTTTGATCTCCTGGCATAATGAGATGGTAACAATTCCCGAATTGAAGTTGTTTCACGAATTTCGATCCCCCGAATCAGTAAGCATTCGAACTATAAACAATAACCGAAATTATAGGATAAGTGATCCCCAGGAGGATAACTTATACCTCGATTTTGACGTCATGTTGAAATCTTGCCATATACCTACAGGGGTGAAAAACAAATTTGAAAAAATTTTGCAAAAACATAAATCTATATTTTCAAATAAGCCGGGACTAACTCACCTGTATGAACACGAAATCAAAGTAACTGATCAGAAAGGTTTTTTTGTTAAACCTTATCCAATACCCATTGCTCACCGGGAAACTATCCAAAAAACTATTGATCAGATGGAAGAGTGGGGGGTGATATCTCGTGGATCAAGTCCGTTCATTTCGCCGCTAATGACAACGCTGAAAAAGGACGCCACGGTACGCGTTTGCCTAGATGCCCGGAGATTGAACTCAATAACCGAGAAAGATCATGAGCTACCACGTCGTGTTGAAGAAATCATGCGGACACTGACTGGATTCAAATATAAGACCCTACTAGATTTGAATAATTCCTATTGGCAGATCCCTCTTAGAGAAGAATGTAAAAAATATACGGGGTTATTATTTGGTACTCGAAGCTACTTTTTTAACGTTATGCCTTTCGGGATCGCCAATGCCGTTTCGTCATTCACACGCGCCATCGATACGATTTTCGGATCCGAATATTCTAAGTTTTTAGTACCATACGTGGATGACCTGCTCATTATCAGTGATTCATTAGAAAATCACCTTACCCATATAGAATTGGTTCTTGCCCGTTTGCGTGAAGCCGGTCTCACACTGAAGTTGAAAAAATGTCAGTTTTTCTGTCAAAAAGTAAATTTTTTAGGTTATGTACTCGATGAGAATGGTTTCAAACCGGACCCAAACCGCACTCAGGCCATTCAAGATTATAAAAAGCCTCGGAACGTTAGCGAAATACAAAAGTTCTTGGGTCTCTGCCAGTATGACAGGTCATTCTGTCCCAAGTTTGCCGCCATGGCGGAGCCGCTCACCTCTTTACTGCGGAAAAAGAGACCCTGGTCATGGGGGCCTCCCCAAGACGGAGCGTTTGAGAATTTGAAAAAAGAATTGCAATCAGCGACGATGCTTTATTTTCCTGATCCCAAATTAACCTTTTACGTCGAGGCTGACGCCTGCAATGTTGGTATTGCGGCCCAGCTTTACCAACTTGTTAGAGGTGAACGCAAGGCGGTAGCCTGGGCGAGCCGGTTGCTACTAGACCGTGAACGCCGCTACAGTAGTACCGAGAAGGAGATTTTAGCATTAGTTTTTGCCCTGAACAAATGGCGAGTATATCTCCTAGGAAATTCCTTCGTGGTATACACCGATAGTAAGGCAGCAACCTACTTGAATACCTGTAGGCTACTTTCTCCTCGTATCACGCGATGGGCTTTGGCATTGCAGGAGTTCGATTTCACTGTCCAACACATTCCAGGGCGAGACAACTTTGTGGCCGATTCGCTATCTCGGTATGCCTGCACTAGGTTCCCCGTACCCCAAGATAAATGTTTTCACCTACTCAATATGTGGAAACTCCCGAATGATTTTCAGAAAATTCTGAAAAACATCCGGCAATATCAAATAGAAGATGATAAACTTAATAGTATCCGAGAACAGATATCAGTTGATAATGACGTAAAGGGAAAATTCATCCTATACAATGACATACTTTATCATCGGAGGAGTGACGACGAACTCAGTTTGTTATGCGTACCTTCGGTTCTGAAAGACAAATTTATTGAGGTCTATCATGTTACCCTAGGACATTTTGGCTCATACAAATGTTGGTTGGCTCTTAAGTCGGAAGTATGGTGGACAAACATGTCAAGAGACATCAAGTCTTATATTAAAAAGTGCGAGGTCTGTCAAAAATCAAAGGCAACAATATTACCTAAACCAGCTCAACATCCGATCGTATCAACCTCGAAGTTAGAAATGGTTGCACTGGACCTGTATGGCCCCCTCCCTCGCAGTAGGGCAGGAGCCTGTTACATTTTGGTTGTCTTCGACCTCTTCACGAAGTTTGTCGTGCTTTACCCACTTAAAAAAGCTACTACTCGGTCTTGCTTGAATCGCCTGACAGTGGACTATTTTCCAACTATAGGTATTCCGAAGAAAATAATATCCGACTTGGGCACCCAGTTCTCTTCCCCCCGGTGGAAGCAAACTTTGAGTACATACAATATCCAAGCCATATTTACTTCTGTTAGACACCCCGAGGCAAATCCATCAGAGCGGATAATGAAAGAACTCGGAAGGCTATTTAGGGCATACTGTCATGACAAGCATACACGGTGGGCATTTGAAGTGGTCAAATTTGGCAATTATTTGAACAACGTTGTGCATGAATCGACAGGGTTTACCCCAAACGAACTGCAGTTTGGGGGTCAAAGGTTAAAATTGTTACCAGAAAGACTACGCCCACCTGACACACCCGTCATCGACCACGAACGAAAGCTTTTCCTCGCTCGTGAAACCCTCGAAGGTAAGGCTGCTAGAAGGGCGATTAATAACCCGGGAAGGCCGTATACAAACTATGTTCCGGGCGACCTGGTTTTGCTTCGCGCAAATACGCGATCATCCGCAATAAATTCGGAAATTAAAAAGTTCTTGCTTCTATTCGAAGGACCATACCGGGTGAAAAAACAAGTAAGCCATGCTTCTTACGTTCTAGAAAACCCTAACAGCAACCGTGAGCGTGGAACGTTTCACGCGAGTCATCTTCGGAGATACTTCCCTAACGCAGAAGCTGTTTAACCTTCAATTTCAATTTTTTTTCCTCCGGTATAAACAGCTTGGGGAAGGCAGTTGAGGCAGAATTACCTACGTTCCCTTCACTTCATGCCAGTTTCAAATATCGTTAGACTTTGTATGGTATGCAACCCGGTTTACAAATGAAGGTGTATCCAGTGGCCTACCCTGTGAAATGTCCGAATGATTCCTTGTGTTTTCGCCGGCCAGGCCGTACTTTTTACGAAAACAGTTTTTGTGAACGTTGACACTTGTTTGTACGGAGAACGGGATTTGATTTGAAGTTTGCTGATAAATTTACGTAGCGCTCAATGGAAACAACCCTTTTGGTTGCAAAGTTATCGTTTTGGTACTTATCAAAATAGTTATCGTGAACCTGGTGTTTCATTATTTTAGGTAAGAGGGAGATTATTTGTAAATGTTGTGATGTAAACGAAGATTTCATTATTTTAGTGCTACGTTTTGAAAAGTGCGATTGTTACAAATTAAATCAATTTTGGAAGCTGTATTCCGCTCATTCTCTTGCTAACCCGACACCTGAACCGTTCTGTCTCAGCCAGAATATTCAGTTCTTGGCTAAATGAAGAGCAGCTGATTCCGGAATGGTTTGTCGAGGGGCGAACCGTGCTAATCCCGAAGAACGGAGTTTTGTCGGATCCTAAGAATTACAGACCGATAGCATGCTTGAATACGTGTTACAAGATTACAAGATGTTCACACGCATCTTGTATATGCGTACTCTCCAAGCAGTTGACCTGTAAGGAGAACCTGCTGATCGATAGATGTATCACGCAGGACTCCGTGCAGTATAAGCGGAATCTTTCTATGGCCTGGATCGACTATCGCAAGGCATTCGATACAACATCACATGAGTTGTTGTTGTACTTACTCGAGTGCCTTGCGGTACCCGATCATATAATGAGATGCATCGAACAACTGATGCCGCTCCGGAGGACCCGCTTCACCATAACATCAGGTGAAAGCAGGATCCAAACAGAGCCGGTCATCATAAGAAGAGGTGTTTTTCAGGGAGATTCCCTAAGCCTTCTTCTCTTCTGCATCTCACTAATGCCATTGTCCGTTGCACTCAGGAAAACCTAGTGATATAACTGCGGCACCCCTGGAAACCGGAGGCATAAGGTCACCCATCTTTTTTATATGGATGACCTCAAGCTCTATGCTTCTGGAGAAAGGGACCTACAGCAGTCCCTCAGGGTGGTGCAGGAGTTCACGCATGCTGTCGGTATGGAATTCGGGATTGACAAATGTGCACTGGTTCATCTCAAAAGAGGACGATGCGAGGATTTTGCTGAGGATGCCCAACTCGTAGACGGAAGCATTCTACATCATTTGAATGCCGAAGAGACATACACCTATTTGGGTGTTGAACAACGCCACACCCAAGAGATAGACTCCGTGGCAAGTATAGGCAGAAACTACGGCAGATCTGGTCCTCAGAGCTGTCGGGTAGAAACAAAGTTTCTGCCACCAACATGCTTGCCATGCAGATCCTACTCTACTCCTTCGGAGTAGTCAAATGGACTCAGGAAGAGTTGCGGCAACTTGACGTGAAGACTCACAAAATGATGCATATGCACAGAAGCATGCATCCCAAATCGTCCGTTCCACGGTTATATCTCCTTCGACAACAAGGGGTCCGTGGACTCTTGAGTTTGGAGTGTCTTCACAACAGAATGGTACTGGATGGAGCCTGTAGAGTCATCAGGAGTTTGGATCCCCTACACTGCATGGTCCGAGATCATGAACATGCAGGAGTCGGAGCCTTTTTATTCAAGGCAGCAAGGCGCGCTGCTGATGAACTTGGTATAGTCTTCGACACCGAGCGGGTAAACTAACTCTCTGTCACCGAGTTGGAGCCCGCACGGAGAAAAGCTCACATCAAGGCTGCAGAGAATGCTAAAATGATGCAGCTGCATACAGACAAGCCCATGCATGGAGTCTTCTTTAAGAACATCGAGGACCATGGCTTGTCTGTTAAGCTGACATCTGCCTTCCACAAGTCAGGTGAGCTGAAGTCGGAGACTGAAGGGTTCATCATGGCGTGCCAAGACGGTGTCTTCAATACCCTTGTCTATCGGAGCCGCGTGATGGGTATAGAGGTCCCTGATACTAGATGCAGGGCCTGCCGACAGGCGCCCGAGACTTTGATGCATTTGCTGTCATCTTGTGCAGTTTATGCGGTCTTGACCTATATCCATCGCCATAACGCGGCCTTACGAGTGCTGTACAATTTTCTTCGGCACTCGTATGAAATAGGCAGGACACCGGTACTGCCTTATGCTCCAGGGGATATTGAGTCCGTTGTGGAGAATGGAAGGTGTCGAATATTTTGGAACTTTCCATTTCCCACCCTCAGGCAAATACAAGCCAATAAGACTGATATAGTTCTCTTCGACCACCGAAGTAAGACGATTTTCGTTATTTAGTTTTCGGCCCCTGCTGAAACGAATATCGTCCGAAAAGAGGAGGAAAAACGGATTAAGTACCAGGATTTATTTTACGAACTCCGCAGGCTCCACCCGGATTATTCTGTCAACTTAGTGGTTCTGATTATAGGTGTTCTCGGTGGTTCGAGACCACCGCTACTCTCGGAGCTCAAGATCATACCGGCATGCCGTAATACGGCAGAGATCTTGGCCTGCCGCATGCAGAAGGCCGTTATTCTCGGTTCGTTGCGTCTGCTCAGGACTCATGATTCTCGGAGCCAGTGACCACTCACCCCGCGGTGTGGGGAGTGGTCATTGGTTAATTATACTAGCGCGTCCGCCCAATGGCTCGGAGCAGTGGGAAGTACGGACCCGACTAGGTTTGTTTTGACGAACTAATAATAATAATAATAGTAATAATGATAAATCTTTATTTCCCGTTGACAGTGACATATATAGGCAATGTCAAGCCCAATTTTAAGGGTTTGTTCCGTATGATTTTATGTATTTACCAGAATATTTGAAAACGTGGCAACGTGACTTTTTCCCTTCGTGAAACTGAGTCAGTAACAAGAGACAATCTTTGCAAAGCAGTGTGTCTGTTCAAATTTGTGTCGGGTCGTGATAATTTTTAAGAATCATAATAGTGAAAAGGCATTTTCCTTCTCCTCTCTTATCCTCCTAAATTTTCCTAGTGCCTGCAAGTTACTTCGTTTGGTTTTGGAAACATTAACACCTCGGTAAGTTGTAAATTGATCAACCTTTGAGTAATATTTGCCACATTTTTTGGTCCTATCGAGCTTGGATACGATTGTCATTGGTCTATAGCTATTTTATTTTCGTTAATTTGCGGTATAAGTAACGATAAATCGGAGTGGATTCAGTGCGGTTGATATAAAAAACACAGTTGATTTTTGGTTCGTTACCGTTTTTATTTTCGGCGGATCGAGTTATCCATGTTTATATTTTATCATTTTGTTTAGCCAAAATTATCACGATATAACTTTTGAATTTATATATCTGCATTTAGAATCGCGGTTGTAGGAACCATCCTGAATAAAAAGGGTTACAGCGGAAATTGGTTGGAATTATACGGGATTTCAAACCCAGACATTTGCTTTGGTCAACTTAATATTGCTCTTGAAATCATCAAGTGAATGAAAAAATGCCAGCTACTGTTGCGGAGAGGCAAGTCAGAGTTCTGACTGCAAAAAAGGAATCATTGTTTGCGAATTTGCAAAGTTTATTAGACTTATCAACGAAGTTAGATGATCAGGATTCCAAGAAAAATTTGAAATTCGTTTTCGTTCATTGGAAAGTACGCGGCAGGAGCTTTTGAAGACGGTGGATGAACTCAATGAAGTGAGTTTGGAAGCCGATGACGAATTTGTTCTTAACTTTGCAATTTATAATATTGTGGATGAAATGTGTTGCAACATTAGGCATTCTGCGAAAATAATTCAGAGGCAAATTTCGGGATCCGGAAATAGTACTAGCGGTAATGTGGGGGTTATCTACTCAGTGTGTTGAGTTTTCATGGAATAATTCATTTAACTCAGTCTTAGAATGCGTTCTGTTTTGCGCGGTCACTCTGTACTATGATATTTCACTAGACAGCTCGAATTCTTCGGATTGAGAACAAAAGACTTTTTTGGAACTTTGGCTGATAAGGAGTTATTGAACAGGCCATGAGTACCGTTTTATCATTCATTAGAGTTGGGTGTGCTGTTGTACGCAATTTACGCTATTTTATTAAACATTACGCATAGAAGTTACAGTGCTTTTTCGTTCATTTGATAAGTGATTTGATCCGTCATTCTGATTGATCGACGACCTATATTAACACCATTGAGCTGCGTCTGGTTATATACGGGGCGCCCCAGAACTTCCTGCTCTAGTCACCGCTGCACCGCTGGATTCTACGGGCATCATCGATTTCTGGGTAAGCTGCTCTAGTGAATTCGTTGTCTCGTTTTCAATCCAATTTTGCTTTGAGAAAGATCGCATTTTGTGATTGTTGTTGTTTTACTTCGCCTATGTCAGAAAACGACCATTTATCTCTCCTGATTTGAGCCTATCGATCAAATAACGCACGCAGTGCGTGCCTCGTTTACCCCATATTGAACTACCTGATTTTTTGGGAGATATCAGGGAGAGGAAAACCTTCTATTCTCTATTCGAAAATATGATACATGATAATCAGTCTTTGACAGATGTTAATAAAATTTATTACCTGGTAGGTAGATTGAAGGGGTCGGCGTTGGGAGTGTGCTTGGGAGTGTCGCCTACTGGTACAAATTATCCGATAATCTGGCAGGCTTTAGTGGATAAGTATCAAGATGAAAGGGCTTTAACCGATGGTTAGATCAAATTATGGATTGTCAATGTTTACAAAGGAAAACTCTGGAATAATTTATCGAGAAAGTTGATTCCGCGATAAAGGCTTTGAAAAAATTGGGTTTGAAGGATTTAGCGGATTTCATTTTATGTAACCTAGCATTGCCAAAATTAGATTCGGAAACTAGTCGAGCTTTTGAAATGTCCATAAGAAACACGGGTATTCCCAAGTATGATGATCTTATAAAATTTGTGAAATAGCAATCAAAAATATTAGTAAGCCAGAAATCCGGAGATGGTGGTGAGGTCAAACAATTGGATACGAAGGCTAGATCGATGAAATCGTTCCTGGTGAAGGATACGGCTAAATCTAGGCCTATTAGATCAAATGTCTGCCAATATTGCCATAATAAAAGTCATAACATTAGTCGTTGCGGAAAGGTTCAAACGTCTACCCCCGGAAAGAGATATGAGACGGTCAAAAATAATAGTTGGTGTTTCAATTGTCTATCGACCAGTCATGCTGTGAGATTTTGCCCTGTCGCTAGGTCTTGCGCGGAATGTACTGAAAAACATCACATCCTCTTACATCTGGGAAGAACAAATTTGGAAAGTTCGGCGGGTTCGTCTGACTCAGCGACAGTAGATAGTCCAGAGAATAATACTTGTAATAATGTTAGCTCTACCTTGGCAGTCCAAAAAACTGGAAGTACGGTGTTGTTCCCACGGTAGTCGTTCGCGTAGGGAATAGCCCTGTATGCAATAATACGGCACGATATCTTTTAGACAGCGGTAGTCAAACTCATATCTTCACGATGAAGGGATGCAGGAGGCTAGGAATCAACTTCTCAAAATATTATTCTCCCATAAAGGGCTTAGGAAATACTACACAAGCGGTGAAGGGGGTAGCAAGATTAATCATTTCATCGCAGTATGATGAAGAAAAGGTTTTTTCTTTGAGAACCTTGATAGTTGAAAAAATTTCTGAAAATTTGCCGCAGTTATCAATTAAAAAAAATTGACATGAGCGCGGATTTATGCGGCGTACCGTTGGCAGATAAAAGTTTCTATCAATCCAGAGAGATTGACGGTATCATAGGAGCGGAATTATTTTCGGGATTGATGTGTTCGGGTCGAATATTTACCCCTAATGGGTTTCCTCTAGCCGTGGAAACCGTTTTTGGATACGTAATCATGGGAAAGATTCCTGTTACCACTACTTTTTTCACGTTGAATAACGAAGTTCCTATTGAAAACGTTATTAAAAAATTCTGGGGAATTGAACAGGTTCCAGAGCGCTCTTCCCCTAGTCCTGAAGATATAGAGTGTGAAAGAATATTTCTCGAAAATTACAGTAGAGACCTCACTGGGAGATTTACGGTTGCGTTGCCATTCAAACATCCTTCGATGTGGTTGGGAATTCAAAAAAGATAGCCCTCTCTAGGTTGTTATCTTTGGAAAATGAATTCCAAAAGGTTTCCGGTTTGAGGTACAATGACGTGATGAAATATTTCATTGATCAGGGACATATGAGGTTGGTTTTAAATGACACCTCAACACCCCCTTACTATTATATGCCACATCATGCGGTTCATAAGCCTGAAAGTAGTAGTACTCCCTTAAGGGTAGTTTTGGATGCTGGTTCTCCCTCGGACTCGGATATTTCATTAAACGATTTGCTTTAATAGATACCTACGAGGTCACGACAGTGGCTTTTGGGGTCAAGTCTTCGCCCCATTTGGCATTGAGAACTATTGAAAGGCTTATTGAGGAGGAAGGTAAATCTTGGCCATTTGCATCTTCTGTCATACTTAGAGATTTGTATATGGACTATTTAGTTTCTACCGTTCCTTCAGAGTCGAAAGCGTTGTGTTTGTACCGGGAATCCCGACAGATATTTGCGGCGGGCGGGTTTGAGAACCAATTGTCAAAAACCGTACGGTTCCAAATAGATACAAAAATTTTGGGCCTCCAATGGAATCCACAATGCGATATGCTTTGCTTCGAATTAACGGTTCCTGAACCTGAAGGAACTAAACGGAAAATATTGTCCTCCCTTGCTCGTTGTTTTGACTCCATAGGTTTGATCGGGCCCTTTATATTTTATTTGAAACTTTCAGTCAAGGAGTTATGGCGGCAAAGGATAGGGTGGGATGACGAGCCCACTAGTAAAACATCTAGAATTTGGGACGAGATCAGATCGGAATGGTCGGAGTTGAGTCACTTTCAAGTTTCCAGGAATCTTGAAGCTGAAGCGGGCCACTCAGTCTTGATCGTTGCTTTTAGGGACGCCAGCCAAGAAAGATACGGAGCGGTGGTATATTCACGGTAGACAACATCCAACGGAGATGTTAGGGTTTATTTGGTTTGTGCAAAATCCAAAGACTCATCCTTCAAACTGGTCTCAATTCCCCGGTTGGAGCTGTGTGCCGCGGTTCTGTTGGCAAAGTTGGTCAAACATGTAATTAGTGCTTACAGGGATAGGGTTGTCCTTTCGAAGATCTACGCATTTTCAGATTCAACCACCGTTATACAATGGATAAAAACTTCCGAACCCAAGGAAATTTTCGTAGCTAATCGGGTGCACATCATTCGAGAACAATTGCCAAGCGCAATTTGGCATCATGATTCAGGAGATACAAATCCTGCAGATTGTCCATCCCGGGGTTTAACACCCGTTCAGTTGTTAAATCCCCCCTAAAAAAATGAGGAGAGACATCAAGTTGGAAGTATCTGAGTATCGTTTCCTATCTGATAGATATCCTTTCGCGCATATTCGAACTTGATGTCTTGCTCCGTTAAAATTTTATTTTCGAAGTGCCAACTTTGAATGTAGGCTCATTCGTTTTGTCTTTACAATATTCGTGAAACTACATGAGATTCACTACGGTCATCTGCACGGATCAATCGCAATATTATTCTGAAGACCCAATCGATTTTTTTTTTCGATGGCATGACATGAACTTTTTTTTAAATTTTTCACTCATTATGTGGAACGCTATGATCCCGCAGCCCATTTTTATGGTGATGTCATGCCATTGAAGAGAAAAAATGATATAAAAATTGAGGAGGGGGACATCTAGTTACAAGTATCTGAGTATCGTTTCCTATCTGATGGATATCCTTTCGCGCATATTCGAACTTGATGTCTTGCTCCGTTAAAATTTGATTTTCGAAGTGCCAACTTTGGATGAAGGCTCCTTCGTTTTGTCTTCATGATATTCGTGTAACTACATCAGATTCACAACAGTCATCTGCACGGATCAATCGCAATATTATTCTGAACACCTTAAGGAAACATTTTTTTTCGATGGCATGACATCAACTTTTTTTTTGATTTTGCACTCATTGTGTGGAACGCTCCGATCACGCAGCCCATTTTTATGGTGATGTCATGCCATTGAAGAAAAAACATGATAAAAAAATTGAGGAGAGACATCAAGTTACAAGTATCGTTTCCTATCTGATGGATATCCTTTCGCGCATATTCGAACTTGATGTCTTGCTCCGTTGAAATTTTATTTTCGGAGTGCCAACTTTGAGTGTAGGCTCATTCGTTTTGTCCTTATGATATTCGTGTAACTACATGAGATTCACTACGGTCATCTGCACGGATCAATCGCAATATAATTCTGAAGACCTAATCGAAATTTTTTTTTCGATGGCATGACATCAACTTTTTTTTAAATTTTTCACTCATTATGTGGAACGCTCCGATCACGCAACCCATTTTTATGGTGATGTCATGCCATTGAAGAAAAAAAATTTAAAAAAATTGAGGAGATACATCAAGTTACAAGTATCTGAGTATCGTTTCCTATCTGAAGGATATCCTTTCGCGCTTATTCGAACTTGATGTCTTGCTCCGTAAAAACGTTATTTTTGAAGTGCCAACTTTGAGTGTAGGCTCATTCGTTTTTTCTTTACGATATTCGTGTAACTACATGAGATTCACTACGGTCATCTGCACGGATCAATCGCAATATTATTCTGAAGACCTTATCAAAATATTTTTTTTCGATGGCATGACATCAACTTTTTTTAAATTTTTCACTCATTATGTGGAACGCTCCGATCACGCAGCCCATTTTTATGGTGATGTCATGCCATTGAAAAAAAAACATGATAAAAAAATTGAGGAGAGACATCCTCTTTCTTCGATCATTGACAAAGCTTCTTGATTGGGAACGCTTGGATACAGTGACTTGATATCTAAGCTGGCTAGGATGTCGTTTTGGTTCGGTTGGAGATTTTTTATTATTTCTACAAAGAGTTTTCAATTTTTGACATGAACATCTGCTGTTTCTGTTACGGGCTGCATTATCTGTGTATTTTTTTGGAGTTGGAGAGTCTATGGCACTCACTATTGGTAGCATGGGTACACCTGCCTTGTGGATTTTGGGTAAGCCGTAGAGTTTCGGGCATTTGCTTGATTCTTCTCGTGGTATAATTTGCTTGATTGGATTTCCTCTTTTTTAACTTTCTTTAGGTAGGTGGTTGGATCCCTAGGTGATGGCTTATAGGAACCGTTTTGGAGGATATCAGTCATTTTTTGTTGGTAATCCACCGTATTCATGACGACGGTCGCATTACCTTCATCTGCTGGTAGGATAGTGATTTTACTTTCCCAAATTCCGGTATATATATATATATATATATATATATATATATATATATATATATATATATATATATATATATATATATACATATATATAGAATCATGGTTTCATGCAGTGGAAGAAATAAAATATTTGGGCGTATATCTAGATCGACATCTAAGATGAACTACGTAATGAAAAAACAACAGAATGTAACTCATTCCTTCGAACATTCGAAAGAATACTAACCATCGAAATGAATTCGAAAACTTTGTATTCTGCACTTGATGAAAGCCATCTCAGCATCTCAGATATAATAATAATAATATGGATTAATTGACAGAATATAATACCTAGATACGTTTGGGGAGAAAAAAGTGAAAATCTGTCGATGGGTTACAAGATTGGTTTGGACCATTCTTACTCTTGCACCTGGAAAAAACAAAAAAAAGGGAGAAAACAATAAACATGAAATTGCTATAAAAAATAGGTGAAATTAGATGATATATTGATAGCGGAGAACACAACAAATTCACCAACGATGATTATCCGATAATAGGTTTTGTTTATTATATTTCTTGAAGCTCGAAACAGATACAGAGTGGAGGAACGGTGGAAGGTCTTCATAAAACTCGGCGATGGTATAGGTACAAGATCGTTTGAATTGCTTGGTGAAATGTCTAAAAATATGAATCATTTTACGTCTTATGTTCACGTGGTGCACATTAGTTCTAAACTGAATTTTATTATATAAGTATGGGGGTGTATGTGTTACAACTATTTTATGGAATAAAACCGCATAATGAAGTGTACGCCTATCGAACATATTCAACCAATTAGCTTTTCCTAAATGAAATGGGATCCCTCTTTCTAATGCCAAATGAAAATCTCAAACATGAGTTTCGAACCTTCTGAATCCTCTGTTGTTCATTGGTGTTCAGGAAGTAGTGGTAAACTACATCACAATGGTTAAAAGTAGACAGAATCAGAGAATCACAGTAGCAATTTGGTTTTCAGGTTTATGGAATGTCTGTGTGGATATAATAGTTTTATTTTTCCATAAGCCTTTTGTATTAACAGTGATATATGCTTTTTGAATTTGAGGTCGTCATCGAATGTAATTCACAAATTTTTCACCTGATTCTTCACAGGAAGATGTATAGTACTTATTTTTATACCCAACTCACTAATTTTCGACCTAGTACCCTGTCTTCCACATTTGATTACAGAGCACTTGTCAATATTTATATGATGGGAATGTCTCTTTGAATAATACAATTGAGTATCATCGGCGTACATATGAAACTTCATTGCGTTCAATCCTACGGTCAGTTGAATTGTATATACAATGTACAGACTGGGCCCAAGTATTGACCCCTGCGATACACCCGATGTTAGTTCATTGAAATCTGATGAATCATTATCAACTTTCACCATTTGCGATCTGTTCGAGAGATACGAAGTGAAAAACTCCACAGCATTATCAGTTAAACCATTATAATGTAATATGGAGAGGAGAAGTTGATGATTTATCGTATCAAAGGCCTTACTGTAATCGATCAGTACCAGAGCAGTAATTTCACCATTATCATAAGCTTTGACAATATCGTCAAGTATATTGAGTGGAGCCGTTGCACAACTATAATCCGGTCTGAAACCTGATTGCATCGTAGGAATTAGGATGTTGTTATCAGAAAGATGAGCACGGAGCTGTTGAGCTATTGCTTTTTCTAGAATTTTAAAGAGGTATGGCAGTAGAGGAATAGGGCGCAGGTCTTTATATTCCATCGGTTCCTTGACTTCTGGTATTGGGATCACAATAGATTTCTTCCACAAACTAGGAAAAAAGTTTTTTTCCCGACAGAAATTTATCAGGTGGAGTATGACAGGTGATAATGATGGACAACAGAGACTAACAAGAAAATTATCAAGATCGTCAACTCCTCTGGACTTGCTTTTAATTTGTGACATTATGATTAGTAACTCAGCCTCTGTGATAGGATGATATTCTAAAAATGAAGTTACCGAATCATTTATGTTGTTTTCATAAAAACTTCTTATACCAGAATCAACTTTGTTATTGAGTTTAGTGAACGATATAGAAAAATCATTGATATCATTGTGCAACTGGGCGGGTATATTCGAGGATTTGGTTTAACAGTGTATGTTTGATTTTAGTTAGTTTAAGCCACGAGTCTTCAGGTCTATTAGTATTCACGACGATATGAAATACAGGCATGAAGAGCTATACATCAATCTTTCCAAATCGTACAGAAGAGATTCCCGAAAATAATCATGTCAAATCCGCGTTATTACATCACAGATTTTGGATAGTCGACAGTTGCTTTATCTAAACAACAGATGCATCACGTATCACTTTAGTGTAGATGAAACACCTCACCCCTGTCATGAATAGATAACCAAAGGGCGAAAGCTACTCACTCACCCACTGACGAAAGAATCAATATCGCAGAAGAGCTTCTTATATATTGACACTAAAATGTGAAACACCATTCCTGTTATGAACCATACCTATGGCAAATGAATACAAATCACCATATTCTTTTCCACAATTCTCGTTTCATTATGTAGTGCTCTATTTTATTTCATTGTTTCCGGTTACATTTCATTGTATTCATTCTATAGTTTTCGACATCTTACAGTTCCAATATTGAATTTTATTATTTTTAGAACATTTTTTTATTTTCGTCCACACATTTTTGTATTTCTACACTTACATATTCTTTTTAAATCTTTTACATTTCTATACGGCTTTTCTATGACGTATAGGTACTCCAAAAGAAGCGTTGCTCATATCCCCTATTATGCCCCACATGTGATTCAATGTGCCCTAAATTACTCCTCAGGACTGGATTGTATGATTTCATACCAGATAAAAAAATATACATGATATAGAAGGGCTTGGTCCGGTGTCAAATGTAAACTCTCTTCGAAAACATCATGTGATATGGATGAATTGAATAAATTAACACATCTTCATTATTGACTGTACATATTCAAAAATAAATGAAAAGATTTCTTGAAAAATGAATGAAATATTTTTTCGACTCAACTATTTCATTCCCGTTTTCAGATACTGGGCTGTCACGAACATTGACTACATCCACCAACGAACCTCTAAACGTATCGGCATAATGATCTTCATCATCTGGCTGGTCGCCTTCTTCGTGTGTATAGCACCCCTACTCGGGTGGAAAGATCCCAATTGGGAGGTTCGATTGAGAGACAAGAAGTGTATTGTGAGCCAGGATATGTATTACCAAGTATTCGCTACGGCATCCAGTTTCTACTTGCCCCTAATGGTCATCCTAGTTCTGTACTGGCGAATATTTCAGACGGCCAGAAAACGCATAAGAAGGCGACAAGTTATCACTGCCGCAACTGAGCAGGCTGCAAAAAATCCTGCTGCAGGAGGAATTGCAGGAGGTCTTGCAGCTGCTAGCGGTACAGGTATTTTTATTAATATGTGTAGAGTATTAATATTTTTGCAATATTCAATGTTGGTTTTTCGCATGATGATATATGTTACGATATACCTATGTTGCGAAAGTTTTCCCTTACTAACCGAAAATTTTGAGAGCTATTGTCTGGAAAAATAAGGATATATAAGACGATTGAGTTTTGGAAGAGTTTCGGGCCAAAATATTAGTATGTTTTACGCCGACACTGTGGACTGTGACAAATCTGCGACGAATACAGTGTAGTCTAGCGGGCTGAATCGCAAGACGAAATCATCATCTCAACATTTCATGCAGCCTGCTGCAACAACATTGAAGCATGATTATCTTGTTGCTGTACTACCAATTGGATAAAGCATAATTCTTAGTTCATACTACATCTTGTTGCAAGCATTTTGCGTCAAAAATATTGTTTCCATCACATGTCTATATTTCTGAATTCATGAACAAAAATTGTATATATGAACAAGTTCCTATTTCTATTTTCGTGTCGAGTGAAAGCAACACGTATTCGAAAGCGCTCCCGCATAATCGTGTCTAAGGGAAGAAATAGAGTGGGTGTCGACTTGTTTCGTATATCATTACATTCAGAAAGAAATTCGATGTCTACGGATTGTACTCTTGACATCTTCGATATCAGGATAAGCTTCCAACTTGCACGTCAAAGCATATAACAGAAGACGAACACTCATCGTTGACCAACTTTTTGTGATATTCCGAGATGAAAGCAGGTCATTCCAGATTAAAGTTATAGTACATGGGTCATCGCACAATTCCCAGATATGAGTGATCTCACTGAGGAATATGTTGCCAAAATGTTCCATGATTTGACTACTCAAATCCAACTGCAGAATACTCAGGTTGTCTCGCAGATAAGTGACCTGAAAGACGAACTGAGAAACTAAGGGGCATATAGACGATTGTATACATAATCTTAAAGCAGGAAACGAAGCATTAAGAATAGAGACGAAGGCATTGAAGGATAGACTACTACAAACAGAACGCAAGGCGAAGAAATACAATCTGATACTGTACAACTTACCGGGGACTAACCCTAGCAGTGAAGTTATAAAGCTTTTTCGTGACAAGCTAAACGTCAATTGTCGCGAAGAAGACCTGCGGGATGCTCATAGATTCAAATCCACAAGTGCAAACAACAAGCCAGAGCCAATACTTGTTGAATTCATTTCAAATAATCTTAAAACCAAAGTTTCGGGGGTAGCGCAAAAATTGAAAAATACTGGAATATATATTTCCCTCGATTACACACCAAAGGATTTCCGAATAAGGCTCTCTACTCATACCAAAGGACTGACAGGGATAAAGGCCATACAGCCAGCATCATAGGACAAACATTGGTGATCGCAGGGATTCCCTACACTCTAGACGAACTCATATAAAAAAAAACAGGATCTGAAGAGGATAACAACGAGGATAACAACGTTCTCACAGGTAACCCGGAAACAGAGGATTCAGTTGTCAAGGAAGACACAAAAAAACGTACGCTTGTTGGTCAACACCAAGCTGAAGATCATCAACCGAGAAAACTAAAGCATCTTAGATCCACGTCCATTCTCAACAAACAGAAATAATTAGGTACTTGTCATTTGTATGCATAAATTTATTCAAGTCCATCCATACTCTATCATCTTTGTTTAGTGAGACCACTGACTGATACCTGAAACTGCAACAAAACACTGTACATTTTCTTGCTTATTTCCGTTAGTATCTCATTTATTTTGTTTCGTTAGTTTTTTCCTCACCGGCTGGTGTTTTTATTTCTCAGCCAAACAGAATTGAATAGAAACACGCATATACATTTTTCCCTTTAATATTTGTTTTTTAAATTAGGTATAACCGCTAAATGCTTTACTGAATGGAGTTGAGAATATATTATCAGAATTGTGGTGGATTGCGCACCAAAAGTCATACTTTTTATCAAAGTGTACTTCCAGAGAACTATGACATAACAGTCATAACAGAAACTTGGTAAACCGAAGTGTTAAAGCCCCGCTTTAAATATAGATTTAATATTTCTAGATTTAATTAGTTATATTTTTTTTTCTCTCATCTTAATATTTCATATAAGAAACCCAATATCAACAATTTATCATGATAATGATCATCCTATTATTCAATTGATATTGTTTTAAATTTTCTCTTTGTACGCGTGTATCATTTAATTACCAATCAAACACCCGGTATACGCGCCTACTGAGAAGATGGCAGTTGAGAAAAAGAATCAATCGGTTTCGGTACTGACTGTGCTGTGCATGATACGGTTTATCTCTCTCACAAAAACAATCGCTCGTCTCGTGAAAATCTCCACTGTGCAACTACGAACCTATTATACAGTCCACACTCCAAGAAATTTGAAGATCGACACAAGAGGAAAATCTGCCATACAGGACTTGAAAATCCAGGTAGGTGCCGTTGATCCTGTGTTTGATGGCCGATCATATCAAAATTTCGAATTACAAATGTTTACCGAACATTTTTTGGTCCCGTTCGAACCGAATTTTGTATAGTGGTGATCATTCTCATTGTAATAAATTGTATAATTAATTTGCTTCATATAATCTCAACTCATTTTCTCATAATTTAAACCATTTCCCGTTCTCTCTTGTTTTGTTCAGTTCCGAAAGCCGACCACTGTTTTTTAATGACATTTTTTGCGCTCCGTTAGTGAACCGATGGTCGCTGCTCTGAATATTTATTTCGCACCATTTATATTGGAATTTGATAAATATATTATTTGACTTATAGCCGAATAATTTACACTGCGTCATATTCTTGCTGAACACTATTTCTAGCAGAATTACGTTATTATTATCAACTTTATACTTGATTATATTATTGCCTATTCAAAGTCTCCTCGATAAATATTTGCTTTGATAATGGCGGCAGCTCAACAAAAACAATTGAAACAATATCGAGCCTGTCGTGATATTGCGGCAAATAGAATCGAGGAAGTTTATCAGATAGCACTCTCTGCGGTAGATGACGGATCTTTTCATAAAATTTTCAAAGTAAGATGCTCTGGTTTGGATAAAGTGTATGAAGAGTTCAATGAGCAACATGTTTCAGTCACACAACTCGTAGCTTTACAGGATGAGCCTGATTTCGACGCTGAAAAAGAATTTCGTCAGGAAGTTGATAAACAGTATTTCCGAATACAATGCATTTTCTGTGATCTCTTCTCAAATGATGAAAAACCTGAACCCAGCTCTTCTCAGAGTAATGTTAAGTTACCAAAGATCAATGTACCTATATTTGATGGAAATTTGAAACTTTGGCCAACTTTCATTGGTCTTTATAATTCTCTCATCCACAATAAAAAGTCTCTCCCGGATATTGAGAAGTTTCAGTATTTGTTGACGGTTGTTACAGGTGAAGCTTTCACAGTAATAAAAAATATACCCCTCTCGAATGAAAATTACAGAATTGCTTATGAGAATTTGAATTCAAGATTTCAAAATAAAAGACTCTTATCCACATTCCATTGGGAAGAAATAAATAGAGCCCCAAAACTCAACTCGGATTCATTCCGTCAGCTTAGACAGTTATTGGATATTTTCTCAGATAATCTGCAAGCTTTGGAAAATTTGGGATTTTCTGTGAAGAGTTGGGATTTCATACTTTTCCACATTCTCTCTGAAAAACTTGATTCGGAAACACTTCAACGTTTCGAACTAGAAAATGCATCAACAGATATACCTAGGTATGATATATTACTCAAATTCTTAGAAAAGCAGTGCTTGGCGATTGACTCTATCAAATTTCCAAAATCTCATAAAGTGAATAGCTTTTCACCAAATAAAAATTGTAATAAACCAAGTGTACCTCCTTCTTCTGCCACTTTTTTGACAAATACAAAGTATAGATGTCCTGTTTGTGATTCAAATCATACGATTTATATGTGCTCTTCCTTTTCTGCCAAGTCACCAAAAGATAGATATGAGTTTGTTAAACAAAACAGATGGTGTACTCGATGTTTGGGAACCAAACATACACCCCGAGATTGCACTTCTAAATCCCATTGTAAAATATGTAAACAGTCCTCTCACCACACCATGCTGCATTTCACATCCAATGTTACTCCCAGCTCAGGTTCTGGTGACCAATCTCTAAGTCATACTTCTGAAGAGGGTTCACAGGATACCCCCCCACCTACTCACATAAACTCCATGACAAGTGTCGTTCCTACATATCCTACTGTACTCCTCTCTACTGCACAAGTAGAAGTGTTGGATATCCGCGGAAATTATCACAAAATCCGAATTTTACTCGACTCTGGAAGTCAAGCCAGTTTCATAACCGAAAGGTGGGCAAATAGGCTAGGCTTGCCCTGGTTTAAATTGCCACTCTCTATAAATGGATTAGGTAACATGTCCTCCATGTCATCAAGTTTCATAACTTGTACTCTCCGTCCTCAGGGTCGTTTCCTCCCAGTTATCAACGTCGATGCGGCTGTCATACCTAAAATTTGCCCTGCCATGCCCACTTCTCACATATCCATTGAAAATTGGTCTCATTTAGCTAAGATACGATTGGCCGACAATCACTTCAATATTCCCGACTCTATTGATATGCTTCTAGGTGCTGATGTTTTCCCTGGCATTCTGCAAGATGGAAAGCTGACGGGAAGGCCATCAGAGCCCGTTGCTTTGAATACAATTTTTGGTTGGATAATAATGGGAAAAACAAGTAACATCCGACCTGCCAACGTCAACTCCCTCTTTTCTTCATGTAACTGTCCTTTAGATACAACTAAAAATTTTGGCAGTTGGAAGAAATTCCAAATTGTTCAATACTCTCTCCCGAAGAGATAGAATGTGAGAATATTTTTCTGAAAACTTTCAGACGTGAACCATCAGGAAGATATGTAGTTTCGTTACCGTTCAAAGGGCCGGAACCTCACTTTTCTGACACTCGTACTCAAGCCTTACGACGTTTTTATTCGTTGGAAGCTAAACTCTTGAAAAACCCCACTCTCCATCTTGAATACTCTAATTTCATGAGAGATTATCTCCAAAATGAATATATGGAAGCAGTACCACCCCTCACGTCTTTTGGAAAAATGTTTTACATTCCTCATCATTGCGTGATAAGTCCAAATAGTACAACCACCAAACTCAGGGTGGTATTTGACGCCTCCGCTAAATCTCCCCAAGGCCCCTCCTTGAATGATACTCTTCTGACAGGAAGAAAACTTCAATCAGATATTGTTACTCTTCTTCTCAAGTTTCGATTGCACGCTTTTGTATGCACAGCTGATATCAAACAGATGTTTTTGAGAATTTTCGTGGAAGCGCATCATCAAGATTATCAGCGCATTTTGTGGAGGTTCAATCCTGAGGAACGTGTACAAGATTTCAAACTTCGAACCGTGAGTTTTGGAATCTCCTCCAGCCCGTTTCTTGCCATTCGCGTACTCTCCCAATTATCCCAAGATGAAAAGACGAATTTTCCGCGTGGTGCTCAAGCTCTTCTTGAAAATACTTATATTGATGATGTCATTTTTGGAAGTGACTCACTTGAAAACCTGAAACTCATTCAATTTGAGTTAATCAGTTTGCTGAAAAGTGGTGGTTTTCATCTTCGCAAGTGGGCGAGTAATCACCCAGCTCTCCTAGAAAATTTCCCTTCATCTGAATGTCAACAAACATCTCTATCATTCGACTCTGATGATACAGTGATCAAATTTCTTGGCCTGAAATGGCAGCCCACTTCGGATTTTTTCTCATATAATATTGAAGTCTGTGACGCTCCTTGCACTAAAAGAAACATATTGTCACAAATCGCCCGCATATTTGATCCTTTAGGATTTCTCACCCCCCTTGTATTTTTTGTCAAACACCTCATACAATTTTTATGGACTCTTGGTCTTGAATGGGATGCGGAAGCTCCCCCTGAAATTGTTAGGAAATGGGAAAAATTAAAATCCCAATTGCCTTGTCTCTCTCAAATAAATATTCCTCGCCCATTTACCAGTGATAAATACGATACCTGCGAGATACACGGATTTTCTGACAGCTCTGAGCTTGGATATGCAGCTGTAGTCTATTTCAGATTTATTTTTCCTGATGGTACAATCAAAATACACCTCATTTGTGCCAAATCTAAAGTCGCACCTCTGAAAAGAATCTGCATTCCACGATTGGAGCTTTGCGCTGCAACATTATTGTCCACTCTCATGGCCTATGTGATGAGCACTTATGTCGAAAAGATTGTTTTTCACAAGATTTTCGCGTGGACCGACTCCATGGTTGCTTTGTCCTGGATCAAATCCTCTGCCCATCGTTGGAAAACTTTCGTGAGCAACAGAGTAAGTTTAATTCAGGATAATATTTCTCCTGATAACTGGTACCATGTGCGCTCTGCCGATAACCCAGCAGACTGCGCATCACGGGGGCTTTTACCCGGAGACTTGGTGGATCACCACATGTGGTACACAGGACCCTCATGGTTGAAAACACCTTGTAAGGATTGGCCGGTTCCGAATGAGGTTAGTAATCCTCCCCAAATTCATGAAGAGGAAAGAATAATTTCTCTAACATCTCTTACTTCTCTTGATACGCTCGATGCACTTTTAAATAGGTTTTCTTCACTAACTAAAATCAATAGGATTCTCGCGTATTGCCATCGTTTTTCGCATAATATAAAAAATAAAAATGCCAAAATAACCCACAACTCATTCACTACTGAAGAAC
This sequence comes from Zygogramma bicolorata, assembly GCA_032362365.1. Classification (NCBI taxonomy): domain Eukaryota; kingdom Metazoa; phylum Arthropoda; class Insecta; order Coleoptera; family Chrysomelidae; genus Zygogramma; species Zygogramma bicolorata. The sequence goes on from JAVJAQ010003572.1 coordinate 1,895,828, forward strand.
TGGATAATGCTCTCCTTGTCATGGTTAAAAGTGTTCAATACTCATCATTCGAACAGGAAATTTCCCATTTAAAAAAAAATCTCCCCTTATCGAAACCTTTTCGAAAACTGAGCCCCTTCATTAGTCAAGATGGTCTCCTCAGAGTGGGCGGTCGACTACATTATTCTGGTTTGCTTTATGAACAGAAGCACCCTGCCATACTCCCCAGCAAACATCGCTTCACATATCTCATTATAGAGAATGCTCATAAAAGGTATTTACATGCTGGTATGCAGACACTTCATTATTTGCTATCACAAAAATTTTGGATTTTATCACCCAAACGCACTATACGTCATGTACTATCCAAGTGCACGGTTTGTTTCAGAGTCAATCCTACCCCTCTCGAACCTTATATGGGTAGATTACCCCCCTCCCGAGTCAACCAATTGAAACCTTTTCAAAGTGTAGGAGTCGATTATGGTGGACCCTTCAATATCACCCTGGGTAAAAGCCGCGGTATAAAATCTCAGAAGGCATATATCTGTCTATTTATTTGCTCCGTCACCAAGGCTGTCCATCTAGAACTGGCGTCAGACCTCTCGGCAGAAGCTTTCATTGCTGCTCTGCGGAGATTCGTAAGCCGTCGTGGACATTGTTCAAATATTACTTCTGACTGTGGCACAAATTTCATTGGTGCCTCACGTATTCTCTCTGAATATATGAAACAAGCCGCTGAAAACGAACACATAAAATTTTCGTTCAATGCACCTTCGTCCCCTCATTTTAATGGATTGAGTGAAGCAGGAATAAAATCTGTGAAATCCCACTTATATCGCACTATGGGAAACCAAATACTGACTTATGAAGAGTTTTATACTTTGTTGACCCAAATTGAAGCCATACTCAATTCAAGACCACTTTGTCCCCAAAGCAGCGATCCTAACGATCTTTCTGTTTTGACACCAGGTCATTTTCTGACACTAGCTCCTCCCACAGCAATTCCAGATCCTGATTTGTCTCATCTCAAAATAAATCATCTGAATCGTTGGCAACTCGTTCAAAGGTTACAACAGGACATCTGGAAAAGGTGGAATACTGAATACCTCCATACTTTACAACAACGTCAAAAGTGGACTAAGAATGAAAAAACTCTATCTCCTGGAGAATTAGTGATCATCAAGAATGAATTAACTCCCCCAATGCAATGGCGCTTAGCGCGCGTAAACAAAACTCATCCTGGTGCTGATGGTATCGTCAGAGTAGCGACTGTCCGTACCAACCAGGGTCTCATGCAAATTGTGCCCCTTACCCGTACCATCTGTTTAAAACACCTCTAATGGTGTTTTAGTGGGCGGTAATGTTAAAGCCCCGCTTTAAATATAGATTTAATATTTCTAGATTTAATTAGTTATATTTTTTTTTCTCTCATCTTAATATTTCATATAAGAAACCCAATATCAACAATTTATCATGATAATGATCATCCTATTATTCAATTGATATTGTTTTAAATTTTCTCTTTGTACGCGTGTATCATTTAATTACCAATCAAACACCCGGTATACGCGCCTACTGAGAAGATGGCAGTTGAGAAAAAGAATCAATCGGTTTCGGTACTGACTGTGCTGTGCATGATACGGTTTATCTCTCTCACAAAAACAATCGCTCGTCTCGTGAAAATCTCCACTGTGCAACTACGAACCTATTATACAGTCCACACTCCAAGAAATTTGAAGATCGACACAAGAGGAAAATCTGCCATACAGGACTTGAAAATCCAGGTAGGTGCCGTTGATCCTGTGTTTGATGGCCGATCATATCAAAATTTCGAATTACAAATGTTTACCGAAGTTTCACGACCCAGAATTGTTCGACCAGAGATATAATGTATTCAGAACCGACAGGTCCTCAGTTAGAACCGGCAAAGGGAGAGGAGGGGGTGTAATGATAGGAATCCTAAAAGATTATTCAGCCTCGTTAATAGAAACGAATACCAACTTGGGAACATTATTCGTAATAACAAATATACTGGGTAACAATATGATAATCAACCTGTGGTAGAAGTCCATTGTATCTCAAAGTGGAGTGTAAGATTTACGATGCAGAAAAACTCTAAGTCGTCTCCACAATTTAATATTTAAAGGATGTCAAAACGGTGATTCAGTACATGTTTCGAACCTACATAGGTTCATCATCAGCTGAATTATCATTTAATTATGGAGATGAAAAAATTCAATTGGGAAAAAAGTCACATGGTGAAATTTTGATAGGCATTAGAAAAAATTTATATTGAAACGAATAATGAAAATTTTGTGATAAGGGGAATTTAGGACATCCCTAACACAATGATGGTATTGAAATTGGGAGGCTTGAAGCCCTTGTGCCCAATATGTAATGTAAGAAAGAGCCACATGGAAGAAAATTTGAAAAATCTCAAATAATATAATAATCAATGGTACCTATATACCTCCATGCTCAAACTCCCAAAAATATCATGAATATGTGGATACTTTTGATGATATAGATAAGGTTGTGGGTGACAACACCCATCTCGTTATTTCAGGTGACTTCAATATTCCGCAGGTTAATGAGATACACTTCTTTCAGGGGTATCATCAAAATCTCACAATCAACGCCATGTGTTACTTGATCGATACCTATGACTTGAAATCACTCAACAACCATCTGATAATAGAGCCTTAGACTTAGTTTTAAGCGATCTGAATATATCCGTTTCAGTTGAAACGGTGGCGCTAGTTGCACCGAGTGCCAAACACCCTGCTCTGATTTGTGAGATCGACCTAATGAGGCATCGACAACATTGGTCCAACGATAGGAATATGCTCGCAAATAAATATAATTTCAGACTGGCAGACTTTGATCGTATGTGCGAATTGTTAAGAGGCACGAACTGGACACCACTTGGACACCTCAGTAGTGTGAATGATATTTGTACCAAGTCATCTATAACATATTGGATCAGACTGTTCCCAAATATAAAACACAAAATCGCAATAAAAAGGGGTATCCTTCCTGGTTCACTGGTGATATTAAAAATAAACTAAAACTAAAAGAATTTTGGAGAAAACTAAAAAACTGTTCTGTTGAAGCGCACAATAATTTTATTAGACTTAAGATCTGAAATAAAAACAGCTCATAGGAACTATATTAATGATGTTGAGAATGATCTGATTACCAATCCGTCATCATTCTGGAAGTTTGTGGATAACAGAAAAAAAATCAGTGAAGTTATTACGACGTTTCTCATAAATGGCGTTCGAACAAATGACGCAAAAGTAATATCAACAGCATCCGCGAACTACTTTGCTTCCGTCTATGTGGATGGATCCACGTACAACTTGGGTAATATCTTGAATAATACTGATGAAAATGATGGTGACATTCTCCCGTATCCACATGTAACTGTTTCGGATATTTAAAATGGGTTTCGTAAACTCGAGCCAAAATAATCATCCGGGCTAGACGAAATACCTTGTTACCTCATCAAAGTCTGGAAGGATTACTCAATTTATCCCCTCATGATTATATTTCAGAATTCTATTCAATCTGGAATATTTCCGTGATTGCTGAAACAAACGAAACTAACACCGATACATAAAAAAGATAATAAAAATATTATTTCTGATTACAGACCCATTGCTATTCTCAACGGTGTGGCTAAGCAATTTGAATTCATTATTTTCGAGAAAATACATTGGCACGTGAGAAATCGGATTACCGAGTCATAGCACGGCTTTTGTAGGAAGAAGTCTATTGAAACGAACTCGGCGAGTTTTCTTGTACAAGTGAGCGATTCTATAGAGTATAGAGGCAGGGGGGCAGGTTGACACCATCTACACAGACTTCGCCAAAGTCAACCATGATATTATTCTCTTAACCAAATTATCGAACTACGGATTCAGTGATGTGCTTGTCATTCTGATGTCAGGATATCTGAAACATCGTCCACAAGTAGTAAACTTTCGTGGAAGTAGCTCCCACACAATCTGGGCGAGGTCTGGTGTACCGCAGGGTTCTAACCTTGGTCCCCTCCTTTTCTTACTATTCATTAATGATCTGCCGAGCCAATTATCTTCTGAATGCCTGTTGCACGCCGATGATTGTAAAATATTTAGGAAGATTGATAACCGCGAGGACTATGAAATAGTACAAAATGATTTTAATGTGTTACATGCCTGGACAGTAGAGAACAAGCTCCTTCTAAATATTGATAAATGTTTCAATATTACATTCAGCAAATCAAATAATATTAAAACCCTCAACTACTTTTTGAATAATAAAGAATTGGAGAAGCTCACTTCCATTAAAGACTTAGGAGTCACCTTTCAGAACTCACTGAAATTCGACAAATATATAAATAACATATCACGGGATGCAACCAGAATGCTAGGTGTTCTGAAGCGTACAACAGCGGAATTCAGAAATATAAAAACTATAACCTTGCTTTATACAACGCTCATTCGTAGCAAGTTAGAATTTGCTTCCATCATTGAGACCCAAGAAAGCTTTACCTGATTAAAAGTCTCGAAACGGTGCAAAATAAATTCATATTTTTCTTACACTACAAGAAATATAGGAGGTATCCTGATCGATCGTCCTATGAGCCACTCCGTAATGAATTCAATGTAGCTAAATTGGAAAATAGAAGGCTTACACAGAAAATTACATTCATATTCAAATTATTAACTAATAACACTGGAAGTGCAGTGTTACTGTCCAGAATACAGATCCATGTCCCAAATCCGAATCTACGTCCTAAACGTATTTTATTCCACATAAACAGATCATCTAATCTGATCAACAATATGTGCAGCCTGTATAACAAGTTCTCTGAAAAATTGACACATTTTGATATTTTCAGTATGACCTATTCTTCTTTCAAAACGTGCATACGCAATTCAATGTTAGGGTCTTGATTTATATGATGCTCAAGCCCAATCAGCTCCTCAGCTCCGTTCAGTATTTCGCTTGATATATAAATTTGTAATAAGTGAAATGAATACTTGATGTTTCTTTCTCTTTTATAATCCTTATGATTAGTAGTCAGTAAGGTAGATTAGTATAAAATGGATGTGATTAGGTTTGTATAAACCTGTGTGTTATCTTTTCAAATAAATAAATGAATATTTGCAAGGGCCTCCTCCCCATTAGGTTGAGGAAAGTTAGCTTGGGGTACTATAGAAGGTAATCCGTAGTTGTAGTCCATTTTATGAAAATATAAAACTGAATTTCATTGTAACAAAAGTTGAGTGGCAGAGCACCAGTTGGTGAACTGAGTTTATCCCACTTCATTAACAATCGTGGAAATGTGGAGATGAAGACATAATCAAATGCAGCCGAAGATGTTGCATATAACCACTTTGGACAAAACCTGTCGCTACCCTGTACCGTCATTAAGACAGTAGGCGTATTTCTGCCATTTCCATCAAATCCTCTAACGGAATATGAGGTATTCAGTACTCTTTCCGAAATGAAAAATAAAAAATCTGCTGGCTATGATGAACTGTCTATAATTACTCTAAAGAAAATTATTCCTGCAATTATTGAACCACTCACTTATCTTATGAATCAGTCTCTAATACAAGGTATCTTTCCCACTGTTCTAAAAAGAGCAATAATTATTCCAGTACATAAAAAAGGAAGTGTGACTGAAATTGACAATTATAGGCAAATATCCTTACTCTGCTCCATATCAAAACTCTTTGAAAAAGTAGTTTCGGTAAGAATTATGGACCATTTGGAAAATAATAATGTTTTATGCAAATCTCAGCATGACTTTAGAAAAAAAAATCTGTTGAAACAGCTTCTTACCATCTTTTTTTTTTTTTTTTTTTTTTATTAAAATATTATATCAATAATCAATACATGGTAGAATACAAGCTCCATCTAATATCTATAATCAATCTGATGAGCTTTATATACCGAGAGATTGATGATAAAAAATATGTCCTTTCTCTATTTTTTGACTTATCGAAGGCTTTCGATACTGTGTGCTCGGAGTTCTTAATTCCCAAATTATCTAGATTGGGTTTCCCGAAAAATATAATAAACTGGTTACTATCATATATGAGTGAAAGAAACATGACGGTACTTTGTAATGGGTCACAGTCATCGTCTTAAAATATTAAACTCGGTGTGCCTCAAGGCTCGGTCCTGGGCCCTCTACTCTTCCTCCTATATGTAAATGACTTACCGCAATATATAGTAGACGGGCATATTACTATGTTTGCTGATGACACCACTATAACTCTATCGGGACAAAATGTTGAGCAGCTTATCTGCAAATCTGAGAGTATTGTCGACCAGTTCAGTGCATGGTGTCAAAGAAATAAACTTATTTTGAATACGTCCAAGTCAGTTACGATGAGATTCCACTTTAGGAAAAATACTCCATATGATCCTGTCATCAATGAGATTGAGAATTCTATGGAAGTGAAATTTCTGGGTACCTACTTGGATGCTGATCTAAACTGGGACAAACAAGTAGATCATACATGCTCAAAGATGCTTTGAGAATTCTATGGAAGTGAAATTTCTGGGTACCTACTTGGATGCTGATCTAAACTGGGACAAACAAGTAGATCATACATGCTCAAAGATCAATAAAGCATACTATGCCATAAAGAAGCTGAAATCAACATTGAATGAATCAGCATTACTCAGCATTTATTATGCGATGGTATATACTCATATCAATTTTAATATTATGACGTGGGGTAGGGCGAAGGAGTTTACGAGAGTTTTTATTGCCCAGAAAAGAATAGTGAGGCTCATATTCAATATGAATTACAGGGACAGTTGCCGTCATATCTTTGTAGAGAAAAAAATCTTAACAGCACCTTCCATATATATTTTGAAATGTATAACGTTTGCTAGGCAAAACTTGAATCTCTTCACGGAAAATGCCACTATACATAATTATAGTACCAGGAATGGAGAGTTATTGAGAATTCCTCAACATCGCATGACACTGTTTAAGAAATCTCCAGAGTACAATGCTATTTTGTGCTACAACAAATTACCGGATGAATTTAAAAGGGTCTCAAATGACTTGAAATTCCACAAAGATGTCAAAAACCTTCTATTAGAAAAGTGCTATTATAGTTGCCAGGACTTCCTAAGTGACGATCTCTCAATCAACTCAAACTTAACTTGATATCTTTTTTGTTATTTTCAACAACAATTGATTTAGATCACACATATTATCTTCATTCTTTTTTTGTGTTCTATTATGAGGAATGATAAGGAATTTAGACTATATATGTTTATATACTCATGTTTTATCGATGTGTTTGAACTCTCTTTTTTTTAGGGTTGTGAATGATAAGAAATTTTAGACTATACCAATAATATTTTTACATATTAATGTTTTTGTCAATTTTTAAACTCTTTTAAAGTGTTATGAGTATTAACCGTATATTCAGCTTTTTCTCTTGTTTGTTGACCATGTTCTCTGAATGTTATTGTCCTCTTTTGCTTATAGTTCATAGTACATTTACCTTGACTTACCACATATACCAAGTGTATCAAAAATGGTTAATAAATATTATTATTATTATTATTATTATTATAAATAAATAAATGAATGAATATGCGAAGCTTATAGAAATATTCACATACCGTTTATTCTCCAGATTAATTATGTTTAAGGAATTTCAATGTGTACACCTTACTCGTAATGATTTATAGCTGAAAGTTCCTTTTGTTTTAACTTCTTTCTGAAAATCAATAATACCGAAATGAACCGGAACTAGATATGATCATCTCTCATTTGAACTAACATAGGCCGATTCGTTCTCTTCCCAGTTCCAAAAAATCGAATTTCTGAGGACAATTGAAATTTTTCGATGAAATCGTTATTCACGACAATCAATAATTTCTCAATCATTTTTGTCGGACAGTTTGAACTTTCACCTTGATGAAATGAATTCAGCTTCCTATTTATCTTGAATGCAGTAGATTCCTGGTTATCAATCATTCTCATAATGCCAGTTAAGTAGAGTAATAGGGCTGTTTCTGCCTCAAATTTCCGTGTTTTTCCTATAGCGCCAAATGATGCTTTTTTTTTGTACCACCGACTAATCAGATAGCTCCTCATTGTCACGTGACCAGGCGCGTCCGTGTCGCCAAACGCCACCTATGGCGCATGTGGTCAACCGCTGTCATTTATGAACCTAAACACACAGATCAACCTATCATGGAACATAAACATCAGGACCATGCATACAATGCTATCTATTAGTCACTAGCTAAAGCATAAAGACTACCGTCGCCATTTATGATCCTTACCACTAACAGAGCCACCTATCATAGAACATATATAGGATCACTGAATCAAGTGAGCTTCTCTTACTTGGATACGGACAATTGGTGGGCTCCTGGCGGTAATTGTCGTGAATTAGCTAATTCCAGAAGATATCCAAATATCGGTCAATCGCAATGTAGGGTAATTTTTTCATGCGAATTCGGAGAATATGAGAAGGAGGAGAAGTTGAATTTGACGTGACATATGGCGAGTTCTTCTGGTAGAACTCGTGTAGACTCACTACTCAGTGTATTACCCTCTTTTACCAACACTCAAAGATTACACGAGTTTTTACAAAATAATTCGATAATAGATGTGACTTTTTCAATTTTCATGCTAATGAAAACAAACTATTTGCATTTTTCATTTGAATTTCCCAAGTTGACATTCAATACTCTTGCCTGTGAACGTATCACTGGCAATGCCTGTTATGCAAACAATATCGTGAGTTCTTGAGTAGTTCATAATCCATTCATAACGCCATTTCAAGAATCTGTTTCATCTAGTGGACCCAGTTTTATCAAGGTGTAGTTTGTATTTTGTCAAACAATATTGTAAAGTACCTAATAAAATGTAGGAATTGAGTCAATTTCGATTATCCTAATCTCATTAAACTATATCTTAGGTTGGATATTTCATTAATGGGAATATTAGTTCCCCGTGTAGCTAGACCCTGAAGATGAATTATTATTGATTATTTGATTCCCAACTAAGTCCGTCGAGAAATATTTCTCATCGAAAATGCCAGTTATGTTTATTTTGAAGATTGCTCTACTGAAATATTGATGATTATTCATTTATCTATCACCCACACAGGCTATAAAGCCTGATTACATGGGTAAACGATATTACCCATTAACATTCAGAGAAAAAAATAACAATCAGTAGTATATAGACTAACTAGATACTAGGTACCTACTTACTATCTATCATAACTGTAGAGAACAAAAAAAAACTATCACAAACTGCGTTTGATGAATATTGTAATATTATTCTACGAAAACTAGCTTTAGTTTGAGTTCAATCTATTTGTGAGAGAATACTGACTTTATTAGCCAACTTTAGCATGGATAAATTGTGCCCTCACTTGTGAAGTTCGAATTGTGTTATGATCTGGCCGAACATGTTGCTGTTTGAAATATGAATACCTCAAAAATTCATTATGAACTTTCTCCAGCTCTTTCAAGTTCGTTTGAGCTAGGGCTCCACTAATATCCATGCTAAAATTGGCAAACTAAAGCTAGTTTTCGTAGAATAATAATGATATTAATATTCATATGAAATGAGATTACAAACTGTATACAAACGCCAATAAAGTTGGTTCGGCGATAAGTGCTGTTGCACTTGTTTAGCTGGAAATAAAATTACGATGAAATGAAAATGGAATTATGTCAACCGAATGAACAATGGAAGAAACAATTCGTTAAATAATACAATGTACTGAAATTGAAAATAAATACAAAGTGATAAAATGCTCCAGACTCCAAAGTATGTACAATTTTTAAATATTACAGGTACTCAATGAATATAAATCTCCCGAAAAAATCAATATATAAAGTTATAAATAATATGTTAAAATTATCTGTGAAACTATCAATGCACTATGCAATGCACACCTGCACAATTCATGCAAAATAACAGACGGATACACACATACACACACTACATACATGTCTAAGTTGACTTGAATAAAATTGAATAACGAGTTGAATCATAAAAGTCCGTCTTACAAAATATATACATAACATGTAATAGAAAGTCTACTGCTAGGTAGATAATTCTTGGATAGATTTTCAATGAGACTCTAACGAATTCGAATAATTTTTTTACTAATAGTAGTATAGGAGCCTACTTGAATAAAGAACGCCGGTTTCTCTTGTAATTTTCTGATTTTCATTGAGGATACCACCTTTTTTTTGGTATATTCCAATTTTTCATACATTCAAATCAACCATTACTTGGTTTTGAAATCAAAAGTTTTGCTGAGTATAATTCAGAATATACCCTAAGGTTTTAAGGAAATCCTTCGTTCTCTGTAACATTGTATCAATCAATTCTGAATAATGTCGTTTGCTTCGCATACCATTGAGGGAGTCAAATACTGGGTAGCGGATTAGTATTACTAGAAGGTCCCATCGCTGTCTAATCCAGATCGAAGAGGCTCAGTTAACAAACATTAACAATCGTCCTGCTTCGTATAGACCAGCTAGTCGTCATTGTTGTCAAGCCAGGAACGAATTCGAGTAACTTATAGCCCAGTAGATTCCAGTTCAACAGCTCGTCGTTAGGACTAGCGATGTGCGAACCACCCACCCTGTTATTATCCAACCAGGACCATCTTCGTTTGAATCAGATTCACCAAGTTGTAAATGTTCTGAATTTTAGAAGCCTTCAGCTGTTGTCATTTCTTGTGTTTACATTATTTTGTCAGTATATCATAATTTTGCCTTCAGCTTTGTTTTTAACTTATTATAGCCTTCAGCTTTTGATTTTTTAATCAATATAGCCTTCAGCTTTTGAATCTTTAAAGCTTATTGTATTGTTGTTGTTATTATTTGAAGTTGTTAATTGTTCCTGCTTGTTCATTCTGCCCCCTCACCCAAGCTAGAAAATGTATTTGGTAGTAATTCAGCTATTATTTAATTTTAAAATTCATTTGCTACCTGGCGCCCACTTACTGAGCCAGTCAAGTCAACTTTGTTATATTGGTATTAGTGAGTCTTAATTTGCCTTCGACTCTTACTAATCATTTCTTGAAACTTACTCATACCCCCACCGTAACAATCTGAGCAGCCTATAAGCACATAAGTGATAACTTCCATAATTTAAATTTTGAATCTTCAATTTTGCACTGTGAAAAATTGGAGGGTTACAAGCTTTCGATTCTCTTAACCACAACTTACTCCAGGATGAATTGATCAAGATAGGGATATAATAATACAAATGTTGTATTCTAATGCAACTAATCGAATAAAAGGTTCTGATGGCCTCTCTAGATTATTCGAATTACCAACTGGTGTTCTTCAAGGTAAGCTCCTCAGCCCCCTTTTATTCGCATTATTTATAGCGGATATAGAAACCTTTTTCCATGATAACTAGGCTCGGGGTGTAAACAGTGATGCAAGAAATGACGTGTTGACTCTGTTATATGCAGATGATTTGGTGATTCTTGCCCACTCAGAAATTGATGTAGTGAAAAAATTTAAGATTCTCGAAAAATATTGTGCAGGCAATGAAATGACCGTTAATTTACAAAAAACTAAAGTTATGCAATTTGCTCGTGGTGGATATATTAAACCTAACTTTGCCTTCCATCTCAACGGGCAACCACTAGAGGTAACAAACAAATATGTTTATCTGGGAGTAACTTTTACCTCTTCAGGATCATTCCGAGAAATGTCAACAGTTGCTGGCATTGAGGGAAAATAGGCAATTGGCTCTGTGAACCCTATTATGTCTAAAGCTTAAATTGACACCTGGTATCCACGAATAAAAATGTTCGAATCATTAGCAATGAGTGTTATGTTTAACTCCGTTGCGGCATGGGGCACTAGATATATGGAAGTATTAGAGAGTGTGCATGTAAATTTTTTAAAAAGAATGCTTTTAGTGCCTACTAATACACCCGACGCAATAGTACGTTTGGAAACGGTACGAGTTGAACTAGCATATACTATTTTTAGAATTACCTTGAACTGGCTGTACAAGATTCTCACCAAGGAGAGTGATCGTTATCCAAAATTTGTTTCGAACAACAATCAAGATTAATGAATAAAACTGATTCAAAATATAATTGGGCACTTCAAGTTAGGCAATTTTTATTGATAGCGGATCTCTTGAAATTTGGAATAGTTTGACTGGTCACACTTTGAATTCAAATAGGAGAAATATAGTACATTATTATTACAGTTATCTGTACAGCAAAGATGCCTCTACGGCATTTTGTTCCCCTTTCATGTATATGTACAATATGCTTAATTTTTGTTATTTTCATCTACCAAACCCTCTGGTTGTTCCATGAAAACCTCTTCATCTAAATCCCCATTCAAAAACGCTAATAAAAAAAACGAATGGTGCTATACCGTACTACAGGAGAAATAACATCGGTATAATCAACTCCAAACTGTTGATTATAACCTTTTGCTACTAACCTATCTTTGAACCTACATATTTTTTCTTCTGCTTTTCTTTCAACTTCGAAAACCCATTTATTTTCAACGACAGCTCTACCTTCAGGTTTATCTACTAATTTCCATGTATCATCATTTCAGACTTCATTGCATTCATCCATTCATCAGAATGTTCACTACTCAGAGCATCATTGAAAGTGAGGGGTTCATCAACAGAATCTTGAATAACACTATACGAAACATAATCCGGAAATTCTTTCACCTTACGATCACGCAAATAATATCTCCTTTCTGTGATGGGTTCTACTCTCTCATCAAGTGAGTTATCAAGTCAACCTTCTTGGATAGCTTCATCTTCCTGACGATGACAAGTTCTTCAACAGAAACGTCTTCTGGAATCTCTTCACTTCTCGATGTTCCCGGTTGAACGATAACTTCTTGTATGGGTAGATTTTCTGGACTTCTTTCTGTGTTAGATGAGCTAGGAAAGATTTCTCCTAAGAAAACAGTATCTCTGGAGATTACGATTTTTTCGGTTCGAGAGATCAAACAACCTGTATCCCTTTGAAGACTCACTGTATCCAACGAATATTAACTTTTGCTCTTCGAATCCTTTTCTTGTCTGGTATGTGGACGAAAACAGCGCAATCGAATACTCTGAGATTTACTGTGTTGACTTTTTCACCAGTCCATATTTGCTCAGGGACACTGACGGTGATTTTTCCTGCAGGTGATCGGTTCGTCAGATATATGGCTGTATTTGCAGCTTCAGCCCACATTCTAGGATCACATTTTGAATCCATCATCATTGATCTCGTTTTCACCATGATTGTTCGATTATATCTTTCAGATAATCCTGATTGCTCGGGAGTATAAGGACAACTCAATTGATGTTTGATGCCATTTTCCTTGAGATAATACTTGCGATATTCTTCTCCGTTGTCAGAACGAACGATTTTTATTTTTTGTTCACATTCGATTCCAACTTCACATTTGAATTCTTTGAATCCATCCAAAACTTCATCTTTGGTCTTCAAGAAGTATCCAAATACTTTTCGTGAATGATCATCAATGAATATGGGCATATAACGAGCTGAATTTCTAAGAAAGCGTCCGCATGGGACCACATATATCTGTATGGATGAGATCTAGTTTTTCTCGGGACAATTTCTTATTATTTTTCACCTTGAAAGGATCTCTAGATTGTTTCCCTTCAATATATGCAATGCATGGCAATTCGAGATCATCATTTGGAAAATTCCCTAATAGCACATAGTGGTCCTATGGACGTCCATGGGACATCTTCTTCGGACATTATGGACATCCATAGGACGTCTTTTTTTGGTACAGTGGACATCCTATGGACGTCCGAGGGACTCACTAATGTCACAACTTTGTACTGAATTCTAACGTTTACCGCGGACATCCAGTGGACGTACTTCTGGGACCATAACTGGATAATATAACGTACATTCAGAGGACGTCCTTTTGGGACAATAACTGGATATTATTATGGACATTCAGAGGACGTCCTATAGATGTCCAAGAAACTCACTAATTTCAAAATTTTATAATGAATGGAGATGTGTAAAATAAAAAAGGCAAAATATCTGGAAAAAGATTTAATTATGGGTAATAATAATTATATATTATTCCATTTTATTGTGGCGCTTTTCCTCGGCCACATATCTCTCTTTGGCCCTCCTCAGAACTTTTTTTATTCCATCCTCTGCATCTTTTGTTGAATTTTCCTTAGTTTTCTGATTTATTTTGGCAGAGCCTGAAAAAAAATGATTCTACAAAATACATAATAATAAAGATTGAAGTGCCAGATTTCAAATGATGAATAGCTGTTTTCATTCAACAAAACTGAAAAAAAAAGCATGATAATTTTATATTGGATTCGCTTTCCCAAGTAGACATTCTCGAAAGTCATAATAATTTTTCTATCAAATTGAGTGAACTATATTCTTTTCAGTACCCTGCATAAATTTTCCTGTACAATCCTCCTCTTTCAGTCTTTTTGGGAATTATAAATAAAAGGAATCTCAACAGGTTATATTATCATTTAAAACCTATACAGGGTGTTTCTTAAGTACATGTAGAAACTTCAGGAGCATGTTGCTGACTTTAAAATAAGAAAAGTTCCTATAAACATATTTCCGCAAGTTATTGGTTTCTGAGATACAGAGTGTCAAAGTTATATTTTTATTTTTTGTGAATAAATTCCAAAATATTTGTGATATTCAAGTAAAGTTTGGTATCTGGGATGATTTTTCAATGACAAAATCAAATTTTATGTTAATTGTCTCTTTCGTGGGGGTGACGCCACCTACACAGTTGCTCGCAGCGACCTTTACCAAGAATATATTTTCTACACAAACATCAAATTTGATTTTGTTATGGAAAAATCATCCCAAATACCAAAATTTACTCGAATATCACAAATATTTTGGAATTTATTCACAAAACATAAAATAAGAATTCAACTTTGACACTCTGTATCTCAGAAACGAATAACTTGAGGACATATGTTTACAGGAACTTTTCTTCTTATTTTTACGTCAGCAACATGCTCCTGGATTTTCTACACGTACTTATAAGAAACACCCTGTATATCCATTCAAAGTACCTAAATAGAGATGCTTACGTATCACAAGATCTGCAATATGGGTTTTTGAAAACACTATTTTCTTCTTGAGCCCTATCCAGCTGAATTCACTAGCCAACCTGTTGGTCATTAGTTTAGCCATGGCCCTTCTGACAAACTCATACGAAGTGTCACCTCCTACCATGGAAAGTTGCTTGATCTGGAAATAGATGTATGTTGAAATATTGTTTGAGCATCATTTATTTAAGAGAGAAAGAAGAAATGAAAATAGACTGCTCTTATAAAAGAATTGAATTAACAAAGGGTTGCTAATTTAGTGATATTTTCATTGCCCAAATATGCGAAGATTGAAAGGAAACCTAGAAAATTTCACTGATGACTGATGGCATATTTTTTTGAGCAAGCCAATATTTGTATATGAGTAATTGTAAACTTTTTTTTGATCTACTATTTTTATGATGTGGTTACTGCATCCCCAAAAATATATTGAGAAAAATATTTTTTAATTGATTAATAGGATATATTCAACGGGTTAGTGAAATGATTGAATGAATTCAACTTATAGAATGAGAAATATTTTCAACTTACAGATTTCTTTATATTTTCTTCTAAACTGAGATATTCCTCAAATTTCGAGAAGCCTCCATAATCCGTCAAAGGTAACTCAAATTGTTCCCAAATGTTCTCCTCTTCTATCGTAGTAGCCACTTGTTCTACTGAGTCTAGTCGGGATCTGATCTCGGTCAGACTCATTTCGATTATAGACAATTTTCGAATGATTTGCTTTATCATCCCTGAAATGTTCCAGTGAGTCTTTGTGATGAAAAATCATTTCAAATATACCTGTATTAGATTGGTCATATCTATGGTGTGGACAGCATTCACAGTTTGAAACAACATCACTGTTAATTCTCTCTGAAAATTTTGAAGTTTTGCTTTTGTTCCTATCAGCAAGACTACCCTTCTGCAAAACGGTTTTTTCTAGACCAACTTGGCATTCACTACCACCTCCAGATCCTGAACATAAACAAACATTATTGTTGGCCACCAAGTGCACAAGAAAAACTAAAATACACATTTCAAACACTAGTGATAGACATAAATGTTTTGATTTTGGATTTTCATCATATTAACCTCATTAAATAGAGAAAGTTATATTATTTACCTCTGAAACTTGTTGAAACATTTTCCAAGTTAATATTAATATCTGGAAGTTTTGCTACCTCTGAAATATTATTATCAGAGCAGGAATCAATATCAGAGCCTGACTCTGAGCTGGACACAAGCTTCAACGGTTTTTTCCATCTTTTTTCATGAACTGAATTGATATCAGATGTGACCTCTGCTCTTTGACATTTTTTTCTTGCTATAGTATAATCATCTGAAAAGAAGGTTTCAATTTTATTTTTATTTTTTCAATTGTATTTTTACACCCACCATATGTAGCATTCCTAAAAGTAGATATGTTATGTGCCTCCCATGAAGGCAATGCTGGTTCACAAGTTCTTATTGCCTTTTGCAGTTTTTCTCTGGTGTATTTTGGCCATGCACAATAATTTTCAGATATCCATTTGGTGGGAACCGCTTCAACAAGAGTTGTCACTGGTGAATTTTATCACAGTCCAAGTATTTATTTTCCTCAAAATGTAAAAAAATCAGTTATATCAGTGAAAAATTACTTTGATAATAGATAACCGCATTCCATAACTTCATGCTGATCAAATTTCAAATCAAATTCAAATTTTTAGGCTGTAAACAAGGTTTCTTAAAAAATATGAAATCCATGCAAAATTTTTATTTTTGACAATATCGAAACTTGTTATTGTAAACTGTTGTTTAGAATTATGAACTATGTTCAGATATCCAATCACGTCTATCTACCATGAAAAATAAAATTTTGCTATTTTTCACATTTCTTTTGTTGGTTTTTCTTATTTTAGGTGTCTGACCATGCAGAACTTTTTATAAACAATAAGTTTTTTTGCCAAGACTAACAAGAAACAAGGAAAAAATAACAAAATTTTATTTTTCATGGTAGATAGACGTGATTGGATATATGAACGTAGTTTTCAATTCTAAACAACTTTTTGCCATAACAATTTTCGATATTGTCAAAAATAAAGATACTTCACTGTTGCATGCAATTCACATTTTTCAAGAAACCTTGTATACGACATAAAAAATTCGATATCTGATCATTGTATTTTAGATTCTAGAACAAACACAACTTCATATGAAGAATAACTTGTTTTCCTAGAATTAATAATAAAAAAAGTTTTTCATATGATTCCAACTTTGTGAGACATACTGTATATACCTCGACTTCTCTACAAATAATTTTTGGTGCCTAGATAAATTCAAAAACAATATTTTTTTCCATTGATGGAAAAAAATATATAATAGGGTGATTTATGTAGGCAGTGTGTATTGGATGATGATCATGAAATTTGTTACCCATCAGCACTAAAAGATCATATGCTCGTTTCACTGACTTTTGGCACACCACATATAGCTGGAGGCAGGATCGATTCTGCTGCATACCGGATATCAAAAATCAGACTCGGTTACTTATATACATATGAAAAACTGGATGAAGAAAAATAACTTCTGTCTAATTCTGAGACTGAGACTTGGTTTATTTGTTATGACATATTTCGGCTTTTACACTATTATCATTTGTAAAAGCTGAATGGTCATAACAAATAAACCAAATCGCATTGGAAATTAGATAAAAGAGTAATTTTTCTTCATCCAGAATTTCAACATGGATATCCACAAAATAAATAAATCATCAATCGAACAAAAAAAGTATATATGTTGAAAAACTTTCAATACATGACTCATTTAATTTTGTGTATGAAGTAAGGGAAAGGTTACATATTTATCTTCATAGTCAAACTTAACACATTTATTTTCAACTTCTTCAACTAAAAATATATTAACAGGCCCTGGATTACTTGTTACGAAAACATCAAGATCAGATGATTTGCATGGATGTTTGAAAAGATCTTCCTTAGTAAGGTATTTGTATCCTATCAAAACAATATCATTTCCCCGGGTTGCAAAATTTGGTATATTCACTATACTTCCATCAAACAAACGACAACAATTATTTGGCTCAGATATTTTCAAAGTGAAATTTGCAAAATGAAATTCCCTATATTGCGGATTGTTTGTACCAGCAAGTAGAGGACCACAATCATGTTCTTTGACACCACAAAAATTAGGCTTATGATCACTCCCCCCTCCTTCACATTTCTCAATTTCATGTATGCGTTTCACAATTTGGGCCAAGGGATTATCTCCTTTTCTCATTAGTTTTTTCAATTGTTGTAATTTATTCTCAAAAGGAAATGCACTAAACCTATCAAACACTCCCATGTTCTCAACATCCTCGCTTATATGCAACATATTGTGTATGTTATGAGACATATTTTTTACAAAATTTTAAATGTATCAACAAAGTATTTCATTAATACTTTAGCGTGATCTTTATAGTAAACAAATTTTGGGCTGGTTAAAATCAGAGTAGCAACAAACAAGGACAAAATTTTTTTATAATTATCAGCCGGTAACGTTTTCTTCAAAATGACGGGCCCCATATAAAATAAAAACTGGCGAAATTCTGTTGCCTTCCACCTTTCAACTTCAAGTAAAGATCTAGGCTTTCTTGCAAATTCACATGGAACATTTGACCTTTGGGAGATTAGAAAATCAGATATCTGTTCAATATCTCTTCGAGATAATTTACTACCTGATTGTGTATCAAAAGCCCACAAATATAGCAATTTCCTAACAGTACCCAAACAAATTAAATGCATATAATCTAAGACCAAACCATCAATCATATTGAAGTTGGGTAATTTTTCTAACAAAGAAGTTCCACTGTGGTGTCTCTCATTGATTTTTTGTCTGAATTCTGAATCAGTTCTTTTGATTAAATTTTCTGTACTTGGAAAACAAATTCGATTACAACAATATTTTCCTTTTATGTAACATTTTGAACAGCTGTCATATCCCATATGTCCTATAGTATATGTAATGAAGCATTTTGCAGGCACATCACAAATGAAAGCTTTGATTTGAAACGGATATGTATGATTATTGAACAAAAAACCATTATTGGTGAATTCAATTCCTTCTTTGATAAAATCTTCCAACAATTCATTCGCTTCTTTTGGTTTGCTAAAACCGTGATAAATACCAATAACAGATACATCCCTTGGGTTTGTATACAAATTGCAGAGAATAGGATAGAACTGACTTCCTGAACTCTTTGTTAAAGGAATTCCATCAATATTCACACATATTTCAACAGATACTATGTCATTAATATTCTTCACTCTACAAAATAATGAAGAAACAGCCCTTTCTAAACCAAAATGAAAATATTTTCCAGGTGAAACATCTTTGAATACAAGCTGTCTGGGCGAACTCAATAGTGTTCGAGCATCTGAGGGCAGGTCTTTCAAAGATGGAACAGTTCTCAAATGTTTCAGTAATTGATTTAGGGAATTATGATGAATTTGGCTCGTAACAGCCCATTTCGATAAAATTTTTGTAAAATTAACACTATGTGAAGGGTTGTCGATAGCAGATGCCTGAGTAGTATCTTGCCTTTTTGGAGAATCATGTTCTGAAATTGAATTACATTCATTCACCATCGATTCATAACTGAAGTCACTTTGGCATTCGTGATCCATTAGAGAATTTGAAGTAGAAATGACTTCGGAAAGTAAAACACAATTTGCATCATTACTTTTATAATCAGGGTCAGATCTAGTGTGGAATGCTGAAGATGAGCTGGAAGAGTCATCAAGAAAAGCGTTCACTATATCTTCAGAGGTTTTCTTTGCAATTCTGTATTGCTGACGCTTTCCAACAAAGTGTTTTCGTTTCAACATTTTCACACCGCGTATATATATGAAAGGTATATTGTTTATGTTATGTTAAATATGCACTCACCTTCTGTATCTATTTTTCTTCAATAATATGGTGTAGGTAGATTTTAGATTCACAAAAAGTATCAACTCAATATCAATAAACGAATACACATTACACCAAGAACTAAACAACTCCTTACTTGTCACTTGTCACTTTTGTTGGCGGGACCGCGGGAGAAACGGCAGGACTCTGTGATTGGTCACCGTAATGGTGGGAAGTTTAAATGACAAGACAGCTGCATGCAATTTAGTTATAACCATACAAAAATGTTATGATATTCAAATTTGTAAATAGATTTATGGTCGGAGTACGTCAGTCATACTATTTAAGTATTTACTCTATTAGCCGTGAGGGACTTCAACCCAACGTTCTGTGTTCTGTGAATAATGTGCTTCAACAGTGATTCGAAGTTGCCACAATTGTCAGTTGCCAGCGTTGCCACAATTCACTGATATTGGACTTCGGGTACACGAGAAGGAAGCTCTCATTGTTAGGATGATTCCGGATATTCGGTAAAATTGGATACACATTAGACCTCTATCACGATCGTCCGATAGCTGTCCAACAGGGATGTCCTTGGGACGTATTTTTCGTACCACAACGGGACTTTGGACATAAATTGTACAAATATCGTTGTCCAAAGAAGGACTCAGTAAAAAGTACAAATTAAGTCCGCCACTGAACATTTTTTCATTTGATCATTTTTACATGTTTTAAGGGACACCTATATTGTAATTGAAAGGAATCTTGGACATGAACTGATGAAACATTAGACATTTATCACTATCGTCCCCGTCGCTGTCCAAGAGGGACGTCCGTAGGACGTACATTACGTACCATCAAAATGGACGTTGGACATAATTTGTACAAATAATGGACGTCCCACAGGGATGACCCATTGTTGTCCAAAGAAGGACGTCCGTGGGAGTCACTTATCTAGTCCCCGGACGTTTCGACCTTAAATGGACATAAAACGGACGTCCGAAGGACGTTGTGTGCTATTAGGGTTGATATCAGTAGCTAATCCATCTCTGAGTACTTTCATTTTCACTCTGTTCAGGTGCCCCAGTCGTCTATGCCATAAATTTGAATTAACATTGACTAAGTTCACCCGATCATCCTGTATATCGAGTCGATAAATGCCATCTACTTTTGTTGCGGTGACAGCATCAGTTCCGTCAATGTGACAATTATCAGTGTCATACATTTCACAACCAAAAACATCAAATACTACTCTATATTCTTTTTAACAAAGGGTACTGACTGAAAATGAGTTGGCAGAGAAATTTGGCACATATATAACATTGGAAATTGTTTTCTCGTTTCCATTTGGCTTCATTCGTACTGTCACATCACCAGCACCACAACAAGAAAGTTTTTCATTATTGGCAATCGTTACTTGTTGTCCCATTGCGGCAGAAATTTCAGGAAAATTCACCAGAAAATCTTTTCCACCTGTCATGTGCGATGTGGTACCTGACTCCACATACCATTCCGAAGAATTTTGAGCTCCTTAAACCCCCAAAGCTGCCAGAAGAGCTTTATCTTTTTTGGGGGTATACTTTTCTGACTTGCTACTGCCAGGCTGCAATTTGGTTGTATTTTGTTTCGGACAAGCATTTTTGAAATGACCTGCTTGTTTGCATGTCCAGCACCAAGGTTCATTCGATGAATTGTATTTTTTGAAACAGCTTTTGGATAAGAGTGTCGACTGGTCACCATTACTACTGTTCAACTTACCCCTTGACCATTTTTCATCTTGTAAGAGTTAAGTTTTAACATAGTCACTTGAAATATTGTCATTTGAATTCTCCATAGCCATAATCCGCAGGTAATCCTTGAACCATTGATACTCCCAGGAATTCATCATCCAAAGGTTTACCAAGGGTTCTCAATTGTTGAGCAAGATTCATAGCTTCATTTACGTAGGCCTCCATGCTCGAAAAATGTGTCAGTTCAATCGAACATAAACCACGCAATGAACATAAACGCCTATTCAGCCCCTTATCTTCATATGCATTCTCCAAAGCTATCCAGGCTCATTTTGCAGTTTTCGATTGGGTAACATGAGAATATGCACTTTTATCGATCATCAAATTGATTTTACACATGGCTTTTTCATTATGCCTAGCACGCTGAGCTTCAATAGTTGTATCATCTGCCGAATAACCATCTATAGCTGACTACTAGTCGTCGTGCTTCAGTAAATTAGTCATCTGAAACTTCCAATCGGAGTAATTGGATCGACCTCTCAATTTTTCAGTAGCAAAGGGGAGAGATGTACCTGTTAAGGAAATTACCCCACTACATAAAAGTGACAACGTCGCACTGTGCCTGAGTGAAGTGAATACCCCCGCGAGTGGAAGGGTCGACCGAAAAAGAGTTGATTGAATACAGACTTATGAGACGCATCGTCCATTGTACCTTTTACCTATGTATCTTTGTTACTAGTTGCTGTTAAAAATAAATCAATGTAAAATACAGTCCACTGCGAGTTAGTTCTGAAGCCAAATAAATCCAACATAAAGTTTGGTCCATTCGAACCTGGATTAAACCATTTTTGATAGTGTGAAGAAACAGCAAGTCGACCAACGACTTATTGCCACCATTGAAGCGACGTTCATGCCAAGATTGAACTGGGCGATTGGAGCAGTACCTTCTAAGAATTAGAGTGGAGTCGACCATCGACTGAGAGAAGGGAGAGAAGCGACGTTCCCACCAAAGGTGAACTGGACTACTGGAAACAAACTGTGAGTTCGTTCTTTTCTGCACGCGTTTGCATTTCTTAATCCTCATTTCAACCATTCCTACATTGAATTTTGAATTTGAGAAATGGCATCGAATAATCTCGAAAGAAAAAGGGGTTCATTAAAACGTCGTTTGACTAATCTAGGGAAATATATTGATAATCTTGAAACAAATAAACCTGGAGTAGGAGAAATTGAGGAGAAATTGAGAAATTATCAATTAATTTTCGAATCATTTAAAGATGTCCAAGGTCTGTTGGAAGGAAAATGTACTGATGAACAAATAGATGATCATTATAAGTATCGGGATGATTTCGAGAACAGTTATGACGAATATATCGGAACTCTCAAACAATATCTGAGAGATAAGGCTCCAGCCCCAGTAAACCAAGTTGTTTATACAAATGATCAAGTTCAGAATTCCTGGAATAGTCTTTCTTTGCCAAAAATCAAAATTGATACCTTTAAAGGAGATTATGAAAGTTGGTTGGAATTCAAATCGACCTTTTTATCTGTCGTTCATACTAGTAACATACCCAATATTCAGAAATTCCAAATTCTCAGACAAAGTGTAGATGGCTATGCTAAAAGAATTATCGATCAAGTTGAGTTTGTGGGGGATTATTACAATATTGCTTGGAAATCCCTTTGTGAACGTTTTGATAATAAGAAAATCCTAATTAATATGCACATTAAAGTCATTTTGAAAATGGAACCGTTAGTCAAGGAATCTTCAAAGCAATTACGAGAATTGCTCGATTTAGTTTCGGAAAATATTTCGGCCATAGAAGGGATGAAGGTTTCAAAAGAAATTTTATGTGAACTTTTACTTATTCAAATTATTTCTGAAAAATTAGATAAATCAACGTACAGAGGCTGGAAGGAGTATAAAACTTCCACGGAATTACCAACATTAAATGAATTTTTCGAATATTTGAAAATAAAGATAGATACATTAGGTGAAATTGCAGATCATAGTATACATTCTGTCAGTTCTCAGCAAAATGTTAAAACTACGCGATATAATCCACCTAGTCATCATAACAGAGATAATGTAAGAAAAAATTTCCTCATTAATTCTCAGTCAAAAAAGGTGTGTAATTTCTGCAAGAAGCAGAACCATTTCATGTACACCTGTACCGAATTTCTGAAATTAGATGTACCAAGGCGCATTTCCAAAATAAATGAACTCAATCTGTGTAAAAATTGTCTACGTCCAGGACATTCTCACAATGAATGTACTCTAAAACCTTGTATAAAATGTAACTTGAAACATAATTCTCTTATACATATAGATAAAAAGCAATCACAAAATACCACTGTAAAAAATGATCAGGTTCAGAATTCTATGAGTGAAATCGACAATGGAGGTTCTTCTAAAATGTACCTTCTTCACAAGCAATTTAACAATCATGTTATTGATTCCCAAGTTTTATTATCCACGGTAATATTCAAGGTAAAAAATGAGGCAGGTACGTTTGTACAGTGCCGGGCCCTATTGGATTCAGGGGCACAAACTAATCTTATCACAGAAAAATTCTGCAAAAACCTGAATACACCACTTATCCCAACTCATATGTCTATTGTAGGCATAAATCAAGTAACATCACAATTGACCAAAAGGTGTAATATGACAATATATTCTTGCCATAATAATTACAGAGCAGCATTATCTTTTTTTGTTGTACCACATATTTCCAGTGATGTACCTTCACCAAGTTTTGATGTATTCGATTTGAAAATTCCCAGCAATCTAACTTTAGCTGACCCTTATTTCAACGTGTCATCCGAAATTGATGCCATATTAGGTGCAAGCCTTTTTTGGGATTTACTCATACAAGGTAAAATACATTTAGGCAAAAACATGCCCTTACTACATAATACCCAATTAGGATGGATAATATCTGGAAATATCTCAAGGTCAGCTTCATCAACTATGTGTAACTTTACCAAAATGATACCTGAAGATAACCAATTGAAAAGGTTTTGGGAAATTGAAAACATTCCAAATGTACAAAAATCAAAAGATGACATTGAATGCGAAACACAGTTCAATGATCATACTTATCGAAATTCCACTGGCCAATTTGTGGTAAAATATCCACTAAAATATTCCACAGATTTATTGGGAAATTCCTATGACATTGCTATGAAAAGATTTCTAAATTTAGAACAGAAATTCCGAAGAAATGACAAATTGCATTTTCGATATAAACAATTTATCCAAGAATATATTGACCTTGGTCACATGACCAAAATAACTACTCAGGATTCGTTTAACTGTAAATATATCTTACCTCATCATGGAGTGGTCAAGGAAGACAGCTTGACAACAAAATTAAGGGTCGTGTTCGACGGCTCCTGTCAAACTGACAGTGGATGGTCCCTAAATGACTTGCAATTTTGTGGCCCAAAAATACAAAACGACATATTCCATATTCTATGTAGATTTAGATCCTATACTTACGTTGTTTCCTCTGACATTACCAAAATGTATCGACAAATACAAATGAATCCTTCTCATCGCCCTCTTCAATGTATATTGTGGCGAAACTCTGAATGTGATCCTATTGACATTTTTCAGTTGAATACTGTCACGTATGGTACTACTAGTGCCCCTTATTTGGCAATTAACTGCCTCAGACAATTAGCTCTGGATTCTACCATATCAAAAGATCTTTCCAAAATCATCCTGAATGATTTTTATGTGGATGACCTCCTAACAGGTTCAGATTCTCTTCAAGAATTATCCAAATTTGTTAAATCTCTTTATGAGCACCTCGCTTCAGCAAATTTCTATTTGAGAAAATGGATATCCAATGATCCGATCGTATTGTCGAAACTCAATATTGATAATGAAAATTCGTTAGGTATTTTGAACCTTGGTGCAGACGTATCTTCAAAAACTAGGAATTCAGTGGTGTAGTCATGATGATTTGTTGAAATTTAAAATTTCAAATGAATTTAATTCATTGCCTTCAAAAAGGCAGATCTTATCTGAAATAGCCCAAATCTATGATCCTTTAGGTCTTGTTAGTCCAGTGATTATAGTCGCGAAAATATTCATACAAAATTTATGGTCTTTGAAATTATCATGGGATGAACCATTATCTCAACAATCAATTGACCAGTGGAATGATATTAAAAATTATATTATTGAGATCAACAAAATAGAAATCCCTAGAAATACCGTTGGGAAAGGATTTACTATCCAAGATATTCATTGTTTTTGTGATGCCTCCAGTCATGCGTACGCCTCTTGTGTGTATATCAGAAGTACAGATTCGTATGGAAATAAGCGGGTACGCCTGCTTTGCTCCAAGACAAAGGTTGCCCCAATTAAGGCCCTGTCTATACCTCGCCTAGAGTTGTGTGCAGCACTTTTGGGAGCACAACTAATCAATCAAGTTCGCATATCATTAGAAGCTAATGCTGACATTTTTTATTGGTCAGATTCCCAAGTTGTACTTCATTGGTTGAAAACTGACCCTAACGTTTTAGAAATTTTTGTAGGAAATAGGGTGTCAAAAATCCAAACATTGACTGATGTCCATCATTGGAACTATGTTCGATCAAATTCTAATCCTGCCGACGTGGCATCCAGAGGAATATCAACCAAAAAATTGATATATTGCGATATGTGGTGGAATGGTCCAGAATTTCTTTATAATACCAATGAAACTACTTGGCCTAATCTATTCAAACCAGATTCTATATTGGATACACAAGATATACCCGAACAAAAAAGGATTCCAAAGGTAGCGTTTCAAGTGGTTGACGACTCAAATGTAATTTCAGTTTTGATAACAAAATTTTCCAACTTACATAAATTGAAACGCATTTTTGCTTATTGTAAACGGTTCATTGATAAAATGAAGAGAAAGGACACTACATCAACAGATATAACATTAAGTGTCCACGAAATCGAGTCATCTTTCAAGTTACTTATTAAAGTTGTTCAAATCCAGGAATTTTCCGACGATTATTCTACACTATCAAGAAATAAATCATTGGAAAAAAGATCGAAACTTTTCCACCTCAGTCCATTTCTAGATGAATATGAATTGGTGGCAGACTGAAATACTTATTCCAGTCTCCCAAAGGATAAAAGGCAACCCATTCTTCTGCCAAAAAATCATCCTCTTACTATCTTAATTTTCAATCACTATCATAATCACTTACATCCTGGGCCACAATTATTACTTAGTTTGATTAGAGAGCGTAATTGGCCCATTAATGGCAAAGTAACAGCCAAACACATAATCAAAAATTGTATAACATGTTTTCGTCATAAGCCCCCTGAAAATAATATACAGATCGGTCCATTACCTGATGAACGAATAACTCCATCATTTCCATTCCAGCATCTGGGTCTAGATTTTGCTGGACCATATTTTATGACAGATCGAAAAGGACGAGGCAATAAAATTACAAAATGTTATGTTTGCGTATTTGTATGCTTTGTTACTAAAGCAGTTCATTTAGAATTGCTCTCGGACATGACTAGATTGTTTTATAGCCTGTTTCAAAAGATTTATTTTCCGTCGAGGAGTTCCCACCAACGTCTACTCCGATAACGGTAGCACTTTTAAAGGGGCGAAAAATGAACTGTATGAAATATCTCAAATGTTATATAATGATAAACCTATACTCACTAATTTTGCCTCAACTCTCAATATCTCCTGGAGTTTCATCCCTCCTTATTCTCCAAATTTCGGTGGTCTTTGGGAAGCCGCGGTTAAACAGATGAAATTTCACCTCAAACGTATCATGAAAGACACCTATCTAACATATGAGGAATTTATTACTCTGTTATATCAAGTCGAGGCCATTCTTAATTCTAGACCTCTATTCGCCTTGTCGAGTGATCCAAATGATTTGCAACCTCTTACCCCATCCCATTTCCTGATTCATCGAAACCTCAGCTCACTCCCTGAAAACACTATTTTGACCATCCCTTCCAATCGACTCACACGGTACGAACACATTCGTCAATTATACCAGCGATTTTGGAAGAGATTTTCCACCGAGTATATCAGTCAATTGCACCAATCTTATAAGTGGCACGATACTACCCTGCGACTTTCTGAAGGAACTCTCGTTCTCATTAGGGATTCAAAACTGCCACCATGTAAATGGAGTATAGGAAGAATAACTGAAACCTTTACCGGTAGAGACAATATTATTCGAGTAGCAGAAGTCAAAACTTCAACAGGCTCCATCACTCGAGCTGCCAGACACCTGTATCCACTCCCCATCCAAGGAAATTAGTTTCAATTTTGAAGACCTCTTCAAAGGCCGGGGCTATGTTAAGGAAATTACCCCACTACATAAAAGTGACAACGTCGCACTGTGCCTGAGTGAAGTGAATACCCCCGCGAGTGGAAGGGTCGACCGAAAAACAGTTGATTGAATACAGACTTATGAGACGCATCGTCCATTGTACCTTTGACCTATGTATCTTTGTTACTAGTTGCTGTTAAAAATAAATCAATGTAAAATACAGTCCACTGCGAGTTAGTTCTGAAGCCAAATAAATCCAACAGTACCGCCTGACATATTTTCAGACATTACTAATTTCAACTTCTGGGCCCGTAACCTATTAGTTTAACTATGATTTAAACTAGTTGCGGAGTTCAGTTGATGTTTGGAAATCACACAGATTGTGGAAAAGACTTATTCATTCAGTAGTAAAAATACTAATGACAATTATATCAACAACAAAACTACTTGACTTATATTCAACTGTTGTTCTGTACAATTTCTTGCCATATAATTTGGACGATTGTAATATCTCTCTGTATATGTGAATCCTTCAAAAATAACATTTGATCATAGTAGTTATGGATACAAAGTAAACAACACTTTTGTTGTTTTCAATTTTGACAAAAAAACAAGCAAGACAAAATAAATTCATTTTTTGCCGTACATATATAAAGAAGTTCATTCAAAGTCCAGTTTTTAAATATAAAACTACAAGAATTTTATATGGTCCTTCGAGCGAAGATACAGGAGAACTTTCCATTCAATCGACAACAGTGCTCATTATCAACAGTTCGAATTCCCATTACGTCGAATTCCCACTATGTCGAATTCCCATTACGCCGAATTCCCACTACGTCGAAAAGCATCCCCACCACTTACGTCACCAAAACACGATCGTTATCGAAGCTGGATCCCATTCGACGTAATGGGAATTCGACGTAATGGGAATTCGGCGTAATGGGAATTCGGCGTAGTGCCACACCATGCACTTTCAATATCAACAGCACAGCGAAATTCATCCTTCTTTTAGGTTAGGTTAGTTAGGTTAAGTCAGATTGGGTTAACAGGAAATTGCAGAATATCCGGTAAATTTTGCGAGTGCGTATCACTACGTCGAATTCCCATTACGCCGAATTCCCATTACGTCGAATGGGATCCAGCTTCGATGACGATCGTGTTTTGGTGACGTAAGTGGTGGGGATGCTTTTCGACGTAGTGGGAATTCGGCGTAATGGGAATTCGACGTAGTGATACGCACTCACCAAATCCATTTCTTCATAGTGTCTCAATTTCTATCATTACGGTCTTGAAACAATGTCTTCTCAGGAAGAGATCAAACGTTTGAGAATCAAACGCGGTAGCATAAAAACTAAACTTACATTATTCGACAAATATTTCAAAAAAATCAAGGAGGAAACTGACATTACTCCGATTCATATCAGAGAATTGCAAACTAGGCTGTCGCGAATTGAAAACGTTTCAGATGAGTTCTATGATATTCAAACTGAAATCGAAATATTATTGAACAATCAAGATGATGAAATAAACGAGCGAGTTAGTTTTGAGGATTTATTTTATAGTATTTTATCAGAGGCAACCGATGTTTTAGAAAAACATGTAGAATCTGACAAAAATTCGATTATTTCAAAACTTTCCGATAATTCGGAAAAAAGTGACAAAACTGCTCATAAAAAACATGTAACTAACACACTAGAGAATCCAAAAATACATTCGAATTTACATTCGGTCGACATGCAGGGTATCAAACTTCCAATCATAAATCTTCCGACTTTTGATGGTAGTGAAGAGAACTGGCTAGAATTTCGCGATTCCTTTGAGTCAATAATCATTAAGAATGCGAATATTGGCAATTATCAACGTCTCTCTTATCTCAAGACATCATTGAAAGGCGAAGCTCTTGAAACAATAATATCATTGGAAACCTGCGATGAAAACTTTCAGATAGCATGGGATCTTTTATGTGAAAGTTATACAGATATACGATCACTTTTGTCAGAACATGTAAAGGCACTTCTCGAAATTCAGTCTCTACAAAAAGAATCTTATTTGAGTCTTAAGCAGATTTGCGATACAGTTAAAAAAAGTTTACGTTCTCTGAAGAGTTTAGGTGAACCCACCGAGGCTTGGGATACTCTCATAATCTATATTGTTATAGGTAAGCTTGATAATATAACTAAACGTGAATGGGTTTCAAAAAGGTTTCCGAATAACCCACGTGAAGTCCCAAATTTGAATGATTTCTTAACGTTTCTCAAAGAAAGGTCTAAGATTGTAACGTGTCCCTTTCAGATACCACGTTACAAAGTTTTGAATAATTTCTATATCTTACATTTGCTTTTAAAACGTCATACGGCCCAATAGCCACTACCGCGGCACCATCGCTTCCGAAATAATTCCTGGCGCATGGTCGGGAGAAATTCAATTTCTCGTCACTATCGCCCTAAAGAGCTCAGTAGAGTCTGCTCGCCATTGAACGCGAGATCGTTGTCACTCGGCTCGCAATACAGTGAAGGACCCTTTGATTAGGGTAAGTTAAATGGGAAAACTGATTCTCTACTTAACTGAGAGACCTTTTAGGTTCTTCATTACCTTCAAAGTCCGATCTGGACGTGCCTTTGGATCGAATAAAGATTATCGCTGATCAGGATGGATCGAACGCGACGGCCCTAGCGTGGTCACGGCAGCCATTATGATCAATTTTTGCATTTCTTAATTGACCACCGATTTCTTCCATGTGAAGATATTAGTGTTCCCCGTATGGGCAGGCTGATTTACTGATTTTACTACTACCTACACCGAAAATGGACATGATAATGGATTGATGGATAACCACGATTTCGGAATATGGTGGAGGCCACTTAATGGAATATTACCCGAAAATTTTGATTCCTGCATGGAGGATTTTCCTACCTTTTCAATATTGAACTTTCTGTATTCGATGCGTCCCGACTTTGCTGAGAGAAGTTAGACTCTTCCAAGGTCAACCTAGCCCTCATCTTTTTGTGAGCTGAGTGCCATAGATGACGTTTTTGTGAGCATCAAGATAAGTACTTTTCATTGTTATTTTTATCAGTATCGGCCCTGTGAGTAAAAGAGAAAACTACAACCCTCTTTTGATAAATTCATACCTTATACTTGAGATCCCCTTTTGAAAATTTTCTCCAAAATTATTTTAAGTGTTATGTATCATTATAAGATTAACTGTGTACAGTACTAATATTGTGTGATGATTCCATTGTACTATTTTCTCAAGGTTTTAGTAATTTAGAACTTTGAAATTTTCATCCCTATTTTAAACTGTCTTGTTCTTTACAGAGATTGGCCATCTCTTTTGTTCAGTGTAACATTATTGACAGTTGTGAAATTCCCACTTATATCTCCACTGTCAAGCATTGAGTTTTATATAAAAGGTTACTAACCAATTTTTCTTATGTAGCTTCCAGCCCAACTTTATGTGAGTACCCCAAAATTGTTATGATATTTTCTTGAATCCCCAATGGATTATTTGTATTTCCCTATGTGTTTTCGTAAATTGAAATTCAAAATTTATAATTCAGGGTTTAGCTCAAAGTATTAATAAATAGTATATAATTACTCTAAGGCTCACTTCTTTCAATTTTCTCTTTTCAGGTATCACTTATCGAAATATTTTGAATTGAAAATCACTGATTTTGATCTAAGATCATCAAAACATTATTAGATACTGCTTCTAATATACTCATATAGTCTAAATAAATAACCTTTTTGTTCTTAAAATTTTCCTCGACTGTCTGTGGTCTGGCGCCCATTTCCAAAATTTTTTGTTAAGAAAGGGATAGAGATTTTCATATATCCTTTTTCCATCTGAACCCACGAACCCTTGCCTCCGAAGCGTAAGCCCGTAGTAGCTGGGAAATATTGATTTCACTACCATAGAAAAAAAAAAAAAAACAAAAAAGAAAAGAAACAATTATAAGATATAACAATTAACGAATTCTGAAATAACGCAAGTTTCAAGCGAATCTAAATTCCACAAATCAAAATTCAATTCCAGAGAAAAACGAATTTCAAGATCATTCGTTTCAAACAATCGCGTTTGTCCAATTTGTCGAAAGTCTCATAGGATTTATACATGTACAAAGTTTCTCCAAATGTCAATAAATGAAAGGCTCGATTCAGTTAATAGCCTCAAGCTTTGCATTAATTGCCTGAATAGCGGTCATCAGGTAGAAGCTTGTAAGTTTGGTTCATGCAGAAAATGTTCATCAAAACATAATTCTCTACTTCATTTCGACAATTCGAATAATTCCAATTCAGCAATGGTGTTGGAACCTTCTGCAGAACATTCATTGACAAGTGTTATATCGTCTAGCAAACAAATACTTCTGTCAACTGTTCAAGTAACAGTTTTTGATTCTAAAGGAAATCCCCATACTTGTCGTGCTTTGCTCGACTCAGGAAGCCAGTCCAATTTTATCACCTCCAATTTGGCAAATCTTCTTGGATTGCCTAAGAAACAAATCGACATAACAGTTATTGGTATCACTTAAGTGATATCATCAATCAAATTCAAGGTCGATTTGAAGGTGCATTCTCAGCACAATTCTTTTTCATCAGCATTATCATACTTAGTAGTCTCTAATATTTCAGATTCGATTCCAAATACTTCATTTGATATTTCGTCAATTAATATTCCTCAGAATATAAGACTTGCAGATCCGTACTTCAATAAATCAAATCCAATACAATTGCTCATAGGTTCTGAAATATTTTGGCAAATTCTTTCAGTTGGTCAGATAAACTTAGGTACCTCGATGCCCATACTACAAAAAACAAAATTTGGGTGGGTTATAGCAGGTCCTTTTGGTACAAAAGGCTGTCATATCAATTCTGTGAAATGCAATTCTTCCCGAGATTCAAATATCCAAGAACAACTTGCACGTTTTTGGGTAATAGAAAATTGTTCCTCAGAACGCACGTTTTCAGCAGAGGAGAAGGTTTGTGAATATAATTTTGTATCCACACATTCAAGAGATTCTGATGGCAGATTCATAGTTTGTATTCCATTAAAGGAATCAGTAGATAAACTAGGTGATTCCAGGGAACAGGCTGTTAAACGTTTTTTAAATTTAGAATCAAGGTTACAGAAAAACGATTATCTTCGTGATTTATATACAAAATTCATGAACGAATACATCGATTTGGGGCATATG